>CM066579.1:15049356-15586856 GCA_033816785.1 Picus viridis
AAGCCCCCCAAATTCCCCTCCATTGGACAGTTTGAAGCCTCAGCTTGCCAGGGTGCTGGGCCAGCTCATCCCGACTCCGCTGTTCCCCAGAACGGTTGGAGCAGACGATCCTTGGGGTCCCTTCCAGCCTGGCATTCTGGGATTCCATGACTCTGTGACTGATTCTCTGATTCTATAAGACCTGAGTGGCAAAGGATGTGTCTGCACATACCTGTGCAGGGGAACAGAGGCACAGAAACGCACAAGGAAGCAGTGAAGCAATTTTTTGTCTCCCTCTGTTAGTTTTTCCTCACTTCTGTAGTTTCAGACCTCCCTGAGCTGCCGGGCTGGAGACAAACCGTTTGCTACCTGTCTGGCAGCGAAGCCGCTGCTCAGAAAAGCGTCTCTCAAGCGTGATCCCGAGAAGATGCAGCTAATTAACTCGTGTCTCTGTTTTCTGCTCATTTCTCCCCGGTGCTGTCAGGGGCTGAGGGGGTTTCTCCTCGGGCCAGGCTCTGCCGTGCGCACCGGGGAGCCGCAGCTCCCTCTGGTACCTTCAACCAGTCGTGCAGAAAACCCGGCTCCGGGGTCCCACGGGAGCGGGGCAAGCAGAAAACGCCTGGTTTCATTTTAATTCGAATCGAGTTAATAATCAAAGCCACACGGCAGGTCTGCAAACACGGGCGGCTCGGAGGAGCTGTTCTGCGGGGAGAGAGCCGCAGGTTTTTGGGTACAAATCTGGAGGAACAGAGAGAACTTAACAATTGTTAGGTCTTGGGGAGGTGGGGACAGCCCCGGTGCGAGCCTGGAGCGGCACCGGAGCATCCCGGGTGCCCTGCTGGGGGGCGCGGGCCACTCCCTTTTCACGGCAGCATCCTTCCTCCGGAGGGACCAAGGGCTCAGAGCAAGGACCTCCACCTTCGGGCAGAGCCATCTCCTCTAGAAGATGTTTGGGGTGCGGAGGGGTCCCAGGGTTGCAGGACCAGGTAGAAAGAGCTCCTGCCCTAGGCTCTTGACTTCTCAGGACGCTCTTCATCGCCCATAACGGCTTCCTGTTTGTTCAAATAAACCTTTGGGAAGAGGTGAGAGAGAGGTGAACTCTCCCTGCGAGGCGCAGGCTACCTCAGAGACCTTCAGTGCCCTCCTCTTGTCCCCACGAAGGTCTCCAGTGGAGCCACCCCCTCCCTTTGCAGCTTCAAGGCAGAGAAAAAGGAGAAGCTGGAACTCTGCTCAGCTCTGGGGTTTGAGGGGCAGAGAGAGGGCACCCCACAAAGTACCCTCAGGGGGGCTGCATTTCACACTGAGAGCTTGGTCATTTCATGCCCCATGTGAGTGAAGGACCACTCAGTGCCTGGACTGTGGGTTGTGAAGTTGCAGCAGGGGAGGCTTAGGTTGGGCATTAAGAAAAAAATCTTTGCAGCAGGAGTGGTCAGGGGTTGGCACAGGCTGCCCAGGGAGGTGGTGGAGTCCCCATCCCTGGAGGTGTTCAAGAAACCTGTGGTCATGGCAGCTGGGGACATGGTTTAATAACAGCCACGGTGGTGTTAGGTCAGTGGTTGGCCTCAGTGATCTTAAGTTTTTTTCCCCAACCAAACCAATTATAAGATTCTATGATTCTGTGCTCTACAGGCTGCTGGGGCTTGAAGATCATTTTAACCCCTGTCCCAGCTTGGACTGGATATGCTGCTAAGGATTTGGCTCCACACACTGGGGCCAGGAACACCCTAAGCACACAACCCCTGAGCCATGGAGGCAGAGGATGTAATTCCAGCTGGTCAGAGGGAAAAAAAACCACAGCCAAGATAACACTGATTTGATTCTCCATCCTGCATATGCTCCTGCTGTGTGTGCTTTGCTGAGACGAGGTGGGGTTAAACACCACAGTGTCTGTGACCCAGAAAGGAAAACCCTTTGAAATTACAGTGTGGGAATACTGGTGAGGCTTAAAAATGACTTTAAGAGTGCAGGTTGGAAGGAGGTGGCCAAGATCATCTTTCTGAACCAGCTGCCCTCACCACAGAGCTCTCACAGGGGAGCTGACTGGCTTAACAACACCTCCAGCTCTTGGTATTCCTCTTCATGTTGTAAGCTGGACCCTCCTTATCCTAAAGTGTTTTTGCCACCAGATGAAATGATCCTGAAATTCTTCTCTGTAAAATATGAAGTGGTTGCTTTTGCAGAGGTCTGTGTGTGTGTGTTGGGTGGGAGGCTGAGGGGGCTTCAAATAAAACATTCTCTGCTAGAAATCCTCTGCCCCTGAGACTGACTATGGAGAAGGAGAGGATCCTGACGGTCAGATCCGTGCCCCACTGAGCAGCTGGAATTGCATCTCAGATGCAGAAACATTATTTGTGGATACTTCCTACTGGTTTGACATGGGGCCACGTCCAGAGTCACCACTCCTCCAATCCACCTCCCTCCTTGCAAAATATAGCCTAAAAGACCACCATTATTGGGGAAAATATCAGACAACTGTCACATTACCTAACTTAGTGAAATCATAACAAAGGCTTCCATTAGAAGTGACATAACAGAAGCTGGAAGGGGTTTTCAATTCCACTTACACTTCTTTTCCCCCCATTCCTGCCCTGAAATGTCTCACATTCTTGGCATGTTTTGTGGAAGCTTGATTAAAGTCAGTAAATCTGGGTTTGTCCTGCTCCTTCCTTTCCTGAGGGGATATTAAAGAGAAGAGAGCAAACAGGAATGCTCATTGTCAGATCTGTGAGGAGATCCTCGCTGTTTGCAGTGATTAGATGAATACATAAACATGGGGGGGGGGAAACCTGGGAGTATGAAAAATAGAGACTCTCTGTGTGTGTGTGTGTGTGTGTGTGTGCAGCTGGGGGAGAGGGCTACAGGAAATATTGTGGAGGAGGACTTGTGAACAAAAAAAAAACCCCAAAGCCTGAATGGACATCATCCTTCCATCATTTTAAATGCTGTCTATAACATGGGAAGATTGATTTGTTTTGTAAATACTACTAATGATTGCAATAATATTAAATAACAACAACAACAACAACAATAAAACATTCATGAAAGAATCTCCCCAGCTGCTCTGTGTGTGTTTATACCCAGCACTGGACTACTGAGTGTATTCAATGTCTGTGATGGGTTTTGTCAGGGGGCAGAGGGGGAGAGATCAGGGAGAGCTGACAGATAATTTCATCTCACAGAGACGACAAAGTATAATTTTACCTGCAGGTTCTTGGCTGCAATTTTTTCATCCTCTGTCTGGATGTCCCTCAGAGCAGCAGCCAGGTTCTGAGGCTGAGCAGGAGATGCTGGCACAGGCAGCAGCACTGCACATCTGCTTCATGAGATCTCCATTTGCCTGTTTTGACAGAAAGACACGAGAGAGGACATGGTAAATAAAGCCATTCTCTGCACAGCTCCCGGAGAAGAAAGGCTGCAAAGAAATGTTGAAGGGGAAAGGCTCTGCCTCGTCTGCCCCACGCCGTGCCCCTGCGGAGGAAAGCAGTTCCCAGCTGTGCCTGCAGGGACAGGGAGCCGCAGCAGCGGCCACGTCCTCCAGGAGCCACAGGAAATCACACATGGCCATCAGCCCCCTGGCCTGGCAGTGGGCATCCCTGGCATGCCCCAGTCAAGAGAAACCTTTGTCCCTTTGCCCAAGGGGTGCAGCAGGGCTGGGAGGGACCCCCTGAAGGACTGGGAGCCCCCCAGGTGCCATGCTGCAGCAAGGCTCTCTGGTATGGCAGGGCACCGGGAGGGTAGCTGAGCAGGGCAATGCACCGGGGGGCTTTGCCTCTCTCTCTCTGCCGCTGGGTGTGTTGGTCAGGGAGGGTTTGCCCCTCCAGAGCTCTGGCACTGGTGAGGGCTGCTGTGCAATGGGCTCATGCAATCCAAGGGCCTGTCCTGCAGGAAAAGGCAGGCTGGCAAGGCTCTGCGGTGCCAAGTGCTCCTGCTCCAGCAGCTTTACACTGCCCCTGCAGTGCCAGGTGCAGGGCAAGCAGAGCTGTGCCCTGTGCCCAGCGTGCAGCAGAGCAATGGGCTTTATCCCAGCTGTGGCAGGCCTCCTGCCCAGGCCCTGCTCAGCACGCCCTGCCATGCTGCGGCACGCTGAAGCCTGAATCAGCAGCACAGGGGAACAAAACACAGGTCCCAAAGCAGAGCAAGGAAGAGGCAAGGAAGGGGCAGGTGGAGGTGGATGGTGAGACAGAGCTGCCTGCAGGATGTGCTAGGCAGCAATGCGAGGGCTGCTGCTGGGGTTTGGTAGCTCCAGCAAGCTCAGCGAGGCAGTGAAGCTGCCCAGCTTCTCCCTGCTGGCTCCTGGGTGCTGTGCTGGGTGTGATGCAGTCGTGGGCAGCTGTGATCCAAAGCCATGCATTTGGCACTCTGGTTCCTCTCTTCATAGCTGTGACATTGAAGTAGTGGAATAAGGACTTTCTCAGTGTTTTCACATGCTCAGCAAGTCCTGCAAAGTCTGGATGGCTTTCTGGGGAAAGGAGGCAGGTCAGAAAGCCTCCACAGGAATTCCACAGAAGCCAGCCTGTGGTGTCCTTGCAGTGCAGCTGTGGGGAGTCCCAGCTCCTGCCCTGATGCACCTATCCCATGGATGAACCCATCTCAGATCCCACTCCAAGCTTCAGAGCTGTGCCTTGTATCCCACCACAGGGAGGAGCTGGAAAGGAAAGCTGCAAAGGATTTAGGTTCAAGTTCTTCTTTACTCTTAAAAATAAAATCCTCCTCCAGCAAGGAAAATGCCAGCACAGAGCAAGCACAGCCCGGAGAGGGCAGGAGGCAGCTGCAAGGCAAGGAAGTGGTTCTCTTAGGACCTTCTTTGGAACAGGCTGGTACTGAATTGAGACAGCAGAGGTTTCACCCCCAAAGAAGGCAGGGTTGGACTGGATGTAAGGGGGAAATTGTTAGGATCAGGGGGTGAGACACAGGGAAAGGTTTCCCAGCGACATTGTGGATGTCCCCTTGATGTGTTCCCACCTCCCCATCACCCTGGAGGGCCCTGTGTGGGCTGGAAGGACACAGAATCAGAGTCATGAAGGTTGGAAAAGATCTTTTAAATCAAGTCACCAAACAAGTCACCAACTGTCAACCCAACTCCCCCATGGCCACTAAGCCACATCCAAAAGTGCCATGGCCACAGGTTTCTGGAACACCTCCAGGGATGGGGACTCCACCACCTCCCTGGGCAGCCTGTGCCAACCCCTGATCACTCCTAAGCCTCCTCTGGTGCACCTTCAGGCCATTTCCTCTCATCCTATCACTTGCTACAAGGAAGAATTTGATGAAGATCCAACTTCACAGCTTGCCCCTCACAACTCCAGTGCCACAAGCAGGGTTTTCAGTGCTTCAGTGCCACATTGACCTTCTCAACACAGAATGGCTGAGCACAGGTCCCTGCAGCTGTGGTCCACGTCACAGGAACCATTGCTGCAGGAATGCCTTAAGAGCCAGCAAAAGGTGAAACGTTTCTGTTCTTTCCCAGCAGCCTGGTTTGCCTGCCCAGCACTCCAGGGCTCCTTGCAGTGGGTTCCACACAATGGCTGGGGTTTGATATTTGTATTTCTTCGGCAAAGAGAACGTGTTGAGTGCTTTTCTCTGCTCCTTTGGGATGTGGCTCTGAGAGCACAGCATCCTTTGGCGTTGAGGGCGAGCTAGAGCTCACGAATCCCCTTGCAGAGCAGCTGTGCCCAGGGGTGGCTTCTCCGTGTGCACGGAGCAGTGCAAGAGAACGCCCTGCACACAGTCCCCGTTCTGAACGCATCATGTTACTTCTCGGCAGTTGTATCTCTGCGGCACAGCGAATCGGTGGCGAGCTGCTGAGCGCGGGGCCGGGCGGAACCCCCGCGCCGGGGAACGGTTGGGAGCGCGGCGTGTGGCCAGCCGGCGGCGGTCGGGGACGGACCCGCGGCCGCCTGCTTCCTGCTGCCGGCGCGGGGGCGGCGGCGCTGGCGCGGCGGGGCCGGGGCATCGCGGGCCCGGGCGCCTCCTCCCCTTTGCTCTCCTCTGCTCCCCATGGCCGGCAACTTCTGGCAGAGCTCGCACTAGTGGGTGCCGCGGCCGCGGGGCTGGGCAGGGGCCGCAGGGGCTGCGGCCGCCGCGCTTTGCCCATTCATTGGCGGGGCGGCGGGGCCGGGCCGCGGGGCACGGCGCCGGCGGGGGCGAAGGCAGCGCAGCGGCCTTGGGCTGCGTCTCCCAGGGACGGCAGAGCGGGTGGTGAGGCCTGCTGGCCGCGGGGCCCTGGCGGGAGCGGGGCTGGAGTGCGGCAGCAAGCGGGGGTGCCCCGGCTCTCGCCGCCGCGCTGGCCGGCCTGGCTGCGCTGGGACTTTCCCACTGCTGGGGCTCCCTGCGAGAAGAATCGCGGTCTGGGGCTCCTGCCCGCGCTGCTCTGGACTCCAGCGATCGAGTGCAGTGTGATCTGCTGATCTCCAGCCGTGTGATCTGCTGATCCCAGCGGCAGGGCTGCCCGGGCTGAGCTGCGTTAAACTACCTGGCACTGAGCCTGCTGAGGTTCAACGTGGTGCCCGTGATGTCCTAAATCTAGCTTAAACCAATGCTGTACAGCCAGGTTAGTTTACTGCCGGTAAAGGCCAAGCTTAGCCCCTGCTGGGTAGGTGTCCAGCCTTGGAAAGCCTGGTGAACATCTGCTGGGTGTCTGTGGTTTGGGTAATGGTTGCTGTCTCCCATCCGTAGTCTCTTGGTACAGGAGACGTTGACCTTAGCATTGACAAGGAGTCACTGAAACCATTCTCCCTTCCTTTAGTTTACAATGGATTTTGGATAAGCAAGACCTGCTGAAGGAACGCCAGAAAGACTTGAAATTTCTGACTGAAGAAGAGTATTGGAAGCTGCAGATATTTTTCACTAATGGTAACCCTGTTTTATTCTCATTCCTGCTGTGAAACCTCTGCAGCACCTGCGGGGTGTAAATGCAAGTGTGACTTGCTTAGGCAGTGTCATGGGGGCACCACGTGGACTTTACAGCCTGGTTTAAAGGTTTGGAATAGCATTGTTGGGTTTGGGTTGTATTAGCACACGTTTAGGAGAACTTGCAGGCAAAGGAGCTGCCTGTTGAGCTGTGGTGGGAAAAAGCAGAGGGCTTTTGCTTATTTTAAAGAGATTTTTAATCAGAAGCACAAAAGGAGAAGCAAGCATTTATCTGCTTTAATATGCTAAGCTGGCATATTAAAGGCTCAGTGCCAAGCATTAATACTCAGCCTGGGCTTTTGGTGGGCTCCTGGGCTGTGGCAAGTGTCCTCTCTGTGGTCCTGGAAACTTCTTGTTGGTATTCAGTTACCTCCTCTGAAACCTGCATCACAGCCTGTGTCCTGCCTGTGACTGATCTGCAGCACCCAGAGGCTCTCAGGCTGGCTACAAATTGCTGAGAGCTGTTGGCTCCCAAAGTTTGTTCTGCCAAAGAGTTTGGGGCTTGGCTGTGGAGTTACCTGAGACTTCCTTGATCCTGCAGAGCATTTAACTGTGTGAGTGGCTGCACTGCAGCACAGGCTCTTGAACTCTTTTCTGTGCAATTATTCAGGCTGGCTGAAGGTGAGCCAGTGTGTGCCCAGGTGGCCAAGGAGGATCAGCAATGCTGGCCTGGATCAGCAATGGTGTGGGCAGCAGGAGCAGGGCAGAGATTGTTCCCCTGCACTCAGCACTGGTGAGGCTACAGCTTGAGTGCTGGGTTTAGTTTTGAGCTCCTCACTCCAAGAAGGATGTTGAGGGGCTGGAGCAGGTCCAGAGAAGGGTCTGGTGAACAGGGCTGGTGAGGAGCAGCTGAGGGACCTGGGGTTGTTTAGTCTGGAGAAGAGGAGGCTGAGAGGAGACCTTATTCTCTACAGCTCCCTGAGAGGAGGTTTCAGTGAGGTGGGGTTGGTTTCTTCTCCCTAGTATCAGGTGACAAGGTGAGAGGAAATGGCCTTGAGTTGCCCCAGGGGAGGGTTAGGTTGGAGATGAGAAGGAACTTCTTCCCTGAAAGGGTTCCCCAAGCCTGGCACAGGCTGCCCAGGGAGGTGGCTGAATCCTTGTCCCTGGAGGTGTTCCAAAGAGGCAGAGCTGTGGTGCTGAGGGCCATGGCTTAGCCCATGGCTTACCAGCCTTGGTAGAGTTAGGGAATGGTTGGAGTGGATGCTCTGAAAGGGCTTTGCCCACCCAAACCACTTGATGAGAAAATCTCCCTAAGCAAAGGATGTTGCTGAGTGATTTGTTTGCAGACAGCTCTTTGTTTTTCACAGCAGTCCCTTCAAGTACTGATTTTTCTCTTTGGTCATCTGGCCAGACCTAGAGAAGTGAAGTGACTTTCCCAAGGCCACTGGAAGTCCTTAGGTCGGTGCTGGAATGAAATCAGTGAGAGACAGTTAGCCCAGCTTCTCTCTCAGCTTAGCTGTTTCATAATCATGGTGTGTTCTGCAGATCTGATGGCTCTGGTGCATCTCTGGTACTGCTTAGGTGCACCAGGAGATCAAGCCAGCAGGGATTTACCTGTTCAATCAACTCCTGAAATTCCTTGAGGTTAAACCAAGCTGTGCTAGCAAAAAAGAGAGAGCAGGGTGCTGGTGTTGCTGACCCTGTGTTCCTGTGCTCCTTTTCACTGGTGTTGGTTGGAATTGTGAAATGTGCCTTTGAGTTGAGTTGTATCAGCACCTGCCTCTGAACCCTGCTTCTCCTCTGCTCTCCCTCCTCCTGCATTGCCTGGGTATGAGTCTCAGCCACAGGTTGGCACATTCAGCCCAGGAGATGATTATTGCTCCCTAAAGCAGCCAAAAAACTGCCTGGAGAGATTTTGCTGCTGCCTCCTCTTTGGAAGGCAAGGGCAGTGGCTAACCAAGTGATGGTGTGGCCAGCAGCAGCTGCTCAGCATGTTAATCATGAAGAGAAGGAAAAAGATCATCTTCCAGACTAGCAGGGAAAAGGACAGTGATGTTGATTTCTGGTTTGATCAGTCTGGTTTGATTGAAAAGTGCCTGAGTTGAATTCCCTGGCTGGTTTAGGGCAGCCTGTGCCCAAGGTACTCAGATTTAAACTGATTCTTAGTCCATAAAGCCCAAACTGAAACAACCTCTTTTGTAAACATAAAGGAACAAAGAATCCAAGAGGTTGGTTTAAAATATTGTAAACATGACTTGTCACTGTTGGACCTTTTCCCAGGCTTCCATGTCATTAAGTCTCTCCAGGCTCTTGTCCATTTTTTGCCCTAAACCACACTTGATTTTTCTCTGACAGCAGATGGCCTAACAGCTCCTGGAAATCCCAGGGGAGTGAGAAACATATTTGGAGAATTCTGTTCAGTTTCGTATCTGAATTTTTCTGCTGCCCCAGTAGCAGGACAGCTTTGTAGCCTCACAGTCAAATCAATGGAAAAATCCTTTCAAGCCTCCCAAGATTGCTGAGAAATATTGTTATGTTTGTCCAGACACTGCATGCCAGGCTTCACCTTCCTGACAGCATTACTTGGCCTGCTCTCACTGGCAAAATGACCTCAAGTTGGCATTCTTCTCCTCAGGAAGAGAGTGATGTGACATGGGCAGGGACAGATGAGAGGTGGCAAATAAGGGAAGAAATCAGGGGGGAAAGATTTGCCAATTGTCAGTGCTGCTGAGTGTGGTTTTCTCCTCCCCTCTATGTTCAGCCCTTGCCTAGCCAAGTGTCCTTGGCATTTGAGTGGGTTTGGATGCTGCTCACTAGGAGCAGGGGGCATCTGGCTGTTCCCAGGGGATGTGGGGAGAGAAAAACCGTGGATTTGGGTGGGTAGGTAGAGACTTCAGAATTTAGCAGTGCCTGCTAACAGAATCCTTTGCTTTCCCCACCAGTTATGCTGCCTCCATCTTGCTGTCCATATTTCCAACATGCATTTAAGCACATTTCACATTATTTTTGGATATTTCTGGGGAGGGAGGGAAAAAAGGAAAGAGATTGTTAACATAGGCCAGCCTTGCTCACAACAAAGGCCATGAAGAAGTACGGGAACAACAACAAGTAACAGCCTTCTGCTTCCCTGTGCCACTCTCTCTATCCAACCTCTGCTCTTAATCCCAGCTTCATGCATCTGATTTCCCTGGCACCTTTCCTTCCCTGGGAGGCCAAACAAGAGCTACCTGCACAGATGACACCAGGGCTGTTTCTTGGCCAACTGGCAGAGGACCACTGTGATGGAGCAGCTGACTGCATCCTCTGGTCTCCCACCCCCTCTCCCTAGACTAAATATGTCATTTTTTTAACACCTGCTGCCTCTGCCAATTTCAGTGACCATGTTTGTGTTGGCAGCTTTAGTTGCTTGAAAAACACATCCGTTCTGTGTGGCACTGAGCAGCCAGGGGCTTGTGTTTGCACTGGGCTGACTCTGAACTGCAAGACCAAGCTGTCCCCTGCTGAGGTTTGTGTTATCACGGAATGGGTTGGAAGGGACCTCCAAAGCTCATCCAGTGCGACCCCCTGCAGTCAGCAGGGACATCCTGCACTAGAGCAGCTTGCTCACAGCCTTGTTGAGCCTGACTTTGAATATCTCTGGGGATGAGGCCGCAGCTCCTTCCCTGGGCAACCTGTTGCAGTGTTCCGGCACCCTGCTGGTGCAGAACTTGTTCCTCACATCCAGTCTAAAATCTATAATTATCTAATAATCATCTTCTTTAAGGTGATGCTCACTTTGTGCTACACAACGAAGCCAAGTTACCCTTGCCTTTCTGAAGGTATCCAGAAGCTTCAGGATGCTTCTTCCCCTGCAGGTCTGTAGGCTTGCAGCAAGATGTCTCAGCAGCACCGAGGGAGAAGCCTGTGCTGCTGCTCCTGAGAATCCCCAGCCCTAGTCCTGTTTTGAGTCCATTGCTATTTGGTATCAAATGGTTGTAAAAGCTCAACTCAAAGCTTTTGTTGATGGTTTTGTTTTTGTTTTCTTTTTTAAGTTATCCAGGCTTTAGGTGAACATCTTAAATTAAGACAACAAGTTATTGCCACTGCCACAGTCTACTTCAAGAGATTCTATGCCAGGTATGACTGTTTACTCTGATGATAGAAGAATAAACCATTTGCTAGGCACATTCTTTTTGGTAGCCCTTTTAAAATGCTGTATTAAAAACAGTGCCACTTCTTGTTTTGTGGAGGGTGTTTAAAAGCTTTTCTGCTAATGAAGTTAACTTAAGCTTTGCTTTTTCTCCAAAGGCAGTGTGGTGCTCTTAATAGATGAATCGTTGTACCTGTGTGAAACAACCTATTATCATTTTGTTATAACATTTCAGATATTCCCTAAAAAGTATAGATCCAGTATTAATGGCTCCTACCTGTGTGTTTTTGGCATCCAAAGTAGAGGTATGAAGCATTACAATTTTTTCCTGTCAAATGATGTGATGTATGAGAGAGAGAGAGAAAACTTTGAGGCCTTTAACATTTTTTTGGTCATTCTTCAGGCTTTGGGGGTTGAAATCTTCTCTCTTTGACAGAGATTTCTGTAGCCTTTAAGAAAAGGAGATGGAGAAGGCCCTCAAACACATTATTTAGTGTTTGAGCTTTCAGTTTTGTCTAAGTTACTAACCCTGGAGGGCCTCTGCAAATTGGAATTGGAAATGGCTGTTTCCCTGTGCTGTCCATTCACCTCAACCTGGGCAGGGGCTCCTTTCTGCTCTGGTTCTTCCTTATTTATGTTTCCTCAAACTTTAAAACAGAACGTGAAATGACCTTTCTCCTAATTTCCCTTTCCCCTTTCATGTAGTGAGGGATTCTCGGTTTCCCACACTTTCATAACTTGAATGTTAAGCATGTTGTAGCTGATGACACTGAGAAGTTATCATTAGGACCTGACTCATTAGCTGCCTTCCAATAGCTGAAGGGATCCTGCAGGAAGGCTGCACAGAGACTTCTCCTGAGGGTGTCTGGAGACAGGACAAGGGGGAATGGTTTGAAGCTGAGGCAGAGCAGGGTTAGACTGGAGCTGAGGAAGTTGTTCTTCAGCAGGAGGGTGATGAGACTCTGGCATAGGCTGCCCAGGGAGGCTGTGGATGCCTCCTCCTTGGGGGTGTTTAAGGCCAGGTTGGAAAAACAATCTACCTGGCCAATTTGTGGTCAGCGTGGGTGGATTGTACAGGAGGAGCTCAAACACCTAGTGGGTGGGAGAAGCTGTCCTGCTACACCAGTGTCTGCTGTGATGCTGCTGTCTGTACAGATGCTGAGCTACCTGTTCAGTGCTTGGAAGAGGTGAAGGAAAGGAGAAAGACAGAGGACTGGAGAACATGTTAGTTATCAGCCTGTTAACGAAGCCTTGAAGAAAGTGAAGAGGTAGAGATGTACAGAGGTGTGCCTTGTGTTTTAGAGCAAGCACTGTGCAGCCTGCCTTATGCTAAAGCTTCTGCACCTTTACAGGGCAGCTACAGCATTCATGGTTCAGTTGTGCACTTCACTGAAAGAACACCAAACAGAGAACTGGCAGCTGGCTGACAGGCTCAGCAGAGCAGCTAAGGCTTCATGGGAAGAGAGCTGGGAAGGGTTATGGAAGCCAGCAAGTGGGTTAAGGAACAACAGCCTCCTTTCTTGAAGCCCTCGTGTCTGTTTTACCTGTGCAGAGTTAGCCAGCTGAGATTTTGTGACTTCAGGACCTTTCAGAAATGCTTACTGTTCCTCACAACTCAACAAACTAATCAGTGGCAAGACTCTGTACCTAAGGGTTTGTCCTGCTCACCTTTAGGAAGAAAAATTAAAAAGAAGGGAAAAAAGGATAGGAGGGGGAAAGAAATCCTGCATAAAGCAGCTCAGTTTAGGAAGAAGCTGTTACTTGACTTTGCTGACAGTGAGGATGTTGTGTTCTTGGTGGCTCACCTCACTTCCCATTCTTTCCCCTCAGGAATTTGGTGTGGTTTCAAATACAAGATTGATTTCTGCTGCTACTTCTGTGTGTAAGTATTGGTGATTTTCCTTATGCCATAAAGCAAAGGGCGACCCTAGATACCTACCCGGGCTGGGGGATGCCAAGACTGAGAGCAGCCCTGCAGAAAAGGACTTGGGGGTGCTGGTAGGGGGAGCTGGGCAGGAGCCAACAGTGTGAGCTTCCAGCCCTGAGATGTCCTCTGCATGTCATGGAGGTGGGGACAAAATGAGTTAATATAGAAAGGGAAAGAACTAAAAGCATTAATTCCTTCACTTTTAACATGTTGGCTTCTCTTTCTTGCAGTGAAAACTAGGTTCTCATATGCCTTCCCCAAGGAGTTCCCTTATAGGATGAACCATGTGAGTACCTGTCTGAAATGCACCTGGGTCAAAGACATTCATGAATTGTGAGCAGGAATCCTGCCCTTTAAATTCTAACCAAGGAATATCTTCATATTTCACCACCAGCCAGCAGTGCCCTCATGCAGCCCAGCAGGCAGCTGTGTGCTGGGCTGCACCAAGAGCAGTGTGGGCAGCAGGGCAGGAGAGGGGATTCTGCCCCTTGGCTCTGCTCTGCTGAGACCACATCTCCAATCCTGCCTCCAGTTCTGTGTCCCCAGCATGAGAAGGACACAGAGCTGCTGGAGAGAGTCCAGAGGAGGCCACAAAGATTATCCAAGGGCTGCAGCAGCTCTGCTGTGAGGACAGGCTGAGGGAGCTGGGGGTGTTCACTTTGGAGAAGAGAAGACTCCAGGGGGACCTTAGAGCTGCCTGCCAGTACTTGAAGGGATCCTGCAGGAAGGCTGCAGAGGCACTTCCTGAGGGAGACTAGAGACAGGACAAGGGGGAATGGTTTGAAGCTGAGGGAGAGCAGGGTTAGAGCAGAGCTGAGGAAGAAGTTTTATTACCAGGGTGGCGAGACTCTGGAACAGGCTGCCCAGGGAGGCTGTGGATGCCTCCTCCCTGGGGGTGTTCAAGGCCAGGCTGGATGAGGCCTTGTGCAGCTGAGTCTAGTTGAGAGGTGTCCCTGCCCATGGCAGGAGGTTGGAGCAGATGAGCTCTGAGGTCCCTTCCAAACCTGGGCCATTCTAGGACTCTGATATTCCTATGTGAAGTTGCTCATAATTAGTTTTGGACTGGGAGAGTTATTTTTAAAAGTAATAAATGTGAGCTAATGAAGGTTGACAGGGATGCTGCAAAGAGCAGTGCCATGGCTGGGTGACTGAACTAGTGATTTTTATATAGCATGATGATAAAAGAGATTGCTTTAGCTTTTTTTGACTGCTCTTGTTTACAAATCCATTGCTCCAGGGAAGGTAAAGAGCCCTTGCACCTGGGATGCTTCCAAGCCTGCACGCAGGAACAGTTGGCTCACAGAGAGCAGTTTTAGTCTTGCCTGTAAAATGTAATGGCTTTTGAAAAAGAATTTGGATTTATTACTTGAAATTCAGTGGTTTGCAAGCCACAGTGCTGGGGGATTTGGTAGCTTTTCTGAAAAGCAGTTTTGACCAATTCTGTGGTGTTTTCAGGGTGAAACAGGCCTGATTTTTAAGTATTTAAGTCACTAGCACACCAGTGGGATTTTGGCTGTGTCCTTTAAAAACCCCAAATGTAATCCATTCCCTCTCCTCCCAATGCTTTACAAAGTGTTTAAGGATAAGAAATCTTCATTCTATCAAAACCCTGAATCACATCCTAGGGAAAATTCAGAGTCACAGAATGGTTTGGGTTGGAAGGGACCTCCAAAGCTCATCCAGTCCAGTCCCCCCTGCAGTCAGCAGGGATATCCTCCACAAGAGCAGGTTGCTCACAGCCTTGTCCAGACTGACCTGGAACAGCTCCAGGGATGGAGCCTCAACTACCTCCCTGGGCAACCTGTTGCAGTGTCCCAGCACTGCTGAGGTTTGCTGTGCATTCATGGTGTGAAGCTGGCTGCTTGTTAATGATTTCTGCTGTCTGAAATGTGGTTTAACTGGGATTTTACTTCTTTGCAGATACTAGAATGTGAATTCTATCTCTTAGAGCTAATGGTAGGTGGGGTTTTTTGGTGCTTTGGTTTTCCCTGTCACCTTAGTTCACTTTGTACTGATGATGAATTTTATGCTATGAAATATGCATTATGCTGTCTCTGGGTGGTTGTTTGTTTCCAGTCTTAGAGCAATGTCCCTGCAGGGCTCCCCTTTACATTCTTAGCAGAATGCCATCATTGCTGTGCTGTCACCTAGGCTGAGGGAGGCTGTGCTCTCCTCCTTGCATTGAGCTTCTCAAGAGGAAGAGGGCAGATTGCAGGAGTGGTGTGGACAGGAGGGGTGTGCATGGCTCTGCATCCCAGTTCTCAGAGAGAGCTCTTGGGAAGGAGAAAGCACCGGGTCTGCAGAACTGCTTCTCTTTCTGAGAGAAAGGGAAGTAAGTCCTGATGCAGAAACTAGGATGTCACTAGCCCCCTTTCTGTTCTTTGCCCCCTTTCTGTTCTTTGCCCCCCTTTCTGGTTGCCTTTCTTGTTTCCTTGCTTTCCAAGCCAGTGCCAATTCCTTTGGCCTGCTGTCCATGGATGGTATTTACTGACAGGCTGTTCCCTGGCAGAGCTTTGTGTTTCCAAGTGGGAATTACGGGTTTGTAAGCAAATGAGGTTTCACTGTGCTGCAGATGTGGCCTTCCCTGTCTCTTAGGGGAAGGACAGTGACAGGCTGGCAACCATGCAATGTGATGGTATTCTAGAGAGAGCACTGCCCTCATTAGAGCAGGATTAGGTGTCAGAATGCTGCTTAAAGAGCCCTCAGTAATTGATTTGTAAGCCAAATGTTTCTAACAGGAACTGACAAGACATCCTGCTCTGTAACCTGACTTGAATCCTGTTGCCATTCTCCCCAGGACTGCTGTTTGATAGTCTATCATCCCTACAGACCTTTGCTCCAGTACGTGCAAGATATGGGCCAAGAAGACATGCTGCTACCTCTGGCATGGTAATGGAGAGCTTGATGGGCTGCAGGGCCTCCTTTCCCTGCTGAACAGGCTTCAGAGGGGCTAAGCAAAGCAGGCTGAGCCAGATCTGTGTGCAGAGGCTGCCCCAGTGAACCTCTGCAGGTGCATGCTCCTGACTTAGCTCATTCTGCCTTCAGTCCTGCAGTGACTGGACTTTGCAGTGGTCCAATTGTGACTTTTAGACTAGCTCTAGCAGGACAGATCTTTCCAGTACCGAGTGGTGCCCATGAGCAGGGGTGAGCTCCTGCCTGTGCTGGCTTTCTGCTGTGCCTTGTCACAGGAGGCAGCAGCAGTACGTAGGGGGTTGCTGCTGTGTTAGCACAACTCCCATTCCTGGACTGATTCTGCAGGTGAACTGGCTGGCACTTACAGGTTCTTTCTTTGCACAGGAGGATAGTGAATGACACATACAGGACTGATCTTTGTCTGCTGTACCCTCCTTTCATGATAGCTCTAGGTAAGTGACACCAGCAGTGTCTCTTGTCATGTCTAAGTGGGTGTATTGTGGTGCTGTCCCATCAATAGGCATTTCTTGGAGTGGCTTCAGAAGGTGCTTCAGTTTGTGTTCCATGCAGTGCTGACCAGCACAGCCTGGCAGCTTAAAACATCTTGCAGAAAAATCGGCTCTTTAATCCCAAGTTTTCTCTGCTGGGCTGTGCAGTGTCTATAAAGCCCAGACTGTTTCTGATTGTATAGAAGTGGATCTTTGTTCAGCACCTGTGTCACCTCCTCTTTGCAGCTTGCCTACACGTGGCCTGTGTTGTCCAGCAGAAGGATGCAAGGCAGTGGTTTGCTGAGCTGTCTGTTGACATGGAAAAGGTACTTTGTGTTTGCTTGCCACCACCTCCTACAGACTGACCACCAGTGAGGTCATGGTTCTACAACTCCTGTCCTCCATGGCTGTGCTATTGATCTGAACCTCATTCAGTGGTCATTACAGTACCTGAAGGGGAGCTACAAGAAAGCTGGGGAGGGGACTGTCTACAAGGGCATGCAGCACTAGGACAAGGGGCAGTGGTCTGAAACTAGAGCAGGGTAGATTTAGGATGGACATTAGGAGGAAGTTCTTTACTATGAATGTGGTGAGACACTGGAAGAGGTTGCCCAGGGAGGTGATGGAGGCCCCATGCCTGGAGACATTCAAGGTCAGGCTTGATGGGGCTCTGAGCAACATGATCTAGTTGGGGATGTCCCTGCTGACTGCGGGGGTTTGGACTAGATGAGCTCTAGAGGTCCCTTCCAGCTCAGTGCATTCCATGATCATGTCAAGCACTGCTGAAGTCTGGGAGCTCTCTTGGGGCAGCAGACTGTCAGGTTGGTGGGGGTAGCACCCTGCTATGGAAGTGCCAGGAAGCCAAGCTGGTACTCATACTCCTTACCACACTCTTTCACTCTGCACATCATTTTCTCTTTGGAAGCCGAGTGTCTGGAATACAACAGCATATCATGGATGAGACTTGCCACTGCCCTTTGTGCTGCCCTTCAGCCCACTGATGATACCCTGGCATTGCATTTGTATTCCAGGATTCATCTTCAGATTCCAGCACAGTGTGGATGCTGTGCTGTGTCAAGAGCTGTGAGTGATGCTGTCATGCATACAAATGATCATAAATTGGCAGCAGGGGAGAACCAACCTATATTTGACAGCTAAGGTCACCATGAGCTTGGTACTGAACGTGTCTGAACGTTTCCAAGGCTTGGTTCTTGTGCCAGTGATTCACTCTAAGCTTGACTTATCTTTTTACATTAACACTATGGACCTCCTAGCCAACTACAACTTTGGTTTCAAGGATATATATTGTGCTAGCACTTGAAACTCATCTATGGAAAAAGAAGAAAGAAGCCTACTTTGTTAATTTAGAGGACGCTAAAACATATTCTGAACCAGACATTAACTGCTTTTTATACAGAACATAGAATTGCAATAGAAATTTAAGAGGAAATGAAAGCAGTGGAGGTGCAATAGGTGGTCCAAATGTCCAAACTGGTAGTGAATGCTGACTCTTCCAGAAGTGGAATATGAGTCACTGAGCTCAGCAGAAGGAATGAGGGTTTCCCTGCCCATGGCAGGGGTGGTTTGAACTAGATGGTCTTGAAGGTCCCTTCCATTCTTTGAATCATGAAAGTTCAGCAACTCTTACTATAGCTATATAGCAATATGTAAGATAATAATATAATGTGCTAAGAAGTATTTAGACATCCCTTGGCTCTTTATTTCTTTGAATGAAAGAATTCAGGCAGATGTGTTGTGCTTTTAGGCCTCTTTTGTCCCTTCGCTGTGGCTCTGATGTGTGTAGAACATGGATGATCTTCAGTTCCTGTACTGGCAATCAGGGATCAGGCTGCAGTCCTGCTGTCAGCTGTCTGTGCCTTCCCAGTTACAATAAATAAATAGAAAGCTACTTAGCTTGCAGGGGTTGGATGGGAGGGAAAATATTCAGGCTTTCATTCACAATGAGATTAAAAGAAGCTCATTCTAGAAATGGTTGATTGTGAGACAGCCCTTCTATAATGCGGAAGTTGTGCTGCGTGTTGAATTCATGACACGGTTGGAGCGGTGATGACAGAAAAGCTCTGCTGTGTCTGACCTTGGGCTTCTCTTTCTCAACAGATTTTAGAAATAATCAGGGTTATTCTGAAGCTGTATGAGCAGTGGAAGAACTTTGATGAGAGGAAGGAGATGGCTACTATTCTCAGTAAAATGCCTAAACCAAAACCACCTCCAAACAGGTACGGTACCCAACACGCCTTCAGCGTGGCGACGTCGGGCCGCTGGCTTCACAGGGAAAAGTTGGACTGGAGGTGCAGCCTGGCTTCCAGTGCAGCCTGGCTTCCAGTGCAGCCCTTCCTGTCACAGGAGCTAGTGAGAAGCAGAGCAGTGTTCTGTGCAGAGCCTTCATGTGATCAGCACAGCTTGGGGAACCACAGCGCAGCCAGGCCAGACTGGCTGGAACTGGGCCTGCTGCACGTCCTGCTTAATTACTGTGATTAACCATCACTGCTGGCAGCCTGCACAGCACAGCCCTCTGCACAGCCCCATGGCATCTGAACCTTGGAAAGCTTGACTTCAGCAGGGGATTCAGCAGGCAGCTGCCTGGGTGTGTGTTCAGATTGTTAGTCAGGTAAATTGGAGTCATTTGTGCATGCTGAGAGCAACCTTTGCATTTCCAGGGGCTGAGCAGAACATCTGAACCTGTCTGGGTACTCGTTGAAGCCTTTTCCTTCAGAACATTTTTCCTCTAACCTATTTGTTCTGTATGTTGAACTCTTCTCCTTCAGAAAGCTTTTCCTTCAACTCTTTATTTGTTGGAGTCTTTCCCTTCAGAAGATTTTTCCTGTAACCTGTTTCTGTATTTGTTGAAGTTTTTTCCTTCAGAGATTTTTCCTCCTTTCAGACATGGTCATTTTGCATGAAACTAGCCCAAACTGTGCTGTAATTGCTTCTTTTTTGACCTGTTCCTTGCTTTTTCTCTCCTGCCAACAGTGAAGGAGAACAGGGTCCAAATGGTAGCCAGAACTCTAGCTACAGCCAATCTTAAGACATTCCAAAGAACTTCTTTATGGACCACTTTGACTCCAGACACCCTGGGATCCTCGCTGTGTTCATGACATGGACAGAAGGTTTTTAGTGACATCTTGGACAAAGAACTTGAAGAAGAAATAGCTTGTTTGCGTCAAGCCTTTGGAAAGCTTTTTCTCTAAACCTGCATCATTTTCTCTGAGGCTGGAGCAAATGTACTAAGATTGATAATTATTTTTTTTTCCAGTGTAAGGAATCAAACCTCAAACCAAGCTGCAAAAGATTCACTCTGTCCACTCAAAAAAAGCCCCCAACCCACCCACAAAAAAAAGCTCAATTTTGGTTTGAGAAAACTGTCATTTGCCATGGCAGTGAACTCTTTTTAAAGCAACAGTAACCTGAGGCCTGAGTGTTAACTATTAACAGCTGTGTTGTCTTCATGATGTTTGTGACTGGAGGAAAGTGGTGCTCCGTGTGTGAAGTTTCTTCAGTACCTTGAGTTTGTTGGTTTTTAAAGGGATCAATTCAGAGTCTGTAACAAGTAACACAGCAACCCTTCAGAAACAAAGCCTAGGAGAGCCTGCAGCGTTGGTACAGCTTTAATGAAAGCTGCAGGGAAGACATTCAGTTCCTTTTTCTGGGTTAGGAAAACGCTGCTTTAGACAGTAGATGGACTTGGGTGGCTTTGCCAAGAAGCAGAGCAGCCCGGCTTGGCAGTGCAGCGTGGACAGGGAGTCTGCAGGTTTCTTCACCATTTCAAGTGTTAGAATTACCAAGCCCTAACGTCTTTTGGGTTTCCCCAAGTAAATGCACTGTATGGTACAGCTGGAATTTCACTCAATTAAACCCTGGCTCTGATGGTTTGCAAAGAATGCCCACTGCTGGTCTGCCCTCAGTGCTACTGTGGATTTGTGTGGTTCATTAGGGAGTTTTTATTTAAGAGGATCAAGCTTTTGGTGAGCTTCATGCTGGCTAATTTTAATTGTGATTTTAGGACCTGGGATTCCTTAACTATATGCTGGAGAAAATGAGGTTCCCTCAAAGAGGAGGCCATACCCTGTGTTCCTTACTCAGGCAGATATCCCACTGAAGAAGCCAGGAATTGGCCTACAGTGATTTTTCTTGATTTTTAAATAACTTTGTAATTCATTTCTGCACAATCTCCCTGCCAACTTGCCCAAGCCTAAAACCTGAATGGTAAAATAAACTGCAAGTAACATTGTTCTTTTTTCTTTCACGTTTTCCATTTCACAGAGAAATTCTTGCTGTGTGATGCATCTTGGTTAAAAAAATCCCACCCTGGGTTTGCCAAATGTCTTTGTAGTTGGCTGGTCAGTGAAATGCAGCTGAGGTGTGTTTGGGTCGAGCCCATTAGGCTACAAACATTTCACTTCAGGTTATTTTGCTAAAACCAAACACTCTGGTGAGACAAAATACAAACAGTTGGGTCTTTGCTACTTTTGTTGCCATTTGATCCATATCTTTTATAGACACTTGATTGATGAAGTGGAATTTGGCTGTTTTCCTTCTGTTTCTTGAAGTCTAAAATGTGTTATTTGTAACGTGGACTTGGGGAGTAGAAATAAATCAATGCAACTTGAGCACTGTGTGGAGTTCTTGAACAGGAAAGGTACTTCAGCTCAACAGGGACTGTCTGGCTTGCCCCACACCATCTGCTGACAAAGCTCAAGCTCATGTTTTCAAACAAGGGATTTCCCACTAGGAATGAAGAGTTCTGGATGGAGTAATTGAATGTTTTATTGCTGCTCTTCAGACTTCACCCTTAAATTACCTATCTGACCTGAGCTAAAATATCAGGTAGTTCTAATTTCACTTCTTACATCTGTGCTTAGGGCACAGGATTAGAATTCATAATCCACAGAAGGGGCTGGGTTGCAAGGGACCTTCAAGATCATCTTGTTCCAACCCCCTGTCCTGGGCAGGGACACTTCCCACTAGCCCGGGTTGCTCAAGGCCTCATCCAACCTGGCCTTAAACATCTCCAGGGAGGAGGCACCCACAACCTCCCTTAAGAACAACTGAAGTTTAATTACTCTAAACAGAATACCCACCAGAGTTGTTTTGGAAAGGGTAATTTTATCTGCCCTGTGGTTTAAACACCCAGAAACTACAGCATACAAAAATTTCAGTACACAGAGTACGTGCTTAGGCTCTTTTCACATGATTTAGGCTGTGTTTTCTGGTGAGCGTAGAGGTGGATCAAGTGTAACCCCTGTTCATGTCACAGTCTTCAGCTGTGTTTTACACCAAGCAGTTAGGTGTCCACTTACACAAGGAGACAGGAGTGGGCTGTATTCCAGAGGTGGAATGCAGGTAGAGTGGATGCTGAAGCCTATGAACCATCCTGAAGCCTTGATGGGGCAAAGCTTGGGGCACTCTTCATTTTTTCTCTGGAGGTTCATGTTTTACCCAGTCTTCAAAGCCGCCAGCATACTGCTGAGCTCTGAAAACAGGCAGAAGATACAGTTAAGAAAGACTCTTCTTGGAAAAGGTATCTAAGAGCACAGGGCAAAAAATCCAAACAAATGAAAAAAAAACCCACAGAAACTTTGCCATCAAATACTCTTCAGTGAGCTAGACTGGCATGGATCTAGTCCAGTGGGAGGTGTCCCTCCCTGCAGCAGGGGTTGGAACTAGATGATCTTGAAGGTCCCTTCCAACCCAAACCATTCCATGAGTCTGAATCCTTGTACTCCAGTACTGCTTCCATGCAGTGTGGTCTGCCACAATGCAGCAGCAGCTGGATCCATGAACCAGACTGCCACTTTGTTGTTTCACAAAAAGGGAGATGTACACACCATGTCTAACCCTTCAGGTGTCACCCAATAAATGCAGCACACTGAGCTTTAGTTGCTTGCAAACCTACATACTCTACAGCTCTTGACACAAGCCAGCATAAAACCTAACCCTGGCAAACAAAACCTTACCATGCAAACCAGCACTGGCTCCTTCAGTGAGGCTGCAGGAGCAGGTAATGGAGGATAGTTTGCACTTACCAAACCAATCTGTTTATAAAACAAGACTGTAGTTCCAGAGTTTGGATTAGAATGAGCAGGGATATTCCAGTTCAGCACCAACAAGGGCAAACAACCAATGTGCTAAACTCTATCTGCAATCTTCAAGCCAGTGAGGGACCTTCTGGCACAGGTGTGACAATTCTGCCAACAGCACTCGTACCTGCTGAACCCCAAGGATGTGGCAACACCAAGTGCTTGTTTACTTCTTGTTCCTGCCAAACAGGAGAAAACCACAGGGTCTGACTTGGATGGCATCTTTTGGTTGTACTGCTCCTTGAAGTCCGTTGGGTCCATTTGCAGAGCTTCCACTAATTCACCCACTAGGAAATACAGACAGAAAGGTCTCAGTAGTTCTCCATGCACAGACAAGATCACACTGTAGGGCTTCCAGATCCCGTGGAGGAAAAGTTTAGCCTCACAACATATAGCTGCTGTCTAGCACAGCATTACCACTTGCCCACAGGCTTGACCATCAAGGTCAAAAGGAGGCTGAGTGGAGACCTCCTTCTCCACAGCTCCCTGAAAGGAGGCTGGAGTGAGGTGGGAGCTGGAAGACGGGAAATGGCCTCAAGTTGCACCAGGGGAGGTTTAGGTTGGACATTAGAGGAAACTTCTTCACTGAAAGGGGTCTCCAAGCCTGGCACAGGCTGCCCGGGGAGGGGGTTGAATGGCCACCCCGGAGGTGTTTTGGAGAGGCAGAGCTGTGGTGCTGAGGGCTATGGCTCAGCCCCGGCCTTGGTGGAACTCGATAATGGTTGAACCGGATGCCCTGAAAGGTCTTTTCCAACTGAAATGATTCTCAGCTGAGGCAAAGGGGCGCAGCCAGCAGCTCCCCGCAGCGCCGCGCATCACTTACGCGGAATGTTGATGGACGCCGGGATCCGTCCGTATCTGTCGATTTCCCACCGCTCCCGCACGTCTATGTGCAGGACCTTGGTCTTCTTCAAGTCTTTCAGCTGTTGGTAGGAAAGGCCTGGAGCCCCCCGGCGCAGAGGCTGCGGCTGGCGGCACCTGACAGAAAGGCACAGCCCCTGAGCACAGCGCCGGGCCCGCTCCCCCGGCTGCCCCCGTCACCCTGTGTGCTCCCCGCGGGCTCCGGCTGCCGGCCCTCGCCCCGCCGCCCGCTCTCCTCCCGCCTCACCGGGCGCCGCCGCCCGCCCCCGGGCGCCGCCGGCCGCTCGCAGTGCCCGCGCCGCCCGCCACCAGCCCCGCGAGCCCATCCTCAGCCCGCCCCCAAGATGGCGCCGGCCCGCGCCGCCTTCTCCTCAGAGGCGGGGCTCGGGCTCGGGCTCGGGCTCGGGCTCGGGCTCGGGCTCGCTGAGGGCGTGAGGAAAGCGCCGCCCGGGTGTCCAGGTTCGGACAAAAGTTCTATTTAGTTTAGAATCATAGAATTGTCAGAGTTGGAGGGGACCTCAAGGCTCATCCAGTTCCAACCCCCTGCCATGGGCAGGGACACCTCACACTAGGTCAGGTTGCTCAGAGCCACATCCAGCCTGGCCTTAAAGCCTCCCTCTGGTCGCTGACAGTTGATGATGTCACACCAGTAAAATACCTGCACGCTCGCAGCCTAGGAATTTGCAGCTCAGCAGTGCCTGGGGGACCCTGCGCTACCAGGGGCTTTGGAGGAGGTGAACGTCAGAGGTCTCTTCCAGCCCCACCACGCTGGGATCCAGTGGCCAGTGAGGGCATCCCCCCGTTGAAGGGTGCCTGGATCTTTCCAGAGCTCCAGAAAGCTGAGAGGCTCGGGCAGAGGAGCCTCAGGCGAGCTGCCTGCTGCCATGTGTGGCACCTGCTGGCACTGGGCGCAGCTGGGGCTGGCAGCCGCTGCCTTCGGTCCTGCTACAGCCAGCAACTGCTGCTCTGCCTGGGCAGGGTGAACGCTGCCACTGAGCCAAGCTGTTGAGAAGCCTTAAAGCACCAAAGCCTGGGAGAATGAACAGGGATGACGAACTTTGATGCCACATCCACTCTAAGTAATTAGCAAAATCCCTGTCTCAGACACTTTGGGTTTGAAAGCTGGCCCCCAGCCCCAAGGACTGCTGGCCAAGCCTTGTTTAAAGTGAAGAAATTAAGGAACCTCTGTTCAGCGTGTTTTAAATCAGTGCTCCACGTTTACTACATGTCTTTGTACATTATAGAATCATAGAATGGTTTGGGTTGGAGAAGCCCTCCAAGGTCACTGAGTCTAGCCATCAACCCAACACCACCATGGCCATCAAACCATGGCCCCAAGTGGCATGGCCACAGGTTTCCTGAACCCCTCCAGGGATGGGGACTCCACCACCTCCCTGGGCAGCCTGTGCCAATGCCTGACCATGCTTTCAATACAGAGATTTTTCCTGATATCCAGCTAAACCTCCATTGACATGATTTCAGGCCACTTCCTCTTGATACATTACACAGCAGTGGGTCCAGTTTTTAAAGGCAGGATTGCTTCCCTTTAAAACACACCTTTTGAGCAGTGTGTTGTTGACTCTTTACTACTGAGTTTTCCTTATGAAAAGGAGAAGCGAGTATTTCTCAGTACTGTGTGTGACAAATTGAAGCTGGCACATCTAACTGGTTCACTAGCTGCCCTTCTGCCAGCCTCTCCATATGGCCTCCTTGACAGGCATTTGCAAAGTGTCTCTTCGAAGCACTACGTCTACATGAGTCGAAGTTTTATGCATTTCCCTTTTTCAAGGAGGTATGAGTAGAATACAGTGCTCCCAGAAATTCTCTTTGTGAGGATAATTTACTGTATGTTTCATTTGTAGTAAACTAACAGCCAGTTACTCTCCCTTTATTGCAGGGATCACCACAAGGACCATGAAGTGTGCGAGCAGTCTGCTTGTGCTCAGCCGTCACCACCATGAAACGCCCAAAGAATTCCTCCCACCTAAATCAAACCCTGCATCATCTGTCAGATTTTTTTTCAACAATACTCTTCTTGACATCTCACCTCTGCTTGGCCCAGTGACTTCTACACGCTCCTCTAACCCTTCTTTCAGTCTATTGTCAACAGACCCACTGCATGTTCTCCATCCCAAGGTGAGATTTGCTGCACCGGCTGCACCCCTTCTTCCTTTTTTCTCTACATCTTATCACTAGATAATCTTCTAACAAAACTGTGAGCTCTCAGCCCTTAATTCAGATTTGCCTTCTGACACAATAAAGCCCCTTGGGCTGTCTAGCCACATGCTGACTTTCATAATCACAACCAGAGTTTTTAGTAGCTCCTTGCTTGTGTGCTGGACACTTGGCTCTGCCTGAATCTCAGGGGGGTTATGCACCTTGGACTCCTGATTTCACTCCAGGCCCTCCCACGGTGGGCACCTTGACAATCTACGCATAGCCCAGACCCAGGCTGGCACACGCAGGCCTGTTCCTCTGCTACTCCACGCACAAATCCAGCGCAGGACCTGCAGGTATTTCAGCATGACCCTGCCAGATTCACATGCCAGGTACCCCCATCACGCCTCCCTCCTTTGGCATTCCCTCCTTCCCCTTGCCTTCCGTTTCCAAGGCGCCCCGCAGCCAGCCTTGCTGCTGGTCGCCTCTCAGCGGGTCCCGGTACGCACCCACCCCACCGGCAGCGGCGGGCAGCGCCGCTTCCCCACTCCGCTTCCCATCCGGGACACGCGTTTAGCCCTCGAACCGGTGCTACCCATCCTCTGCCGCACCTCCTCTGCCGCCGGGCCAGGGCCCGCGGGGAGCTGTCCGGGCTGAGGCCGGGGCTGGGGCGGAGAGCGACGCGGCGAGGCCGGGGCGGGCCGCGCCGGGCGGAGCGGAGCCGAGCGGTGCAGCGCGGCCCTGGCTGCGGCCCAGCTTCCTCTGCCGCTTCCTGCCGCCGCCGCCTGCCTGCCGCCGCTCCGTGAGTGCGGGACGCCCGGGCCGGGGAGGGGGACCGCGCCGGCACAGCGCAGGGGGCTGGCGTGACCGCGGCAGCGCTTCCGCTGCGGGACCGGGGGGAGCCCGGAGGGCCGGGTCGGGCCGTGCCGTGCCGAGCCGCCTGGCCGTGGCGGCGGCCGGGCCTGCGGGGCCTACGGAGCCGTGTCCCGGGGGCCGCCGCGCAGGTGCGGCCAGGCGGGATGCGAGGAGGGGGCGCGACGCTGGTGCCGGGCCGGGGGCGGCCGGGATGGGCACTGCTCCGCCGTGGCCTTGGGCCGGGGCGGCCGGTGCAGCGCTGCCCGGTGCGGTTCCCGCTGCGTTTCCAGCTGGTGGCCAAGAGGGCTGGCCCGGGCTCGTTACGGGTAGCCGGCGACAGGCTGCTGGTGCTGACAGTTCGCTGTCGGTCTAAAATAGGTTAACCCTGCCGTGACATGAACGCAGCAGCAGCGTCCTCGTGTCCTGCAGGAAGTTTCTCGGTCCGTTAAATCAGGCAGAGTCGGTAGCATCGCCTTTGGTCGGGTTTGAGCATAAGCTCAGCTCACTTCGCATTAGGCAAGTCAGCAAGCGAGCTGCAGCTCCGAAACGGGCTTGTGGCTCCGTGTCGTGAGGCTGGCGTGATTCACCCTGCCCTGCTCTGACAGCCTGGCATATGCTGGCCTGGTGATGCCACCGCCGGCCTGCTGCCACGGCTGCGGGAGTGCGTGAAGGCAGGCGGTGGGCTCCCCACGCCAGGGCTCCCGGCAGGCAGCATGCCTGTGGCTGCTGCACCAGCCAGCCGCCACATGGAGCTTGGGCTTCAGACCCCTACCTGCCTGGTGTGGGGGTGACAGCATGGTGACAATCTTCTTGGTGGTATTTTAGACCCATAGCTGCAAGCCTGCCCCTTGTATTCGAGCTGGTGTTTTAGTTCTCTGGTTGCTGGGGTTTTGTTAGAACTTGGTGTGGTCTTCTGCTCTTGATGGCCTTTAGGACTCCAATCTGCTCATTGCTGCGCACACAACATAGGATCATAGAATCATAGAGTTGTTTGGGTTGGAAAAGCCCTCGAAGATCATCAAGTCCAACCATCAACAGCATGGGCACTAAACCATGCCCCCAAGTGCCATGGCCACACACTTCTTGAACACCTCCAGGGATGGTGACTCCACCACCATCCTAGGAAGCCTGTTCCTGTGCCTGACCACTCCCGCAGCAAAAAAAATTTCCCTGATCTCCAAGCTAAACCTCCCTTGGTGCAATTTCAGGCATGTTAAACACAGATAGAGAAGAAGAAAGACATGAAAAGTGTGGAAGCAGATGGCATAATTCCACCTGTGGCATTGTGTTCTTGTTGCCCATCACTTTTAGCTGCAAGTGTTTTCTTATTCCATTAAAGGAGCCTCCCATGCAAGCATGTAGAGCAGAGTGATGTTGAAATCCACTCTCATCTTCTAGGTTTTAAATGGAAGCACAGCAGTGACATGAGCAAGTGCCAGACTGATAGCAGAGCTGCCTTTGTGGAACTGCTCCCCAGTTTACTACAGCTGTAAATATTTTGTCAGATTTCTTCATGAAATATTGAAGAATTAATGCTCTGTAGTTTGGTTTCTGTGAGCTTCCCAGCAGTGCAGCTAGTGTCTCATGGGTTCTGCTGTCAGCATCAGCCATAGATCCAAGGACAAGTTGTTCCACTTTAGAGAGTCATTGAAACAAACTGGGGCAGTAGGCATGGAGGAAGAAAATGGGATGAAGCTTTTTGCTCTCAGCAGCAGGCCTTGACTTTCAAAGAGCTCAGACTGCTTTTCCTTAGCCCTTTATGGTTTTATCTGTTTTATCCCCAGTAATTAGCTAACTCCCAGAGCAGGTGGGAATTTGAGTGCAGCCATCGTCTGCCTTCATCTGCTTAGACTCAGCCCTTTGGGCAGGGCTGCAGCCTGCGTCTCAGCTTAACTTGAGCTTCAGCCTTTCCACCCACTCTGCTGTGCCCACAGCTCCTTTCTTCTTGCTTTTGGACTTCACAGTTCATCCTTTCCTCATATTGCTCTTCATGTTCTCTTATGATGTCTCAGACCACTCCTCCCATTGTTCTTGTCTGTGTGGCAGTCCTGCCAAGATAACCGAGTCCACAGGTTTGTTCTTCAGCTGTTTCAGTTGTTACACCCTCGGATTTTCCATGGTGATGGCACTGTTAGAGCAACATTCATACCCCATGAGTGCAGAGCCTGTCAGCTCTGACACTTGACTGCCTTTTCCCAGAGAAAGTTTTCACTTGTGGTCCCACATCACTCGTTAATAATCACAGAATCATGGAATTGTTCTGTTGGAAATGACCCCTGGGATCATGGAGTCCAGCCCTTGGATCTGAGGGGGCTTGTGCGGGATGCAAACATGGACATTGACAGACCATGCTCAGTGTGGGCAGCTGGAGAAAAAGGACTAATAACAGTGAGAAGTGCTCTGGAATTTTCCCTGTCGCTTGGGAAGTTGTCTCTAGTGGTCTGAAGGCTCCATCTCACCCCTTGTGCAAGAAGTCCACCAGCGTCTCACCCTTTCAGGACTGTAAGATAATGTCAGGACTGGCGTTTGAGCTCCAGTGACGGCGTAGGATGTGTGATGTGCCCTTGGGCTAGGAAATCTTGGAGATGACACTTGCAGAATTTCAGATGACATTTTCCAGGGGAAGAAGTGTTGCTGCCACTACCAGTCAGCAGTTCTGGTCCTTTTACTGCTCTAGCAGGCATCGGGGGCTTGCTTGCTGTGAAGGTTTTGGTGGCTGTCAGAGCGCGGAGCCTCCTGGCCCGCTGATGGGTGCCACTGCCCGGTCACTAGCTGTGATGGATGTGGTTCCTGCTCTGATGGGGTGACATCTGATCTGGCAGCCAGCAGGCCAAAATGCCACAGGTAACGCTGGGAACAGACGTCCAAAATAGATCAACTTGCAGCTTACATCTAAACATGCAGTAATTCAGCAGAGGATCTGGTGTGGCAGACCCACACAAGGTACTTTCTGTACTCTGAGTGCCTTGTGGGAGCTCATAAAGACCCTTCACAGGTGTCCTGGGGACCATTTGTGTCTAGAGAAGGGCCAGAAGAATGATCAGAGGACTGGCAGCCCTGACATATGAGGAAAGCCTGAGAGAGATGAGTCTGCTCAGCCTTGAGAAGAGAAGGCTTAGGGGAGACCTCATCACCAGGTCATCAAGGGTGGCTATCAGGAGGATGGAGACTCCCTCTGTACAAGGAGTCCCGTGGCAAGGACAAGAGGGGATGGGGACAAGTTACTGCTGGGAGATTCCCATTGGGCTCCAGAAGGAAATGTCTCCCCATGAGCACAGCTGGACATTGGAATGAGGGAAGCAGTGGAGTCTCCTGCATTGGGCAGTTTGAAGCCTCAGCTTGCCAGGGAGCTGGGCCAGCTCATTCCAACTCCACTATCACCTAGAAAGGTTGGAGTAGGTGATCCTTGGGGTCACTTCCAGCCTGGCATTCTGTGATCTTGGCCTGTGGACTGAATCTGCACATCTGTGCTGTTCCTCAGCCCCTTGCTTAGGTGCTAGGCAGCTGTTGACAGCTGGACAGTTCCATGAAAGTGCTGATTTTTCCCTGACTTCAGTGTGTGCTGTGCCTTTTCAGGCTGATGCAGGGTTGTTTGTTTTGCATCAACAACATAAAATGGTACCATTTTAACTTAGAAGTTGGACTGCCAGTGGTGAGAGAGCTGGGCCTGAGGCTGCCTCACAGCTACACTGTACTGCTTGTGTCGTAGATGTGTGCCAAGCAGCTTGCTGCTCCTGCCCTTTCATCCCACTTAGAGGCTTTTCAGAATCAGACCCAACCCCCAGCTGGCCAGGTCCTTGATGGGCTGTGGCTTTTCCAAGAGCTCACAGGTCAGTGACCATTGTCTGTGTGTGTGCTCATGGCAGCTGATGTGCCTAATGGGCTGAGTTATCTTTTGGTTTGCCTGCTCTGACTGAAGCAGGGCTGAACAGTCTCTGGGTTGCTCGGTGGGTTCCCAGTGCTGCGGTGTGAACGCCGGCTTCTGCCAGGCTTCATTTCTAATGCCTTGTTGGTTATGTAGGGCTAGATATGCCACTTTCCAGTCCTTGTGGGTCCAGCTGACGGTGTCTGTTCCACATGTGGCGAGGACACTAAGTGGGATCAGTGGTGGGTTGTGTGTGCCCTCATCCACATCAAATTGCCTGGCCTGTGGGCCACAGGATGTCACAGGTGGTGAAGACCTGCTTGTGTTTCATCTGCTCAGACCCATGGCTGTCTTTCCATGAAGCTACCCAAGCTCTCCAAATGTACTGATGTGAACATGACTTTCATTTGGGTGAAATCTGTGGTTTGGACGGACTTACATAATCTGTCCAAGGAGATAAAAATCGTTGTGCTGGAGTGAACTGGGAGATCTTTTGTGTCAGCGCTGAGTAATCTAAACACAGCTCTGTTCCTTCAGGGAGGACATTTCTGCTGGCTTTGCTACTGCCTCTTTACAGAACTTAGGGTACAATGATGAGGTTTCTATCAGCAGCTGTGTTGGCCTTGCTGTTTGATGGATGCTCTGGTAAGCAGCGGTGTCACAAGCGGTGATGGTGTTGAGGCACTAAACCAACCTCTGCTTCTCTTTCCCAGCAAGTAACAGATGCGGGTGAAAGATCCATCAAGAGCCACCCCTGAGAAACCAAAGAGAAGCAAAAGGCCCAACAGGCCACAGGATGAGGACTCTTCAGATGATATTTCAGGTACATACATCTGAGGGTGTCTGGCCCTGGGGTTGAGGGCTGGTAGCCTCCTTGTTGGCTGATGAAACCCACAACTCCTCAGTACCATGAAAGGCTTCTCGTGTTGGCACTGATGACAGAACCGTCCCCAGCCAAGGGGTCCTGCCACGATTGCTTGTTGCACTGTGTGACTGCCCTGAAGGGCTGCACAGTTGGTTGATCTTCAACAGCAACCTCTTCTGAGCAGGGGAATGGTCCTGTGTGGGGAAGGTCAAGCACATGTGGCAGGGGGCTCCTTGGCTGAGCAGGGAGCTTCCAGCTGAGCTCAGGGCAGAGAGGGTGGAGGCAGGTTTGGAACATTGGGCTGGCTGTGAGGAAAGGTATTCTGTTCTCACCCTGAGAATCATCAGGCAGAAAACTGATTTTCTGGTGAGTTGGTAAGACCTCTGTCCTTGAAGGTAGTCAATAGTCATCTGGACAAAGCCACAGCAGCTAGTTCTGAACCGGTAGGTGGCCCTGCTTTGAATGAGGGTTTGGACAAGGTGGCCTTCAGAGGTTCCTTCAGCCTTGGATTATTCTGTGATACTGTAGTGGAATTTGTGCAAAAGAAAACACGACAGAAGAGTGGTGGTTGATCAATATTCATGTTCAGGATGGGCAGCTGCAGGAGTGTGTGGGCATGAGAGATCCATGGGGGTGAAATCCTTCCTTATGGATGGAAAAGGAGGCCAACTGCCTGTGTTGCTGCATGCAAAAATAGATTTATTTAGCATTTATTGTTGACAAGGTCCCTAAAACCCCAGGGAAATTCATTCTGTGCAGCAGCAGCCCTCGTACGGCTGTACCAAGCAGCTGATCTGTTTTTAAGAGGTAGCACTTCTTGGCTTTGAAAAGGATTTTCATTATAGAAAGACTGAAACAGATCCTTCATAAAATTCAGTCTGTGGGGAGCAGCTGGCTGAGTTTTCCTCTTTCAATTCTCTGCTGGTTTTTTGTTGTTTTTTCCCCCGATGCTGAATTGGTTGGAGGCTGTGGGTTTCCAGCAGTGCTCCCTTTCAGAGTTGTGCTTTTTCATGGCTGAAAGGCAGTGTGCTCTGCTCTCCAGGCTTAACCTGCCAGCATGTCAGCCAGGCAGTGGATGTGCACCACGTGAAGAGGGCAGTGGCTCAGAGTGTCTGGTCAATATGTGCAGAGTGTCTGAAGGAGAGGAGGATGAGCGACGGAGAGCCCCTGGTGCCGGCCGACGTCTGGCTCTGTCTCAAATGTGGCTCTCAGGTAAGACTTGAACATCTCTGCTGTGGAGAAGGGCTGGGAGCCCTGGGGCTGTTTAGTCTGGAGAAGAGAAGGCTGAAAGGGGATCTGATCAATGTCTATCAGTATCAGAGGAGGGTGTCAAGGGGAAGGGGCCAGGGTCTTTCTGCTGGTACCTAGTAATTGGACAAGAGCAATGGGTACAAGCTGAAACCCAGGAGGTTCCACCTCAACATGAGGAGAAGCTTCTGTGGTGTGAGGGTGCTGGAGCCCTGGAGCAGGCTGCACAGAACGGTTGTGGAGTCTCCTTCTGTGGAGACTTTCAAAACCCACCTGGATGTGTTCCTGTGTGACCTGCCCTGGGTGACCCTGCTGGGGCACTGGGGTTGGACTCAATGATCTCCAGAGGTCCCTTCCGACCTCTGACATTCTGTGGTTCTGTGACTTCCTGGCAATGTACAGAAGTGTATCAGCCCTCATTTTCTAAAGGTTATGTCTGATGTGGATCCTTGTCTGTTTGGCATCATTCTTCACTAACAGTCCAGCCTTTTCCTGCTTTTTGTCCCTCACTGTGTTGTTTGTGTCTTCAGGGCTGCAGTAAGAACTCGGAGGGCCAGCATTCTCTGAAACACTTCCAAACAGCACGCACGGAGCCTCACTGCATCGTTATCAACCTCAGCACCTGGATCATCTGGTGAGAAGCAGAGTCCAGGGGGTTGTGGGTGTCCATATGTAACTTAAAGCAGGGTCTTCTCCTGATAAAGAGTGATTCTGGCAGATAAAACAAACACTTTATCTACAGGAAAGGCAGCTTTCTGGAGAGCAAGTTAGTTTTATCCTTAGGACTCACCTACAGTGCTGTGTCCAGCTCTGAGGGCCCCAAACACAAGAGAGACATGGATCTGCTGGAGTGAGGCCAGAGAAGGGCCACCAAGATAATCAGAGGGCTGGAGAATGAAGAGAGGCTGGAAGAATTGGGTTTGTTCAGCCTAGAGAATAGAAGGTTCCAGGCAGACCTTGGAGCTACATTTCAGTATCTGAAAGGGACTACAGGAGGGCTGGGGAGGGACTGTTCAGAAGGGCCTGGGGTGATAGGATGAGAGACAGTGGTTTGAAACTGGAGCAGGGCAGGTTTATGTTGGACATCAGGAGGAAGTTCTGCACTATGAGGGTGGTGAGACACTGGGATAGGCTGCCTAGGGATGGGTGTGAGGCCTTGGAGACATCCAAGGTCAAACTTGCTGTGGCCCTGAGCAGCCTGCTCTAGTTGGAGGTGTCCCTGCTGAGTGCAGGGGGTTGGCCAAGATACCTTTGAGGGTCTCTTCCAAGGCAAAGCAATCTGTGACTCTGTGTGACCCTTGGAAGGGTCACAAATCAGTACCAAGACAGAAGTTTGAGCCTGTGTGCTGTAGAAAGCTGGCTGGTCACAGGAGTTTGTCCTTCTTGCTTGTTTCCCCAAGATCCTTTGCAGGACTGTAAGCTGAGATTATTTAACTCCTAACTATCAGGGGGAATAGGGACTGCCCTACAGAAGTGCAGTTATGAGATGAAATAATTCAATTTGATTCCTCTTTTTAGTACAAAAAATCAAAACCTAGAGCTTAAGTAATGTGTGTAAGGTTGCCTGAGAAGTTTGTTAGAGCTGCATCCTGAATTCCAGTGAATGTCTTCTTTTGTTTAGGTGTTACGAATGTGATGAAGAGCTCTCAACACACTGCAACAAGAAGGTTTTGGCTCAGATAGTTGATTTTCTTCAGAAGCATGGCTCCAGGGCTGAACCAAGTAAGTTTACACAGGTGATTTTTTTTTTTGGAAGCTCTCTCTCATTTACTCTCTCTGAAAATGAACATTTCAGGTTTTGAGTCATTAAGCATCTCTTTGAAATTCAAATGATCTGTGCTGTGAGGGCAGTGCAGTTTGTAGCTGCACAATTTCTGCAGTGTAAAGACATTTAAGATAAAATCTGGGGCACTGGAGGACAGATTTACAGATTTTATCTTTCATAAACCCCCTTTGGTTTGTTTTGTTGGGTTTTGTTTGTAAGAGAAGTTGTTACCTTCAACCAGATGCCACAGAAATGAGTGCACCAAAAAGATTTGGAGTTTGTTTTCCACAGTTAGTGATTTTTAAGTGAGTTTTCTGGGGCTCTGCAGTTGGGTGCAGTGCTTTCTGGTAACTTATGCAGTTGGGTTTTAATTGATGGAATGTTCATTTCTGTTAACAGAAAATAGTAGAAAATTCTTTAGAATAAGCTGAAATTCTTTAGAGAAGGTTCCAGGGAGACCTTAGAGCAGCTTTCTAGTACCTGAAAGGGCTACAAGAAGGCTGCAGAGGGACTGTTCCCAAAGGCCTGCAGTGACAGGACCAGGGACAGTGATTTGAAATGAGAGCAAAGCACATTGAGATTGGATGTGAGGAGCCAGTTCTGCACCAGGAGGCTGCTGCAACAGTGCAGCAGGTTGCCCAGGGAGGTAGCTGAGGCCCCATGCCTGGAGATACTCAAGGTGATGCTGGACAAGGCTGTGAGCGGGCTGCTCTAGTGGAGAATGTCCCTGCTGAGTGCAGGGGGCTGGACTGGGTGATTCTGTGGTTGTGTTCTCGTGGTAGGAGCCTGCTGTATCTTCTCACTGCCTGTGGCAGCAGACAGAGCTGTGCTTGCGTTTCGTTTTGATGCTCTCTTTTCAAACCCAGGTCTATTTCATGCAAATATTTACCTGATGTCACTGGAACTGCAAACAAGTGGAGCTAGGAGTGGACCTTTTGAAGGGGCAAGGAAAAGAGAGAAAGAGCAGCTTGGCTGGCAGGCTTTGCTTTGGGCCAGGCTGCTGTCTGGAAGAGGCTGAGAAGCAGCTGTGCGTTGATAAAGGAGTTGCAGGGCTTTCCCAGGCAGAGCTGGCATCCTTGTTTCACTGTGATAAAGGGAGCAGCAAGGCCTTCCCTGCTCTCTGCCCACTATCTGAGCTGGTGCACTTGGTGCTTGCCCTAAAGAAATGTAACTGAACTAAGGGCTTTTGTTCCTTTCACAGAATCACCAAGGTTGGAAGAGACCTCAAAGATCAGCCCATCACCTTTCCTTTCATTTAGGCTGCCTTTAAAAATACAGCTGAAGGCAAAATGTGATTTATGCTGTTGTCCTGAACATGAAGGGATAGCAGTGAAAAAAAAGCAGCAGTTCCAATGAATTCTGCTGCTGATCAGTTATCTGCTGGGTGTTTGGGGAGGTAGGATTTTACCTCCTGTTACAGTGCTATTTTCAGTGCTAGCCTTTCAATTCTTAGCTAGCTTAGATCCTTAACATTATTTTGTGTATTCAGCCATTAAAAGCCATCAACTGAATGCATGAAAAATAACTCAGGAGAAACAAATAGTGTGAAAATGACAGCAATTCATATTTCTCACTTAAAAATCAGTCCTTTCTTTCATCAGAGTCATTTTTTCCACCAATCTAAGCTTTTTTTCATCAATCATAACTTTTGTATCAAAGTTTTTTTTATCAATCTAAGTTTTATTTCATCAATTTAAGCTATTTTTATTCATCAATTTAAGCTATTCATCAATCTAAGCTTTTTTTTTCTCATCAATCAGACCTTTTTATTTTCATCAATCAAACCTTTTCCCCCAATGCTTTTCTATTCCTTCCTAGGTAAACCACTTGCTGTTCACCTCAGGCTGTGGCACTGGGAGCACAGTTCATCCCCTGGCTGGATTGGTGTCGCTGGAGTGGGGCACTGCTAACACTAACTAGCCCAGGGTAGAAATTTCTGCAGAAATGCAGGCTGAGGAAGGCTGTGAGTGACAGATGAGGACTGCTAGGGTTTGTGTTCCTGTTCTCCAAAGTGCAGGAGTCACTTCAAGCTGAAGTACTCAGCTGAAACGTGTGAGGGAGGCTTCTATGGATTTCCCAATTAATGCACCTCGGAAAATAAACAAAAGGCAAATGCTTGTCATTTGGTACTAATGTGGTGGAATAGCGTGGCAGCAGGATCCCTGCTTTTCAGCTCAGCCTCTGCCACAGATTCAGCTTCACTTCAGCTGTAAAAATGTGCAAATTACATTACTGCTACATGACTGACTTTTGTAATTACATTAAGCGATTGAGATAAATCCCAGCGCTGGGTTCCCAAAAGAATGCTTGCAGCTGTGTGAGTTTCACATCTGATCCTGGGGCTTCTTGTACCCAGCAATGCCTGCCTGGCTTTTTTGTTGTTGTTGTTGTTGTTTTGGTTTGCTTTTTCTCCTCTTTTTTCAGAGGAGTCTGTTTGGTTAAGAGGTCATGTTGGGCACAAGATGGAAGAATAAAGCAAGACTGCTTTCTAGGGTGTACCACCCAGAAAGGTGTTTTGTGCCAAAGGTTAGCAGGCCAGGATGATTTCCACAGCCAGGCAGGTGCAGCATTGTCTGTGGGGCTCACTTGTGAGCTTCACATGGGCAGAATGCACGTGTAGTACACAGAAACCATGCTGAGACATTGCAGGCTGCCTGTCTGCTCATTTGCTGCAGGAAAGAAAGGGCTTTGCAGCCTGAACAGTGAATATTAGCTGCCTTTTCCCCTTACAAAAGCCACATTAGAGACAAAAGCTTGCAGGCTGAATTTGTTTGTTTTATAGAGCAGTTAATGAAATTGGTTTGTGTGGCAGCAGAATGGGAAGGAAGAATATTTAGTCTTCAGTTTTGGAGTGAGGTTTATGGTTGGGAAGGTCAAGCAGAGGAATGAGGTTTTGCTGTTGAGTTCAGCTGCCCAGACTGGTCTCTAGGTAGAAGTGAGGAAGCTGATTTCTGTTTGAGTGGACGTGAGGGATGTAAACCAAAGATTAAATATAGCTAATTTTGCTATGGGATTGGAGAGAAGTGATGTAAAATGTTCAAAAATAGCCAATTTTGATACAGAATTGGATATAAGTGATGTAAAACAAAGACTAAAAAATGGATACTTTTGATATATAACTGCAATGGATGTGTCACTGTCATGGATATAAGTCTTGCCCCTGCAGGCCTTTGCAGACAGCCCCTCTGCAGGCTTCTTGTAGCCCCTTCAGCTTCTGGAAGGCTGTTCTAAGGTCTGCCTGGAGCCTTCTCTTCTCCAGGCTGAACACCTCCAGCTCCCTCAGCCTGTGCTTGTAGCAGTGGTGCTCCATCCCTCTGAATAACTGCCATCAACTTTTGTAGCCATTCCATCATTTTTATCCATGTTTTTTTATCCATTTTTTTAATCCATGTTTTTTCCCCTCCTGCCCATGTTCTTAATTACTTGTGAGGTGCAGCAGAAGCCATCTGAGCATAGAGCACCCAGACTGGTGCCTGAGGAGCTTGCCCTTTCTCACTGTGCAGACATGTTTCAGTTGACAATATCCCAGCAGAAGCAGAGAAAGAAAATGGCAGTTTGTGATCTTTAGTTTGGTGGGACTGGAAAAAACCCCTGCAAGAGAAATTGGCCTTTGTGAAGATGCAGCTAGTGAACAGTGCAGAAGAGAAGCAGGCTGCTGTGCTGAGGGCTGGATTCTCATTGTGATGCAGTGTAGGGGGGAAATTAATTTCTTTTAAATAAAAAAGGAGTGGCAGGCAATTTAGCAGCATTGCATAGTACAGCATGAAGAGAACTTGGTAAGAGAAAGGCAGCCTATTAACCTTGCTTTGACTGTGAGGACCTTCAGCTGAAGTGCCAGAGCTGTGCTCAATAGGCAAGGGCTGACCTCGGAATGAAGGAGCAGATACCTGGAGCCCTTCTCTTAATTGAAAAACCAAAAACAGTTGCACTGAAAAGCTGAGCAAGAGTGCTCACTGCCCTGGCTGGAAGAAAACCTGCCTGGCATTTACCCTTCTGCTTGCACACCATCTGCACCCTCAGCAGCAAGACTGAAGGGCTGCAGGTCTCTGAACCACTGCAGAGACAAAGTGAGAAGGACCTGTGGGCAGTTTTCTGAGCCTCCTCTGCAAGTGAATGTGTTTGTGCACCTGCCCCAGTGACTGCCTCTTGTTCATGGGCTGAATTGTGGGCTTAGGAGTCTCAGGCTTGTACCCCTGAGCTGGGGCTGTACAGCTGTGGGAGACAATTGTACTCTCTGCCTCCTGAGAGCTGGAGAGACAAGGCTAGAGGTGAGCAGAAGTAGGGAGAAAAAGAAATCAAGAAAAGAATGGCAAGGAAAGGATGCACTGCAGGCGAGAGCTGTGGCAGAGGAGCAGTCTCTGGCTGCTCTCTTTCCTGTGCCTCTGGGTGGGAAGGGGTTTGGTGGCATGGAGGAGAGCAGGGTGATGGTGGGAAGCTTTGATGAGTATGAAGGCTGTGCCTGTGCACAAAGGCAGCAGTTTGAGAGCTGCAGGTACAATGTCATAGGGACCAGAGGCAGGCGCTGACCTGGTGCCTAGGAGCAGGTAAGTTGGACAGCTCCAGTGGCTCTTGGCAGAGTGCTCTGCTCAGGCAACTCTGCAGCCAGATGCACTTAGGCATGGGAGAAGGAGGCTGTGGTGAGACTTTTCCCTGTGTGACTGGGTAGGAAAGAGAACCTTGATGGCAGAACTGCAGAAGGGGTCTTGAAGAGAGGTGAACCCCAAACCAGTCACGGTGGGATGTGCTGTCCACAGTGCCTGCGGAGGGTGGGGAGGCTGAGGGTCCCCATGTCAAACCTCTAAAAGATGTAGAAATCAATCTGTCAAGGTAATGATTGTTGTGCTTCTCACCCACCTTGTGCTCAGGAGTGCTGACAGGGTCTTTTGTAACATCTTACTGTGTGTGGGGCTTAGAGCACTTCCCCCTGCTTCCCCAGGAGCTGAAGGCCCTCGTGGGCAGCAGCAGCTGACAGCCATTTTGATCCAGTCCTGCTGCTGCCATTTTGCTGGCATCCTTCTGATCTTGTTGTGTTCCCACTGCCTTCAAAGTCACTTTTCCTCTCCAGAAGCACAGCTGTTCAGACCTTACAGGGATGCAAGGTTGACTTGGTAAGAGTGCAGGAAACAGTTGAGTGCAAATTCACTTAAAAAAATTCCACATTAGCCTTTTGATTAATGAGATGCTCACAGCCTTGGGGTGATCTTGCAGAAGGAGCCTGCAGCCCCAGTCTGCAGGAGGATTAGCTATCACACTCATTACCAGCATCTTCCATTAAGACTGACCAACTCTTCACATGTCAGCTAAACATTCAGCTTCAGGCCTGCCTGTCATTTATCACTGAGCTGGGGACACTGAGCAGATTTAAATGGAAAACTGCTGTCCCTCCTCTGGCTCTGCATATGGTCTTGAAATAGCTGGGTGGGACAAGTGAGGCAGCAGGGGAGGTTTGGCAGGGCAAAGCAGCACTTCTCTGGCCAGACTTTTCTCACAGGTACAAAACCTACCCCCAGCAACATGCCCTGTTAAAAGATCAAGAGGCACAGGTGGAAAGGAGGATCCTAACCTTCAGCAGCAACACTCAGGCCTCTCCTTGGTTTGCTTTTCCTTATCCCCACACTAATGACCCAGCTTTGAGGCCATCAGGAGCTGGCCCTCAGTCATTGTGCTGTATAATTGTGTCCACCCTGCTCCTGCAGCAGAGCTGGGTGCTTCAGCTTTGTTTTCCCTGCTTTAGATGTGAGGCTGAGCAAATGGATCCTCACTACTTGTGTGAAGCTGCCATTTCCCCACGCAGGGAGCAGCTCAGCCAGTTTGCCCTGCAGCCAGGGTCTGGCGTGGCAGTGCTGCCCATATTTGGTGGCTGTGCAAGGAGAGCCAGGTGGTGCTGCAAAGCCTAGCACAGTGAAGCGTGGACAGATCTGGGCTTGACATTTGTCATCCTGTACCGCTGAAGGGAAGAGAAAAATCTGCTTTTCCATATGCTTATGCTTTAATTTTTGCCTGCAGTTTTGTCCAGATGGCCTTGTGAACATTGTTTACTTTAAGATGCTGTCCCAGATGTTTTGGAATGCCGATGGAGAAATGCAACAACTGTGGTACACTAATACACAAATTATTTACACAATTTGGCCTTTTCCCCTCTCCTTTCCCCCTCCCCTGCTTTTTAACCATCTCTTCTCCCCAGCACTACTCTGTATGGCACTTAGGAAGACATCAATGATAGTAACTCCTCTCATGCTCACCACGAGAACAGGCAGACCTTGGAATCATCTCCCAAGGGAAGCAGTGGAGTCCCCTGCAAACTCACTTGCAAAAATGTGATACTAGCCTTGTGATTAATAAGAGGCTTGGAGCCTTGGACAATTTGAAGCCTCGGCTTGCCAGGGAGCTGGGCCAGCTCATTTCAACTCCACTATCACCTAGGAAGGTTGGAGCAGATGTGCCTTGGGGTCCCCTCCAGCCTGGCACTGTGGGATTCTATGTGGCATGCTTTCCTGAGGGGAAGTCTCCTCTAATGTTAAACTTCTGAGGGAGCAGCACCCCTGGGTTGCAGGCACTTGGAGCTCCTATTCTGCTGCTCCCGTTCTCTGGGAGCTGTGCTGGCTGGGCCAGGGCTCCAAGGCTGTAAGCATGTTAGTGGGAAGGTGCTGCTGCAGGCAGCCCTTGACTGTGGGGCTGAGCAGCTCCTGAGCTGTTTGTCATGTGCTGCATTCACTTTGCTTTTTCAAGGAGGATTTGGTCTCCTACTTTGCCCTTGCACTGCCTTAATTTTCCACACCAGTGGAAAGCAGAGGGCTCTCAAGCTGTGTAAGCAGGATTGCCAGGAACACTGAAAGTGGGTTTTAAACAGCAAAGCCTCTCTGGCTGGCTTTTGACAAACTGAGAAAGGAGTTGGGGAGATAACTGTGCCTGGATGGCACTGCAGGGTGTGTCAGGAGCTTGGTGCCTGGTACAGGAGATGATGGTTTTATTCTATTTTTTCCAGGAGTGCAGAGAGAAGAACCTTTTGGCATGAGCATTTCATTAATGTAAATAGGGCTGTTAGTTACTGCTCAGGAGCACATTAATGAGACTCCAATGTGAAACTCATTAGGACAAATCCATGGATTCAGATGTCAAGACAGGGATTGCAGCATCACAGTTCTTGGCATCTATTAAGTCCATAACTCGTTTACATTGACGTGCATTGTTAATCAATACTTAAGAGACTGCAGATGTCACTAATGTTCATAGTTAGTCCTGCAGCCATGACCATATGAAACTTGCTAGAAGAATTGGAGGCTAAATATGGTGATCTCAAGTCTTCCCATTCCCTCTAGGCTACAAGTTAATGACTGCCTAACTTTGCTGCCCCTCATCTGTTTGAATAATAAGGCGAAGAGGGGACTCCTTGGAGGTCGTACTGGTAGCACATTCCAGGGCAGTTTTACCAGATCCTTGTTACCTGAAATTAAAACATACAGCAGTGTGTGTGTCTGGGTCATGGGAGCAATTCCACAGGCCTTGAACACCCCCACATCCTTGAACATCCCCATGCATCCACAGCCTCCCTGGGCAGCCTGTGCCAGAGTCTCACCACCCTCCTGCTGAAGAGCTTCTTCCTCAGCTCCAGTCTAACCCTGCTCTGCCTCAGCTTCAAACCATTCCCCCTTGGCCTGTCTCTGGACACCCTCAGGAAAAGTCTCTCTGCAGGATCCCTTCAGGTACTGGCAGGCAGCTCTAAGGTCCCCCTGGAGCCTTCTCTTCTCCAGGCTGAACACCCCCAGCTCCCTCAGCATGTCCTCATAGCAGAGCTGCTGCAGCCCTTGGATCGTCTTTGTGGCCTCCTCTGGACTCACTCCAGCATCTCTGTGTCCTCTTGATGGGGACACCATTAATGTTCTGGCTTAATTATGAAGAACTGCTGTGGTTTAATGGTTAATGGTGTGGCTTCATTGTAGGTTCGTCCAAACTCATCCGGCTGCGGGAGGAAAACAGTGACCCAAGTGAGATACTGAAAGGGAAAAGCTCTGGCAGTGGGGCCTCAGTTCCTGTGAAAGGAATCAATAATTTAGGAAACACCTGCTTCTTTAATGCTGTCATGCAGGTAAGATGGGAAGCTCTTGCAGCCTCCTCTGCACCGACTTCAGAAACACTTCACATGTGCAAACTGCAGGCTTCAGCAAGGCTGCTGGCTCCTACCAGCCCTCACTCTGCCCTCTGAAGGCCTTTCTCGGACTCCTTGCTATCCAAGCAGTGCTTCCCATTGATAGGAAGCAGAATTCCTGGACCAGCATCATTTTCCACAGCAGTGGGACAGATGCAGGTGCCAAGTGCTGTGCACACTGCCTGTGTGTGGGGGTCGGACTCCAGCATGTGGTTTGATTTGTCGCTCAGTGCTGGGCAGTCTTGAGCAGTGCTCAGGAGCTGGTGGGTGTGAGAAGTGGTACTCTGTGCACAGTGTAGATGTCTGCAGAGTGCTGTGGGATCATTTTAGCCCTCTACAGTCACAGAGTCCTAGAATGACCCAGGTTGGAAGGGACCTCAGAGCTCATCTGCTCCAGCCCCCTGCCATGGGCTGGGACGCCTCTCATCCAGCCTGGCCTTGAACACCCGCAGGCAGGTGGCAGCCACAGCCTCCCTGTGCAGCCTGTGCCAGAGTCTCACCACTCTGCTACTGAAGAATTTCCTCAGCTCCAGTCTACCCCTGCTCTCCCTCAGCTTCAAACCATTCTCCCTTGTCCTGTCTCTAGACAACCTCAGGAAAAGTCCCTCTGCAGCCTTCCTGCAGGATCCCTTCAGGTACTGGCAGGCAGCTCTAAGGTCCCCCTGGAGTCTTCTCTTCTCCAGGCTGAACTCCCCCAGCTCCCTCAGCCTGTCCTCAGGTAGTGATGTCCTCAGTGTGGCAGAAAAATAAAGAATAGGAGAATAATTTGGCTTTACAGAAACTGATCCTGGCTCTTAGAGAGGTGATGCTTGCTTTTCCTGCTGGTCTCATTTAAACCCTGGCTGTACATGACCAGATGAGCCTTGGGGTCCCTTCCATCCTGTGTGATTAGGAAATGCCTCTGAATCTGTAACTAAACCAAGTGTCTAGCTGGGAGTTCAGCTCATGTCTCTTGGGTTTCTTTCTTTTGAAGAACTTGGCACAGACTCACGTGCTGAACGAGCTGATGTACGAGATGAAGGAGAAAGGAACCAAGTTAAAGATCTGCCACACTTCAGACTCCCAGCTGGTGAGTATGCAGGGAGGAGACAAAGCTGGGGAGGTGTGGGCAGATGCTGCAGGCTGGGGAGTTAAAGACACTCTCCTCTTCTTTTGCCTTTCCCTTGTTTATGATAGCTTTGAACTCACTCTTTTTGCAAAACCAATTATTCAGCCTTGGAGGGAGAGGAGAAGGAACAACCTCTTCCTTTCACGTTTTGTGACACTGAAGTAGCAAACCACACCTGACCTGGCTTAGTTTTGTTTCCCCTTGCATATCTTCAGCATGGTTGTATGATGCAGGAAATACTTGGCTCTGGAAGGTGTTGATGAGATATTTTATTCTAGCCTGTCCCAGCCCTTCCTTGCTCTGGCTTGCAACATGAATTCTGTGCTTCGTGGGCCAGAGGCTTGAACAAGAGGAGCAGCACTTCAGTGAGGACCACATTTCATGTCCTCAAGCACCTTGCAGGCACATGGGAAAGAGGCTGCTCTTGTTGCTGTCAAATGAATGTACTGCTGTTCCCAGTCATGTCTTGAGACTTGGGTTTCTGAAGGGCTTGGCAATAGAGTTCCTAACCCTCTGCCTCTGCTAGCTTAGGAAAGCAGTTGGCAGAGGATTTTTCACTCTGCCTTTTCCTTTTTAGTCTCTGCTGCTGTTCACTGGGAGCTTTCTGGTGGCAGGGATGGGATTCTGGTTCAGATGGAGGATTCTCTGTATTGCTGTGGGTGATGTTTGTAGCTTCTGCAGGCAAGGAGCAGTGTGGGGTTCACTGCACTGCTCTCTCTCTTTCCTCCCGTGGCAGTTCTGAGCAGCAGTGTTTGACTAAGTTATCCTGAGCCACAAGAGAGATCTGGAGCTTGTTTGTGCCTGCAGACTTGGACAGCCAGTGGGACATTGGCTTCTGCTTGATGTGAGACTTGCACAGCCATGAGATGGAGGGATTGATTTTTGGGTTAATGACAGTGCTTAAAATGTAAAGAAGATCTCTGTGTTCTCTGCCCTTTGTATGTCAGGAGAGGACCAGAGAGCTGCAGCAGCCTAAGAGTGATGTAGAAACTCCCAGGGGAAGGGCATTTTCCCACCTTCTGGGGGTGCATGTAATGCAAATGTGATGTATCTGTGTGTGTCCAGAGCATCTCTGTTGTGTTGTCTGCTCTCTGTCTGGGGCACCCCCTCGCTGCTTGTCCACCAGTTGGAGCCTGGTTCTGTGAGAGCCAGGCCAGCTAGTGGGAAGCACTCTGGTCATGGATGAACCCTGCAGGGGCTTAGGCAGAGCTGCTGAGAGTGTGGAGGTACTGCAGGAGTGTATCTTGCTGCTGGTCATCTCCTTCCAGTCCCAGGACTCACTGGCAGGGACAAATCTGACAGCAGGAGGGGCTATGTGAGTGGCAGTCTGCGCTGTGGTGGACCCGTAGGGTGTGCAGGAGTCCCTGCTGTCCACCACTGCTGCTGGTGCCTGGCTCCCGGAGGAGCAGGGAGTGTTGCTGTGGCTGTTGGGTGTGGGGGGATTTTGGTGTGCAGCTCACAAGTCAGAGAAGCTGTTTGGGTTTCAGCTCTCACATAATCAGCTTTCTCTTCAGCTGATTCAGCTAGGTGGTGACACCAACACCTTAGGGAAACCATCCCAAACTCTCCAAGGCTGAAAGTTCCTGAGAGTCACAAATGTTCTATCTTGAAATAATCCTCATGTGGCATTCACTTGGGAATCTGATGTGCAATTTGCCTTTGCTTTGAAGGATCCTTTGGTGGTCAACCTCTCCAGCCCAGGACCATTGACTTCAGCAATGTTCTTGTTCCTTCACAGCATGAGGGAGGCTGGAAAAGGTCCTCTTTCTCCCAAGGTGCTCTTCAGCCAGCTTTGCCAAAAGTAGGTATTGGCTACTAAGTTCTTCTTCATTTCCAGTGGGATGTTTCCTACTGTACCATCTCTGTTGTCCTTTCTAAGGTGCCAGTAGGTTTTTACTGGACAGTCCAGAAAATGTCTTCTTCATGTTGTAAAGCTGCAGGGATCTCCTCTGTTGCTCTCCAGAGTTGTACCTGCTCTTCATGAGATGTGTGGCCCTGTCCATAACCACAAAGACCTGAAGTGATGGGACAGAGGGCAATGGTTTGAAATGAGAGCAGAGCAGATTTAGATTGGATGTGAGGAACAAGTTCTGCACCAGGAGGCTGCTGGAGCACTGCAGCAGCTTGCTCAGGGAGGGAGTTGAGGTCCCATCCCTGGATCTATTCAAGGTGATGGTGGACAAGGCTGGGAGCCTCTAGTGGAGGATGTCCCTGTTGACTGCAGGGGGCTGGACTGGATGAGCTTTGGAGGTCCTCTGGATGACCCTTCCAACCCAACCCATTCTAGGATTCTGTTTGGAGTGAAAAAAAAAGAAAGAGTAAGCTTTTAACTGGGTAAACTCTGCTCTGATGTCTGACCTTGGCAGCAGCTCAGAATTCAGAAGGGTCTAGCAAGTAAGGACTTGAAGCAAGCACTGCAGTGCATATGGCTCCAGATTGCAGGGAGCTGACAAGGCCTGAAGGAGCTCCTGCTTCCTGGTGTGGAAAATGTTTACAGTGGTGCTCTGTAGGTGCCTTCAATTATGCTGCAGACAGCCTGGCTTTGGCAAACACCTGTGGAAGGGCCTTGGAAAAGTTGATGCCGAGAGTTCAAGGTTGACTTTGCAAGCAAAAGAAGCTGCAGAAGCAGAGGAACTGGGCGGGGGGGAATGGAGCTGGATCTCACATTTGGAAATATTAGTGCCTGGGAATTTAGAATCAGAATGGTCTGGGTTGGAAGGGACCTCCAAAAGTCATCTAGTCCAACCCCCTCTGCAGCAGGATTTTTGCTGCAGTTGCAGCAAAATAGGATGGAATAGGTTGGGTTGGAAGGTACCTCCAAAGCAGGAAGGAAAGTGAAGCAGGGAAGGGAAGAAAGGAAGGAAGAGAAGGAAAGGAGGGAAGGGAAGGAAAGGAACGAAGGGAGGAAGGAAAGAAGGGAGGAAGAAATTCAGGAGGAAGGAAGGAATTGAAAGGAGGAAGGAGGTCCCAGAGAACTGGGACACCTCTTTCAGCTGCCAACTGCCTCTTTAAGAGGCTAGGGAGAGCACAGCGTGGAGCTGATTGCCTTGTGCACGGCTGATGCCCGCGGTGCCTTTCTTTACTGAAATACCAAAAGAAAAGAGCCCTGCTCCCCAGCGTTAACTCTGTCAAGTGGTGGGGCAGCCAGGTTGGGAGAGGGGAGAGGAAGGAGAGGAGGGGATGAGCCTTTCTCCAGCAACTGTTTAGCGTCTGGTACTAACTCATCCACTGTTAATTGTGTTAGTGCTGCAGCTGTCAGATGTTTTGTGAGGCCAGATTGTCAGCATAGCTACGGGGCCCTTCTGTTGGTTTTCCACTGTGCTGAATATCAGGAGTGCAGACTTCTGACTTACTGGAGACTTCCTGACTAGTGCAACGCTGCTAAGAGGACATACATTGTAGTGCCTTCATTTGTTATGACTGAATAATTTTAGTGGTGGAAGAAAGCTTTCATTTGTGTGGCAAGTTGATGCTGCAGCCTGTGAGGCCAGAAAGTAGCTGCAGAGTGTTTTCCTTCCTTTCCTTCCTTTCCTTCCTTTCCTTCCTTCCTTTCCTTCCTTTCCTTCCTTTCCTTCCTTTCCTTCCTTTCCTTCCTTTCCTTCCTTCCTTTCCTTCCTTTCCTTCCTTTCCTTTCCTTCCTTTCCTTCCTTTCCTTCCTTTCCTTCCTTTCCTTCCTTTCCTTCCTTTCCTTCCTTTCCTTCCTTTCCTTCCTTCCCTTCCTTCCCTTCCTTCCCTTCCTTCCCTTCCTTCCCTTCCTTTCCTTCCTTTCCTTCCTTTCCTTCCCTTCCTTTCCTTTCCTTTCCTTCCTTTCCTTTTTCCTTCCTTTCCTTCCTTCCTTCCTTCCTTCCTTCCTTCCTTCCTTCCTTCCTTCCTTCCTTCCTTCCTTCCTTCCTTCCTTCCTTCCTTCCTTCCTTCCTTCCTTCCTTCCTTCCTTCCTTCCTTCCTTCCTTCCTTCCTTCCTTCCTTCCTTCCTTCCTTCCTTCCTTCCTTCCTTCCTTCCTTCCTTCCTTCCTTCCTTCCTTCCTTCCTTCCTTCCTTCCTTCCTTCCTTCCTTCCTTCCTTCCTTCCTTCCTTCCTTCCTTCCTTCCTCTCTCTCTTCCTCTCTCTCTTCCTCTCTCTCTTCCTCTCTCTCTTCCTCTCTCTCTTCCTCTCTCTTCCTCTCTCTCTTCCTCTCTCTCTTCCTCTCTCTCTTCCTCTCTCTCTTCCTCTCTCTCTTCCTCTCTCTCTTCCTTTCTCTTTCTCTTTCTCTTTCTCTTTCTCTTTCTCTTTCTCTTTCTCTTTCTCTTTCTCTTTCTCTTTCTCTTTCTCTTTCTCTTTCTCTTTCTCTTTCTCTTTCTCTTTCTCTTTCTCTTTCTCTTTCTCTTTCTCTTTCTCTTTCTCTTTCTCTTTCTCTTTCTCTTTCTCTTTCTCTTTCTCTTTCTCTTTCTCTTTCTCTTTCTCTTTCTCTTTCTCTTTCTCTTTCTCTTTCTCTTTCTCTCTCTTCCATTGCTGCATTAAAAGGAGCAAACACTTGCCCCAAACTGTGCTTCTGGTAACCAAGCATCCATAGGGCTTCCCTCCCCAGGCAACATGCTCCTTCCTTCTCAGGTGCAGAAAGCACAACTCAAGGCAGAGGGGGACTGGCAGGGGTTCTGTGCAGCTGGGACTGCCAATGAGTTTTGAAGGAAAACCTAAACAGTGCTTGGAGCAGTCCACAGTTGACACCTTCCAAGAGGAAATGCTAAGGGCTGCAGCCCAGAAGGCAGCCATGTACTGGGCTGCATCCAAAGCAGGGAGAGCAGCAGGACAGGGAGTGGGCTGTGGAACCAAAAAGAAGCAGACTTAGAGCCAGGGGTTTAAAAAAAGGGGGTTTGGTGACCTTCTGTGGAGCTAAGCTGTGGAACTTGCTGTCACAGAGCACTGCTGGAAGTCTTGGCAGGACTTAAAGGATGAAAGAATAATTAGATGTCATAGAGAGAGAACATATTCTTGGTGGGCATGCAAGACCTCATGCACAGAGACCTGCCCTTGGCCACCAGCTGCTGGGAAGAGATTTCCCCAGACAGGCAGCTCCATCCCTGGGGCACAGGAGCTCTGTTTTCCCTCTGCTGCTCACTCTCTTGTGGCGCGACAGCCCTGGTGTCCATTCAGAGCTGCTTCCAGCAAGTGCCTTTTGCTCAGATGCATCACAAGGAGGTGATGGCACCTCATTCTCTCTCCTGGAGGAAGGTGAGCCAGGAGAAGCTGAACAAACCCATCCAGCACGGCCAAAGGAGAGCTGACTGTGGTGTGTCCATGCCCTGGAGACAGCACAGGCATGGCTCGGTAGGTGGCAGGAGGATGGGGTCAGGCTTTTGTCAGTGGTGCCCAGTGGCAGGACAAGGGTAACAGGCACAAACTTGAACATGAGAAGCTCCATCTGAACATGAGGAGGAGCCTCTTCAGTTTAAGGGTGACAGAGCCCTGGAGCAGGCTGCCCAGACTCCACCACCTGCTGTAGTCTCCATTGCTGGAGACATTCCAAACCCTCCTGGATGTGTTTCTGGTGTGACCTTCTCTAGGTGACCCTGCCTTGGCTCAGTGATCCCCAGAGGTGCCTTCCAACCCCCAGCACTCTGTGACAAGAGTGAAGCACCTCACTGCTCAGAGCTCTGGTTTTCTTCTCCTGCCAGGGACGTTAGCTGTGGCCTTTGTGATGAGCATGTTGCGAGAGCAGGTCGTCCTCAAGCCTTCTTGAAGTGCCTTGGGAGCCATGCTGGCTGCTCTGCAGATGAGTCAGGAGAGGCTAGCTCAGATGTCACAGTTGTCCTTCCCCACTGCTGGCCATGAGCAGGGGTCCAACCTGCTCTCCATCACCCTGCTGACACTGTACAACAGGTTGCCCGGCGCCGGCGCTGGCTCCCATATGGCAGCACAGCTGTGAGCGGTCAGCAGGACCAACCAGCCCCACGGCCCCACTCCTGCCTGCAGCTTGCTCCAAGCACCGGTTCAAGGAGAGGAGAGCACACAGCTTTTACTTGTCAGCTTTCTGTGTATCAGCAGGGATGAACTCCCTTTTATTTCCCCTCCCCTGACACTGTTGGGATGTGTTCCTGTGTGACCTGTGCTGGATTCTGTGCTCCTGCTCTGGCAGGGGTTGGACTGGAAGATCTCCAGAGGTCCCTTCCAGCCCCTAACATCCTGGGATCCTGGGATTTACAAGCACAGGAAGGTTGCAGGGAGTGCTGTGAAATTGCCTCCCTCTTTTTGCCTTTTCTTTGTGGCTTCCCCCAGGGCTGTAGCTGTGCAGTGGCAGTGTGCAGTGCTGGCAGTGCCAGCAAGTGGTTTTGCATGTGCAGGCCCAGATGGATTCTGCTTAATTTTAGGCACTGACCTTTGATGCCTCCTCACCTTAGCTCCTTCTCCAGTTACATCCCTAAGTGCCTCCAGCCAGTAGCTCAGAGCTGGGATCCTTGTGCTGCTGCCCTGCCTGTAGCCCAGGGCTGCTGTGCCCTAACTTGGCATCTTGACAGCTTGCCCAGCTCTAAGTTCTGCTCTTGCAGGCACATTGCATGTCTCGAAGCATTTTCTGATTGCCTTTGATTTCTCCAAGGCAAACCTGAGCAACTTCAGTCTGTGAGTGGGAAAGAAACCAATCTCCAGGAACCCCAGGAGAGCTGGGTGCCATTTGGTGGCACTGCTGCAAATGCAAATCCCCACCCCTTGAAATCCCATTGCAGATGAATTGCTCTAAGATAAATTAAAAGATCAAAAGTGTAATTAAAGATCAGAAGAGCAAGGTGCCTGGCAGGACTGGTGTGGTTTGGCCAGGAGCTTGGAGTTTCTGTGGGCAGAGAGATGGGAATAGGAGTTCAGGGCCAGGCTGGATGGGGCCTTGAGCAGCCTGCTCTAGTGGGAGTTGTCCCTGGCCATGGCAGGGCATTGGAACCAGATGATCTTGAAGGCCCCTTCCAACCCAACCCATTCTGTGCCACTGGGAGGCTGAGGCAGTGTTACCCCAGTGCAGCTGGCTGCACCATCAGTGCTGTGGGTGGCAGTGTAGTCTGAAACAGATGTTCATCCACTTATGGCTTGGGAGGGTCATGCAGATGCTGCTGGTGCTCTGAACAGACCCTGAAAGAATTGCCTTGGCTCTGGAGCCTTTGTCCTTCTGTTTGTCCTGCCTTGGACAGCTCAGCAGCAGAAGAGGGAGGTGAAAGAGAAGGGTGAGATAGCAAGAGCACTCTTCAGATCTTCCTCCCCCTGCATGGCACTGGGGGTGCTTGGTGGTGCAGAAGCACTGCTGCAGTCTCAGGAAGGTGCTGCTGGTGGGGATGAGCCTCGCCTGGCAAAGCTATCCCCAGCAGGGGCAAAACATGACCCAGATGGCAGTGTGCCCTTGTTGGTGTCATTGCAGCCACACCAGGACTTCCTAAAGCCACATCAGGTCCAGCAGGGCTTGCTGCCCTGGTATCCAACAAGAGCCTGATGTGGACTTTATCTCATGAAGAACCCCCCAGTGTAAACTTAATTCCTTACCACTTCTCTCCTAGGGCTCCTCGATTTAAGGGGTTCCAGCAGCAGGACAGCCAGGAGCTTCTGCATTACCTGTTGGATGCCATGAGGATCGAAGAGACCAAGGTGATGTCTTTGTGCTTGCTTTACAAACCCTGATGAGAAACCCACACCCTGCACAAGGTGGCGGTAATGCAAAGCCAGATGAGACGCTTGCCTCTGCCCCGTGCCTTTGTGTCCTGTCCCCGGCAGCAGTGCTGAGCTTTGCCTCTCCACCCGTCAAAGCTTGGGCAGCAGCCACGCATGGCAGTGGGGTTTGGATGAAGAGCTTATTGCTAGGCCTGGAAAGATGACACCGTGTCTGTGTTTGCAGCAATGTGGGCTGGAGATGGTTTCACACCGGGGCCTGAAGTGGCAGAACCCTGCTGCTAATTGATTAATGTCTGCTGCCATTGTCCCCGGCCCCTGCCCATTCAAGGGCTGTGTCTTTCTTTGACCTAAATAAATGGTTCAACGCGCTAATGCCGACAAAGGGCTTGCTTATGGCCCTGAACCCATTTAGGGTGCTCGACTTCATGAATTACCTATTGATTAGTCCTTTTAGTATATTGCTGGCTTCAAGATGAACAAAGCTGAGCTGGGGGCGGCTGGAGTTAATTCACAAGCCAGGTCACACACTCAGAAGGTAGGAGGGTGACTTGGTCTGATGGCTGCCTGAACTGGAAACCAACCCCCAACACTGTCTGTCACCAAACACACTGAAAATGTCTGTTGGTGCCTGCAGCTGAGAGCTGTTCTTTTCTCACTAGGATGAAGGGCTTGAGGTACCTGCAGAATGTTTGTGGGAGGCTGGGCTGAGCTGCTGCTTGTACCAGCCCATGACATGTATCTGCTGCCTAGTCTCAGGTGATGGGAGGAGAGGAAATGCCTGGGCAAGGTTAGGTTGGAGATTAGGAACATTTCCTTGCTGCAGGAGTGGTCAGGGCCTGGCACAGGCTGCCCAGGGAGGTGGTGGAGTCCCCATCCCTGGAGCTGCTCAAGAAATGTGTGGCCATGGCACTTGGGGCTATGGTTTAGTGGCCATGGTGGGGTTGGGTTGAAGGTTGGACTGGATGAGCTTGAAGGTCTCTTCCAACCCAAACAGTTCTATGATTCTGTGTCAGAGGCACACAGCACATCCCCACCCAGGGCCACCTGTAGCAGTTTGCATCTTTGTGGTGCTTCTTTTCTAAGGAAGCATTGCTGCAATGTGCAGCATTAGAAAATAAAGAGAAGTAATAAAACCACTGCCCAAAGGCATTGCAGTCAGGGTGTTAAAAGACACTTGGCTGCCTTCAAGAGTGTCAGGTCCATCAGTCCATTCTTCAGCAGTTTTTCCCCCAGAAGCAGAAGAAACAGACAATATTTGTTCCCTGGAAACCTCAGCTTGATGAACTCTGAGCAACTCCCTTTCTGAAGGCTGGTTACCTGCTAAGGATAAGCTCCTGCAGTTGTGACACTTAGTGAATACCAAGAGCAGCAGCTTATTTCAGGGGACTGAGCTCCACTCTGCCCCCACAGTGAGAGCTTTTAGGTGCGTGCCTGGCCAGCCTTGCTGATTTCCCCCTCTCTTTCTCGTTGAATTGCAGCGTATTCAAACTGGGATCTTAAGAGCGTTTAATAATCCAACCACTAAGACAGCGGATGAAGAAACGAGAAGGAAAGTCAAAGGTATGCAAGTCTGTAGTGAAAGCTTCTCCCAGGGCACCCGGGTTTAAACCCCGTTTTCTCCAGCCCTGCCTATTGCCCAGAGCAGCGGCAGTGTGGGGACAGTAATGCAGCATTGTTCTAGTGCCACCTAGTGCAGTGTCCACAGCCTGGAGAGCTCAGAGCCTGCTCAGCTCAGAGCCTGCAGCTTGCTCTACAGGGGAGAGGCTTCCACTGCACTGAAAATGCCTCCTTTCAGGAGAGATGGAATGGAATTTTGGCTTCTAAACCAGCCTGCTGCACCTTCGGGTGTGTCACAGAGCCGCAGTTACTGCCTGGCTCAGAGGAGTAAAACTGATTCCTGTCAGCTGACTGATCACAGAATCCCAGAATGCCAGGCTGGAAAGGACCCCAAGGATCATCTGCTCCAACCTTTCCAGGTGATAGTGGAGGGGCCCAGCACCCTGTCAGGCTGAGGCTTCAAACCACCCAAGGGAGGGGACTCCACTGCTTGCCATGGGAGATGATCCCATGTCTGATGCTGCAGGCACTCTGTGGTTACAGAGCCAGGGGAGCTGGTTCAGGGAGCTGTGTTCAGAATCAATGCTGAAGTTGTTTCTGTGGCTCTGTGTTTATGCTCAAGTTCTAATTTCAGGGATTGAGTTTTAAATTGAAATCTTGGTAGCAGTTAAGCTGCTTTGGAAGTCTCCCTTCCCAGATCTGCAGCAGTTAAGGCACCCAGTGATGGGAGGAGGGGTAACAGGCACAAAGCTGAACATGAGGAGGAGCTTTGGTAATTGAAGGGTGGAAGAGCCCTGGAGCAGGCTGCCCAGAGAGCTTGTGGAGTCTCCCTCTCTGGAGACATTCCCAACCCACCTGGATGTGTTCCTGTGTGACCTTCTCTAGGTGGGTCTGGATAGCTTCCAGAGGTCCCTTCCAACCCCTCCCATTCTGTGATTCTGTGATACAGATGGATTGGAACAGCCTTTCCCCCTCATTTTTTTCGAGTTCCTGCTTCATTCCTTAGTATTCTCTAGTTAGAAAAACCATTTAAAGGCAGTGACAACCTGTCTGGTATCCCAGGGAGGTTGTGGCTGCCCCCTCCCTGCAGGGGCAAGGCCAGGCTGGATGAGGCCTTGAGCAACCTGGACTCATGGGAGGTGTCCCTGCTCATGGCAGGGAGGTTGGAGTAGATGATCTTTAAGCTCCCTTCCAGCCTGAGCCATCCTAGGATTCTGTGACTATTCTGTCAGAGTAGGTGGGGAAGGGAAGGATCAAAGGGAAGCCTCTGGCTGAAGTATGTAAATGTGGAGGTGCTGCAGCATGGGAGGTCACTGTGTTGTGCTTTGAAACTGTTGCTTTTCCTAATGTACCTGGGGCAGTTTGTTGTGCTGTTGGTGTGCCAGGGGATGTGTTCTCTTTCCCATTTAAAAAAGGCAAATGTTTTTTCAGCATATGGAAGAGAGGGTGTGAAGATGAACTTCATAGATAGGATCTTTGTTGGTGAATTGACTAGCACTGTCATGTGTGAGGAATGTGAACATGTAGGTATTCTGGTTTGCTGTGGAATAGATCACTCCTGGGTTGATCACCTTGTCTTCAAAGTATAAAATTGGGCTGTCAATTTTATACTTGCTGCTTTGTTTGTTAAAAACCAAACCAAACCAACCACCAAAACTTGACAAAGTTTCTCCTCTCAAATGATTTATCCCTTCTTTAAAGCATTCTCCTCCCAAACCTGTGAATTCCAAAAGGATTCAAGCACTGAGCTTGATGTGACATCAGATTAAGGCTGGAGGTGCCAAATTCTGTCATCATCCCTGTGACACCAATTGGATTGGATGTTGGGAAACAACTACCTGAAACCATGAATCCTCCTGCCTGCTTTTCTGGAATGTGTCTTTTCTGGGATATATATTCTTGACCATGAGGGTGGTGGAACACTGGAACAGGTTGCCCAGGGAGGTAGTTGAGGCCCCATCCCTGGAACTGTTCCAGGTGAGGCTGGACAAAGCTCTGAGCAACCTGATCCAGTGGAGATGTCCCTGCTGAGGGCAGGGGGTTGGACTGGATGAGCTTTGGAGGTCCCTTCCAACCCAAACCATTCCATGATTCCATACCTGAAAATTGGGACTGACATCCTTTGAATGAGTAGGAGTGGGAAAATGCTCAAATGACCCTTTTATCTTGAAGTATTTGGGGTAATTAACACAATAACCCTAATGAGCAGCATATTCCTTCCATAATTAATCTGACTGACATTTCATCATCAATGCTTTCCTTAGAGTCTTTCTTTTAACTTTGGAAGAGAAAAGAATGAAATAGAATCTTTGATTTGCATGACTTTTCTAACTGAATGTTACATTCTGTGTTTGCCTTAAAACATTATATTTCATATTATAGAGATTAAGTAAATGAGTCTGACTAATTAAGGCCAGTCCTGCAGGACCAGGTAACGCTCCCTGTGTGTGATGTGCAGATGACACCTCAATGTGTTGCTGCTAGCAATGAAGAACTTTGACCCCACACAAAAGAGAGGTTGTTTGTATTTTGTGTGTCTCACTGATTTTTGCTGGACTTTTGTATCTCTGCCTGCACAGGACTCAGGAATTTGCTGCCTGTAGCCCTCAGAGGAGGAGTTTCGCACTGGCTGTGCTTTGCCTGCACTGGCAGAGAGGTTTTGGGCTGGTGTATGTTGGTGCAGACTGACTCTTTAGAGGCAGCCCTGGGTGGACAGCTCTCCTCAGGCAGTCACTTACAGTAGTTTTTATCCCAGTTATTGCTTTACTGGACCCTAAATCTTGCTGAGTCCCTCACATGACAGGTAAAAAGAAGCCTACAGGCCCTGTCCAGTGTCTCAGGTGGAAGAGAGGGTCACAGGCTCAGCAGAAGGGACAAAAGGGGCAGTGATCTACTGGAGAGAGGCCAACAGAGAGCTGTGAGGCTGATGAAGGGACTGGAACGTCTCTCCTGAGCAGAAAAACTGAGAGCCCTGGGGCTGTTCAGTCTGGAGAAGAGAAGGCTGAGAGGGGATCTGATCAATGCCTATCAGTATCAGGGGTAGGTGTCAGCATGAAGGTGCCAGGCTCTCTTCAGTGGTTTCCAGTGACAGGAGAAGGAACAACAGGTACAAGGTGGGACACAGGAGGTGTCCCTGCCCATGGTACCTTTAAGGTCCCTTCCAGCCCAAGCCGTTCTGTGAGTCCATGATTTGCCAGATATTTCCAGTTTCAGCTGAGATTTTATTTGGCTTTGGGATGGCAAAGCCCAGGGTGGGTACAGAGAGGAAAGCTGTTTGGTTCTTCCCAGTCCTCTTCCCCCCAGCAGCTGGATCCATTTAGCAGTGACTGCAGTCTGCTCTGGGTGCCAGCCTCTCATACAGCTTTTGGCTCCAGCCAGCAAGCCTGACAATCTTTTCTGAGAGCACCAGGTCAGGACCTGCCACCTCCCTGGCAGTCCCCAGCCCCTGCTGCTGAACAGGGCAGGAGGTCAGACACCTCCTGCAGAAGTGTCCAGGCTCAGTGAGCTTTCTGCAGAGCTGAACCATCTAGAAGGCCCTTGAAAACCTGTCTGGAGCTCAGAGAAATGGAGCCCCACAGTGCCTGGAGGTGCAGTCTGTGCCTTGCCCTTTGTGTCTCATTGCTGAACTTTTGTGCAGTGTTAGAAAGAAAACCAGAGCTGACTTAAAGCCCATTAAGGAAAAGCCCAAGCCCCACATTAGTTGGAAGTTCTTCATTGTGGTTTGATACATCCTGCTTGTACCTAATTAGCTTCTTGTCTAGTTCCTGGTAACTGGTTTTAAAGAGGGAGTTGTGTGCTAAACCTGGGTAATGTTCTTCCCATTTAATCTGCATTTTCTCTTTTTCTTCAAGATTTCAACAGTAAAAGAACCTTTCATTGATCTTTCACTGCCTATAATAGAGGAGAGGGTAAGAAACAGAACGTGTGGCCACTCACTGTTGCTTCCAGAGGATTGTTCTCCCAGAGCTTGGTGGAGGTGTTGATGTGGATGGGCACAGCTTGGGTTTCAGGCCTGGAAATGTGTCCTTGTCCCTGAATGCTGCACTGGTGTGGTTTGGTTTAGCTGTAGACGCAGTGTGGGAAGAGCAAAGAGCTGGAGAGGAATCCAACCTGGCACGAGTGGCCACTGGCACTCAGAGGATGTGGAGAGCTGAGGTGGGCTGCACTCAGTGGTGGGTTTGGTGTATCCTCTGACAAGGATGGTTCTGAACTCTTTGTGGAAGGGCAAGAAGGTTAGATTCTGGCATCTGGAGGAGCTAAGTGCCTTGGGCTGAGGTGTACCTGTGGGATGAGACAGTGTACAAATGGAGAGGCTTTGGGCAGGTGCTCTGGTGGTGGTGGCGTTTCAGAGGAGGAAGGCACCAGTCCTAGCTCAGTGGTGCCCAGCAGCAGGACAAGGGGTAACAGGCACAGAGCTGAACATCACAAGAGCAATTCCTTCAACTCAAGGATGGTGGAGCACTGGAACAGGCTGCCCAGGGTTTGGAATGTCTCCAGAGGTGGAGACTGCACCAGTTGGATTCTCCATCTCTGGAAGTATTCCAGACCCACCTGTATGTGTTCCTGTGTGACCTTCTTTGGGTGCCCCTGCCCTGGCAGGGGGATGGGACTGGATGATCTCCAGAGGTCCCTTCCAACCTCCACCATTCTGTGGTGAGCTGCAGAGGGGCTGTGCTCCTGTGAAGGAATAACCTTTGGGTTTGTGGGACTTGGGGCTTTCACTGGAGAGTTGGGGGTAGGCTGGGAGCTGCTCTTCCCCCACCCTGCCTATATTTGTGTGTATTTAAGGGAGAATATTCAGTGCCATATTTAACCCTGCATAACCTCAGCCCTTCTGCAGACACCTGCTGTGTTCATTAGGGCTTCATCTTCATTGCTGCATGGAGTGCAGATGCCTGTGGCAGTTGAAGCTTTAAGAGCAGTTGGTGGAGCTGGGCCTCTGTGCTCCCTGGCTCCCATGTGGGACCTGTTGGCTGTTAGCAGTTGTGCATTAAATCCCCATCCCTGGAGGTGCTTCAGAGAGGCAGAGCTGTGGTGCTGAGGGCCATGGCTTAGCCCTAGCCTTGGCAGAGTTAGAGAACAGTTGGATTGGATGATCTTGAAGGGCTTTCCCAACCAAAACAATTCTCTGATCTGTGATTCTGGTCATCTCTGTCCTTAAGCCCGGAGACACCACTGCCACCAACATGCTTGTAGAGTTCTAGAGGAGGTAACCTGATTCTGTGCCAGAACTTTGTACCATTCCTATTTCTTGTGGCTCTCAGTTGACCCTTCAAAGATGTTGGCAGTGTGTTTATAATAAACCAAGCAAAAAGGAACCTTGAACCCCAGCTGAGGGACAGCTGGTTTGGTTTAGGTAGAGTCTTGTTTTCCAAAGTGAAACCCCAGCTAGGCTGCAGAGGAGCACACACAGGCACCTTCCCTTCCCTGATTTTTCTCTCTGATTGCTTAGGTTGCAAAGCCTGTGCCTTTGGGAAGGACAGGCAAAGGTAAGAGTGCACAGGAGGCAGATGTTGCTCAGTATAGCTGTGCTTCTCTCACTGCACTCAACAACCAACCCAAAGTGGGCAAGAAACAGGCTGGAACAAAAGATAAGGTAAGAAAGACTCCCACGAGCCAGTCCTCTCAGTGCTGACATTCCTTGGGCAGCAGGGGTGGGAATTCTCTCACTGGGGAGCTTTAGACATGTGGCTGACAGGGGCTTGCTTTAAAATATGGAGGTGATTTTCTGAAGGGTGAGCAATGAGTCATCTGGAACCAGGGAGGTGAATTCTCTTCTTGGGCTGCTCACCAGCTAAGGGCTCTGATGAGAGGCCAGGGGATGAGCCTCAACTTGAGAAGCTTTTAGAGGCTCAAGCTTGGTTAAGTGGATGCCACTGCAGCTGTCACACAGTGCCCACAGTTAGCTGGGCCAAGTATTGATCTGACCCAGGATAATGCTATAAGCTGCTGGGGTGTAGGTTTCTAATCCCAAATGGCTTTAAAAAGATCTTAAGGAAACCAACTGGCTTAAAGGTGTCAGAGGTGGGAGAGCAGGAGAGAACAGGGCTCTCTGGAGGCAGGCAGAGGGAAGGCAAGGTGCAGGGCTTAAAGTCAAGCACACACAAGGCTCTTGACATCCAGCATGCGGATGTTGGATGGGCCTGGAACATCTGGTGAGGAAAGGCTGAGAAGGGATCTGATCAAGGTCTATAAGTATCTGAAGGGAGGGGGTCAAGGGGAAGGGGCCAGGCTCTTTGCAGTGGTGCCCAGTGACAGGACAAGGGGCAGCAGTTCCACCTCAACATAAGGAGAAACTTCTCATGGTGAGGGTGCTGAAGCTCTGGAGCAGGCTGCACAGAGAGGTTGTGGAGTCTCCTTCTCTGGAGACTTTCCAGACCCTTCTGGTTGTGTTCCTGTGTGACCTGCCCTGGGTCATCCTGCTCTGGCAGGAGGTTATACCCAGTGGTCTCCAGAGGTCCCTTCCAGCCCCTACCATTCTGTGAGGTGTGATTAGCTTTGAATTTGTCAGGTCTCCCAAGCTGTGTTGGGTGACAGCTCTGGCTCCTGCCCGTCCCTCTGTCACTGCTGCCATCATTTCCAGAACCAGCTGAACCAGGAGAGACGGCTCGCCCGGAGAGCTGCTGCCAAGGAGGGAGAAAGGAGTCCTGTCATCATGCAGGAGAAAGGCAAGAAGCTGGAGCTGGAGGGTGGCTCTGGCATGCTGTACTCCAAAGACTCGAGCGCTGAGTGCACTGTCAACGGCAGCCAGACAGAGGGCAGTGAGAAGGAAGCCAGCCGCTCCGAGAGCAGCTTCGACGCCGACAGCGAAGCCTCGGAGAGTGAAACTGCTCTGAAGCAAGCAGCTTCCAGCCCAGCCTGCAACTCCTCTGCTCTGCAGCTCAACCACATCAGCATGAAAATGCCACACAGCAAAGCAGGGGACAGCAGTGAGGAGGTGATTTCCAGTGCCATAGCCAAACTCGGCTTCTGCGATGCTGTCAGCGAAGAGAAGAAACCAAGCCGTGGGGACCCCCCGCTGGGGCTGTCCCACACCTCCCTGTTCTCAGTGGACAAATCCTCCCTGCCCCAGAACCCCCAAAATGCTTTCCAGACACTCTCCCAAAGCTACATAACCAGCTCCAAGGAGTGTTCTGTGCAGTCCTGCCTTTACCAGTTCACCTCTGTAGAGCTCCTAATGGGCAACAACAAACTGTTGTGCGAGAGCTGCACGGAAAGGAAACACAAGTACCAGAGGAAGACCAACTCCGCAGGTAAAGGGCCGGTGTCTGCCTGGGCACCGTGGGCTGCCTCAAACCCAGCCTGGGCCTCCCTCTTGTGGCTGCATGGAAAATGTCTCCCCGAGCAGGACTTGCTTGTAGGGACTGCAAGCCTCACCCTGCAGAGGCAGCAGGGCTGCATTTCCTTAGGACGTAATGGGAGCTGGAGCTCTGAAGGGGGCTTGCAGCTTTCCTTGATTGTATCCCAGAGGAAGGCTTTAAAGCTGGCTAGCAAAGGAAGAGGTGCATCATGCCATGTCAACCTTCCCTGCTGTTTCTGTTCATTGCCATCCTAGCTTTGGAAGAAATGCTTCCTTCTGCAGCTCTAGCAGCTTACATACTCAGGGCAGTACTGAAGTGCAGGGAGAGTGAGAGGAGTCTCCTGTTACTGCACAGAACTCCCCTGGCCTTCTAGGCTCACAAAATCAGATGGGATTCTTACAAGGTCACTGCAGCACCTCTCTATTCTGTCAGGTTAAAAATCCCCCAGCTGTGTGCTCTGTGGTAGGGTCAGGTTACCTGCACTTGACAGGTGGTTTTCCTGCTCACACCTACAGAAAGGAAGCTGGAAGGTGTCTACACAAACGCCCGGAAGCAGCTCCTGATCTCCTCCGTTCCTGCTGTCCTTATTCTCCACCTGAAAAGATTCCACCAGGTAAAAGGCCCGAAGCCTTCTCTCTTGCTCTGCTGAACAAGCAGTCCTTGAAGGGTCATTGTGCATCCTGGGGTTTGCTGCTCTCCATGGACAGCTGGTGGACCAACTGCTGGAAGTGTGCTTGTGGTTCTGTGACCACACTCAGGGGCCTTCGATAGCTTCTGAGTGCGTTTGGCTGTTGAGATGTATCCAGGGGAACCTCTCGCGTGTCCCCCAGGCGTGGGTGGAAAACGTGACACAGAGTGCTTGCAGCAGTTACAGTCTCACCTTGCTGTGCTGATTTCAGGAGTAGAACAACAGAGCTTAGCTTGGAAAGGCTTCCTGGGAGTGTTCATCTACAGCCTTTGTGTTTGGCTTTTCCAGGCTGGGCTGAGTCTGCGGAAGGTGAACAGGCACGTGGATTTCCCTCTCATTTTAGACCTGGCACCCTTCTGTGCTGCATCCTGCAAGGTACCCACTGCAGATCTTTCTTTCTGTTGTATTTCAACAGCTGTCCTGAGCAGAAGTTAAACTGGACCATAGAATCCCAGAATTGTTTGGCTTGGCAAAGCCCTTTCAGAGCATCCAGCCCAACCAGTCTCTGCCTCTGCCAAGGCTGGGGCTAAGCCATAGTCCTCAGCACCACAGCTCTGCCTCTTGGGAACACCTCCAGGGATGGGGATTCAGCCACTTCCTGTGCAGCCTGTTCCAGGCTGTGAGAACCCTTTCAAGGAAGACGTTTCTTCTAATATCCAACCCTAACCTCCCTGGGGCAACTTGAGGCCATTTCCTCTCCTCTTGTTACTTGGGAGAAGAGACTAACCCCCACCTCACTCCAACCTGAAAGGGTTCTCAAAGCCTGGCACAGGCTGCCCAGGGAGGTGGTTGAATGCCTCTCCCTGGAGGTACTCCGAAGCTGCAGAGATGTGCTGAGAGACAGGGTTTAGCCCCAGCCCTGGTAGTTAGGTGATGGCTGGGTTTGATATCTGAAAGGGCTTTTCACTCAAAAGGATTCTCTGAGTCTAAGATGACACAAGTTAAAGAACTGTGTCCATGGGCTGGGAACTGATGAGTGTCTGGTGTGTGTGTGCAGAACGTTGCAGATGGAGCCAGAGTGCTGTATAGCCTCTATGGAATCGTGGAGCACAGTGGGTCCATGAGGGGTGGCCACTACACAGCCTATGTCAAAGTCAGGACCCCCTCCAAGAAGCTACTGGAGCAGATGAATGCCACTAGGAATGTTCTGGGTATGTACAAACACAGCTCCCTTGCCCTGCCAGCAAAACTAAAAGCAGCCACTGGCTCCAGCTGCTTATCCCTGAGGGGATTTAGAGCAAATGACTGTGTCAGCTCAGGATATTCTGCTGCTTTTAGGGCCACATAAATAAATTCTCTTTTGTGCCCTGTTACACCCAGCACATGCCCTGCTTCTCTTAACCCCACCTAGAGCTGAGTGAGCAGTGGAGTTCTGGTGCAGTTATTAAGGGGAGAATTGATGGAAGCCTCTCCTCTCTTTCCTACTCCAAATAGTATCTCCAGGTGAATCCTTGTGCCTGGTCAAATGTCATCATTTGGCATGTTAAAGTGTCCTAAGAGCCAAATTCAGGACCACTTCAGTGGCATTTTGTGTCTGTTGGAGCACTGTACATACCTTAGGCAGGGACACTTTTTAATGCTTCCACCTGGAATACTCTGCTTCCATGGGAACAGCAGGACACTTCTTTGTGGGGAACAGGAGGTTTGCTGGAGGGTTTCTGGTGCTGCTTGGAGCTCAGCATGCTGGTTCTGATCCCTGTGCTTTATATAAGCAGAGTGAAGGAAGGTGATGGGATGCACTCTGTTAGTGAGTGATGTGTGGAGGCCGGAATGCTGAGCTGTCAGAGTAAGGGAAAGAAAGGGAGCGACCTTTTGTGGGGGCAGTGAGAGCCAAGCACTGCCCTCTGCAGTGTCCCTTTGCATTTCAAGCTCAGTTCCCAGAAGGACAACTTTGGGTATTCTTTTGGAAGGGGAAAGGGAAGCCTCCCTCAGTCTCCTGCTGCCCTTGCAGTGATTATCAGACCAGATCAGATCTTTTTGTGGGCTTAATCTTGCACTGATCAGCTTCTGAAAGAGGATTTTTGTTCCCTGTCAGGACTGTCTGTGTGCTGGCATAACTCACTGCTAGAACTCAGCCAGCTGTGCTTGCAGTGTCTTTGGCCTTCAGGAGTGATGGCAGCACACATTTGTCAGTGGTGTCTCCCACCAGCTTCTCTTGCAGTACCTTTTGGCCTGGAAGTGTCAGTCTAGACACCCTGGAGTGCATCTAAGTGAGGAGTTATTCTTGTGGGTGAGCAGCTGCTCTTGGTTTGGACATGCCCACTGTGTTTGCTCGGATGGTGACACGACAGGCAACAACCAACTCCCTTTTGCTTTTGCATTTCAGGTTTAAAAGAAGCCATGGGAGCCTCAGGAGGGCAGTGGGTGTATGTTAGTGATGCCCACGTTCAGATGGTGCCAGAATCCAGAGTTCTGAATGCCCAGGCATATCTCCTTTTCTATGAAAGGTTGTTACTCTAATTCCCAACAGTTTAGCTGAACAGATGGTAGTGGCTAGCTGATCTTATTTAAAGCTGCAGTGCTAAGAGTACCTGTAAATATTGTGCCTTTATCTCGTAAAGAATTTATCCTGTGTGGACTCTGAAGTTCAGTCAAGCTATTAGAAGTTCCTGAATGGTTCTCTTGCAGTATGCACTTTGCCAAACATGTCCCAGTCCTGGCTTTGTTAAACCCCACTGCTGTTAGAACGTAAGATGCTGTCCTAGCCTCCCGAGGTCTGTGTAAAGCTGGGGTTTGATCTTCATGAAGATAAGCTTTGACCCATGGCTCTGCTGAGAATTAAAATACTGATAGTGTTAAGTGCCTGGATTTGCTGCTGTCCAGAACCCCAGAAAGCATTTCTGTGACCTAGGCCAGACCCTTCCCAGCCCTGGGTTGGGTGTTAGCTGTTGAGGTCTCTGCAAACAAGAACCTGTCAAGTCCTGCTGCTTCCAGGTGTAGTCAGTGGGAAGCAGAATGCTACCAGACTGGAGTACCACCAGCTGCCTGTGGGTAAAGTGCTGGGGCTGGGAACAGGTTGGGAAATCATAGCTCTGCAGAGAGTCCTGAGCTGCCTCCCCAGCCTCTCCAACAGTCTGCTCCTGGTCTCATAGACATAGCCCCTGGTGTGCAGACCCTGCCATGGGGAGGTGGCTGTGCACACCACACCTCCAGCAATGTGCAGTGTCAGTGTAGCTGCTGGGAAAGCCAACTGCAAATCCTTCTCCTGTATTTAGGACATTTTTATGCTCCCCCTGCTGACAGGGTACAGATCCAAGCTTGTGTGTGGTGGGGGAGTGCTGTTCCATGAATTTGTCTATCTGTTCCTGAACACTTTTCTCACAGGAATAATAAACTATACATTATTTTTGCACTGTGTGTGTGACTTGGGCAGTAAATGATGGCTTTTGCTCTCTGGCCTGGGTCTGGACTTCCCTCTGGCCTCACTGGAGGACTGCAGGTGGCCCAGTGGCAGAAGTTGTTTCTGGGCCGCTGCTTCTTTGGGTAACTTCTCCTTTCCCTCCCAGAGCACAACACAGATACAGCTGAAGATCAGAATCTGCTGACTCATTTGAAGCTGTGTGGTAATTAATTTATTTAATGAGCAGTTACTGAAATACAAATTACTCCTGTCACAATCCCATCCTGTCCAATTTGCTTTTTGGTAGGGGACAGACCTCACTTCTTCCTGCCTGTTTCCATTTAGGGAAAGGGGGTTTGGTGCTGTCCCTGTTGCTGCCAGGTGTTCCCACACCTACCTGCACAACTTTCCCAGTCCCTAGTTCTGCTTCAAAGCTTCATCCCACCTGCATTGACTCTTCTGCATAAGAGAAGCAGCTGCCATAGTTAATTTGTTCAGACCACTGGGGGATATTTTACACTCGCAGCACAGTGAGCCCCTGCTGGCACAGGATTTGTTATGTTCCAAAGGGCAGCTCCTCTCTTCAGGTGAAGATTAGGCCAAGGCAAGAATTTTCCCACTCCACAGACTACAATTGTCTCATTCTACCCAAAAGTAGTAAAACTCAGAGAATCCATCTGCATTGCAACCAAACAAGTCTTGAGTCTACAATAAGAAAGAGGAAACAATCATGTTTAGACTAGAGTTGGTTAAAATGTGTTCACCTCCTTATCTTCCCATACCCTTCATCCACCCAGACACAACCTGCTCCTCTGTCTCCAGCTGGTCAAAAGTCAAAACTACTTCTGTGCAAGTCACAGCAAACACCAACTAAAGTTCACTTCTGTGGCACGGTCCTGGTAGGAGAGCGGAGCTGGAGTGTGTTTGTATTTCATCCACCTTAAAGCAGACACCGGCCAGGTGTGCCACAGAAGAGAAGTCCTGACCACGGCAACGCGCAGCGCAAGCGGCACCGACAGAGCCTGCAGGGAAATCGGTGCGTGAAGCAAAGCACGAGCTCTTCAGTCTCCTGTGACTGAGAAGTGAAATGCATTCTGTTGGTCCATGCGGGTACTGCTGCTGCTCCTGCAAGAGGTGATGGATGTCTTAGCCCTGAACTGAAGGCAGGCTGGGTAGTGAGGGATGTGCTAGCTCATGGAAGCCTCTGATCACAGGCAGCAATGCAACCACCAAATTCTTGCCTACAGAATCAACCCCAGCTACAAGTGGATAGTTTGGGGTTCTCTGCATGCATTTAAACACAGTGATAACTTCGTGGTAACGCTCATGAGAGCTTAAAAGTTCATTTGGATGCTCTGAATACAAACTGCTTAAAGGAGCTGTCCTGCTCCAGCACTGCTGCAGACAGGCACCGGGCGCTGCCTTACCGAGCAGCCCCGCAGCCTGCAGCTGTGCGGCACCTCCGGTTGCACCATTTCCATGCAGCACTGCCCAGACAGCCGCCTCTCCGCGCCGCTTCACAGCCTTCTCCACGCAGAGTCTCCAGAGCAGAGCCCCGCTCCCTACTCCCTGCAGAGCTGGGGTGGTCTCACACTAACGCCCGCAGGCAGGAAGGTGAACGCCGCCTGCCTCCCAGCGCTCCGCGCAGCGCTTCAGCCCCGCGCCCCGGGCGCAGGAGGCCTCAGGCCTGACAAAGTGATGTGTGCCTCAGCCTCCCGGCGGGGCCTCGCTGGCGACACGGGGCTGCGCTCCAGGCCCGGGCCGTTCTCCCTCCCGGCGGCTGGCAGAGGCGCCGCCCCGCCTCCGGCCCCGCCGCGGCTGCCATGGAGGCGACCAGCAGCAGCCAAGCTGTGGCTGCCCACAATCAAGATGGCGGCAGCGCGGCACTGCGTGCGCCCGGCCGCTTCCCGTCGGGGGAGGGAAGGAGGAAGACCCCGCTCGCCCTTACCAAAGATGGCGGCGAGAGACGGTCGCGTGTTCCTGGCAAGGGTCAGTGCTGTGACGAGTTCTACTTCCGGGTGAGCGCCAGTGGGCGCCATATTGTCTTGTTCGTGAAGACGAGGAGCGAAAGAGGGGAGAAAGCGGCCGCGGAGCGCTAGTAGCGGCAACGCCTGCGGTGGGAGGCGGGGAGAGTGTAAGTAGCGGGGCAAGCTGCGCTCGCCAGCGCTCCCGGGGGGCCGGCGGGTGTCGAGCTGACCCGATCTTCCCCTTCGCTCCTCCCCCAGCCGAGCCGAGAGGCGTTGGAGGGCGCCGGGCTGCTGAGGGCGGCAGCTCCTTGCCTGGCCCGAGAAGCCGGCCGCGCCGCGCTGCCGCCCGCGGGAACCGCCGGCCTGGACCAGAAGGGACGATTCGAGCTCTCGGCCCTCCCCGCCGGCCGGGCGGGCCGTTGCGCATGCGCGGCGGGGGCGCGGGGGCCGAGGGGCGGCCGGCGCCGGGGAGCCCTCGGGACCCCGTCCCACCCAGCGCGCATGCGCCGCCGCCCCTCCGCGGGGTCCCCGGTGGCCGGCGGGGCCGGGTCCCGTTACCTGGCAGTGCGCATGTGCCGGGGCCGCCCCGGCGCCGCCTCTCCCGGGGGTGAAGCCGCCGTGGAAGCCGTGGGTCGGCCGTGAGAGGCCCGGGAGGAGCGCACGTAAGCAGCCTGCGCGGGGAGGCCGCAGGAGCCGTGCCCGGTGCTCGTTCGGGGCGCGGGGCCGAGCCTGGCCTCGTTTAGGCGGTTACCGAGTGAGGGAGCAGCGCCTGCCCCGGGGCTGGAAAGCTGGCGCTGCCGGCAGCCTGCCTCCCGCGGAGGAGAGTGTCTGCGTGGAACATTTGTGCTGCTTGATGGGTTTCGGGGCTGTTCCCACGAGTTCGTTCGTTCGTTCGTTCCGCTGGAGGGCTCCAGAGAACTGAAATTAACGATCTGGTCACATGCAGCAGCGGTCGTGAGATACCTGAACCTGCTGCGGCAGCTTGGCTGAGCCAGCGCGTTCCGAAACCCATCCCTGGGCAGGGTACAGGTCTGCAGCCCTCTGCACACACGGGGCCTCAGGGCTCCATCAGGGTCCCCTGGGGTTCGGTGCTGAGCTGAAGCCGGATGCCAGGCTTTGTGGCTAAGGGTGGGGCCACAGAAATGGTCAGAGGGTTGGAGGACCTCTCTGTGAGGACAGGCTGAGAGAGGTGGGAGTGTTCAGCCTGCTTCAGAGAGACCTTCTGGTGGCTTTCCAGTACATAAAGGGGCCAATGGGAAAGGTGGAGACAGACTTTCTAGTAGGGCCTTTTGTGACAGGGCAAGGGGTGATGGTTTAAAACTGGAGGAGGGGAGATTTAAGTGACCATAAGAAATTCTTTTTGTGATGAAGGTGGTGAGATGCTGCTGGGATGGGCTGCCCGGGGAAGTCATGGATGGCCCATCAATAGAAGTGTTGAAGGCCAGGTTGGGTGGGGCCTTGAGTGACCTGATCTAATGCAAGGTGGCCCAGCCTGCGACAGGGATGCTCTTTGATGGTGCCTTCCAACTCAGGCCTTTGGATGGTTCCATGGTGTGCTACCTCAGCTGGAATTCATCAAGTTTCTGAAACACATGACTGTGCTCAGCCACGTTGGTTGGTGCTCCTTTCATCTCTGTCAGTCAGGCCTCTAGATGCTTCTCTGGAAACAATGCCGAGGGAAAGATGTGGGATGCAGAGAGCAGGGAGGTGCTCCAGAGGGTTTGTCTGAAGGCACAGGGTCAGCCACCTTTTAAAGATGAGGAATGGCAGCCTCCAAAGCATGAGGCATGTCTGCCAGCAGGCAGTGGTCAAGGCAGGCTGGCAGGGCTGAGTCCTGCCCGGCTGAGCAGCTGTGTCTTGGGGAGGAGTCCTTGCTCTGGAACTCTGCAGCCACTGTGAGGTGGTGCCTCTTGCAGAGGTGACAGATGCTGTGGAACACCCAGGGAACTGGGAGCCTCAGCTTTGACCCAGGATAAGTCACCAGCAGCCCTGACAATCCAGTGACAAACCAGGAAACCAGCTGCTAGTGTTTAGTTTGCCTGGGGCAGCAGCAAGCCTTGTGTCACCCCTGCCATTATGGCATTACCTGACTCCTTGCCTTGTCACATGGGACATACAAACCCCTGCTCTGAAAGTGGCTTCTCCACTTTGGGGCTTACAAGGCTGAAGATTCTACAAATGCAGCACAGTTTCACTTGCCACATAGCCTGTGGTGGTAGAAAGGAGTCCTGCCCGTGTTTGGTTTTGAGTTAGGTGCAGGGTTGTGCCCTGGAGACAGGAGTGTCCATCTCCCTTCTTTCCAGGTCTGAGGTACTTGATGGTCCCGAGCCTGCCTTTGGCAACAGAGTATGCACTGGGCAGGTTTGGTGGGTGTGCTCACTTTGATCACCAGCTGATCCCCCTGCCTGAAGGGATAACTGTGTTTGTCTTTGATGGTAATGCCTGCTCATGCCCAGTGAGGAGGGGATTGATGGATGAAGGCCAGGTGCTGGCTTGGGGACATGCTCCATGAATGCTCCAGGCTTGGGGAAAAGTGGCTGGAAACTGCCCAGCAGAACAGGACCTGGGCATGCTGGTTGACAGCAGCTGGACATGAGCCAGTGTGTGCCCAGGTGGCCAAGGAGGCCACCAGCATCCTGGTCTGGATCAGCAATGGTCCAGGGCAGGGATTGTCCCCCTGCACTCAGCACTGGTGAGGCCACACCTTGAGTGCTGGGTTCACTTTTGGGCTCCTCACTCCAAGAAGGACCCTGAGGGGCTGGAGCAGGGCCAGAGGAGGGCAGTGAGGCTGATGCAGGGTACAGATTGTAAGAGGAAAGCATTCTGTGTTGCAGTGGCATGGGCACAGGAGTGCTCAGTTGGTGTGGGGCACACAGATAAGATACTCCTGGAGTTTCTGCACTTGATGTCCTTCATTGACTTTGGACTCTGTAATTCCTGGGGAGAAACCTGAACTACCCCTGGAGTATTTACCCACCAGTCCTTCCAGCCTCACCACTGGTGTGTGCTGTGGTGACCCAGATGAAGCAGTAGCTTAGTGGGAGGAAGGGGAAAGGAGGAGCAGCTCTCAGGCAGTGCTGTTCAGCTTGAGCTGTTGGTGGCACTGGGCTCAGTTCTTGTCTTCTGCCAACTGCTGTGCTCCAGGGTGTGGATGTGTGGTTAGATTTGTCCTGTCTGCAGCTGAAGGCTTCCACAAAACTCACCATGGAGCTGTGCCATAATCCTTCAGTGCCTGCAGGAAGCAAAGGTCTTGCCTTAGAGCAAGCTGCCTGCACAAGAGAGCAGGTTCTTGATTTCAAGGGCCTCTGCTTTTGGAGCATCTCCATTTGCCCTTGGGCCTATCTCCAGAGCCTAAGCTTTCAGAGGCCAGGGAAGCTGCCCACAGAGCCTGTGGTGCTCCTGAGATCCTTCTGAAGGTGTGATGTGGATCACTGCTTGCAGCCCAGGACTTCCAACAGTGAACAGCAGGAGCTGATGCACCTTTGCTGCTTGTGTTGTCCTGAGCTCCTGCCAAAAGGTGATCAGCTGAGGACACTGATTCTTTAGTGCTGATGTGCAGCCTCCTCTCCAGCCCCAGCAGAGCTGAGCCATCACAGGAGCTCCTCATGTGACTGGTCTGAGCTGGGGGCTGCCAGGCTGCCACCCCCACGGGATGGTGCTCCTGTGTAAAACAAAGTCCTGAATTAGCTTCTGTTTCTTCACTGGTAAACAGATTCCTTAATGGATTCAGGTTCCTGTTCTGTGATCTGACATCAGGGAACAGCTCTGGAAGCACCAATGAATGTTCTTTTGTTTGTGTTTGCTGGGGAGAGGAGGCAGAAAGGCGAGGTCCAGCTGGAGGGTGGAACAGCTAAGGAACAGAATCTTAACCCATCAGCATCTCTCTGCATTGTCCTTTGCAAGCAGAATGGGCCCATGCTGAACCTTTTTGCTTCTCAAAGCCTGCTGTACACACTGGTGACTTGAACCACAAAGGGGGCTGCAAGAAGGCTGCAGAGGTTGCAAGGGGGGAGTGGTTTGAAATGAGAGCAGAGCAGATTGAGACTGGATGTGAGGAACAAGTTCTGCACCAGGAGGGCAGCGCAACACTGCAGCAGGTTGCCCAGGGAGGTGGTTGAGGCCCCTTGCCTGGAGATACTCAAGGTGAGGCTGGACAAGGCTGTGAGCGGGCTGCTCTAGTGGAGGATGTCCCTGCTGAGTGCAGGGGTTGGACTGGATGAGCTTTGGAGGTCCCTTCCACCCCAGACTATTCTGTGATTGCTGGCTGGCCACCCAAGTGGCACTGGCTGCTTGGAGCTGGTTTCCTCTGAAGCAAACAGGCTGTGCTCATCTGTTCTGTATCTGACTTGGCTGTGAGCCACAACTAGGGCTTGTGTGCTGCTCCTGTGACCTCAGGGCATGAGTTGGAGTTGTGAGTATGCCTACATGGATGACGTTGATGTAGCATGGGGTGTTGGATGGTGTGAGCATAGAAAGAAAGCCTGGGGAAGAGTTGGCAGCAGACTGGGTAGGACAGAGGGAGTCACACTCAGTGCAGCTTTACCCACTCTGGTGCCTCATCAGAGCCTTGGAAGAGCTGGTGCTGGAGCTTCCCTGGGAGCAGGCTGTGGAGCTGCCATGGCATCACATTTCCTCTGTGGTGCCAGGTTGTACAGCCCATTGGCATTGGTTGTGAGGCTCCACGTTTCAGAGGTGCAGTCACGCAGTGATGGGTTTGGGGCTTGCTTTCTCAGATTAGAAGTGCTGATGAACCTTTACAATGCAGCAAATGCATCTGGACACCCTCTGGTAGCTGTGCAGCTCTCCAGTGCAAGCCTTAACAGTGTGTTTCACCATCTGGCCACTTGCCTTTCTCTCCCTTAACCACCTTGCATGACACTTAGCTCCCCAAACACACATCTGCACCCCAGGAACCAGGCAAGGAGGTCATTGGAGCAATGCCTTTTGTGTTTTGGTTTACTTTCAATTGCATTTCTTGGGTTCTTGCCTTCCAAACCGGTCATTCCTCTCCCTGAACATCATTTTGTGCTTGATTTCTTTGCAAAACTAGAGAGGCTTCTGAAATCTTGCAGTAATACTCTCAGATGTGACTCTAAAGGATGAACCATTTCCACCAGCTTAACAGTATTAAGCCAGCATTGCTTCAGCTTGCTTTGCAAGGCTTAACTTTAGCTGCACTTATGTAAGTTTCAGTTGTGTGCTGTTTCATGGGCATCTATTTAAACATACAACTATTATTTTTAGTTGAAATATAGACTATATAAAGACTTAAAAGATGTGGGATCAAGGTGGACAACCTTGGCAGCAATGGCCTTTGAACCAACAGCAGTGGATGCAGTCATTTCAGCACCAGCAGGACCCAAGTAAGTACACAGAAAGCTTTGTGGTTTCCTCTTTATTTAATATTTCTTAATCTGATGTCATTTGAAGTCCTGAGTCTTTGTTACAGAGCATGACTGATGGTTGCTTTCCTGTAGCTGCTCTCAAGATAGTGCCTTGGTGATGCTTTTCTGAACAACTAGCAAACCAGGAAAGATTGAGTTTTGAGACAGCTAATGTTTACTGTGCAAAACGGAGGCAAGCAGCCTGAGCCACCCTGGACAAATGATCACCATTTTAGCAGTGACACAGGCCAGCAGCTAGAGGATCTCTGTCCCTGGCAGTCCTTCAGCCAAGCTGAACTGTTGAGCTGAGAAAATCTGCTTTTTGGTCAGTGCCCTTGTTCAGATGTGTGGACAGAAAAACTCCCTGGAAGATGAGTGTAGTCCTTGGCTTAGGTTACAGCAGTGATGGTCCAAGGGCTGGAGCAGCTCTGCTGTGAGCACAGGCTGAGGGAGCTGGGGGTGTGCAGCCTGGAGAGGAGAAGACTCCAGGGGAACCTCAGAGCTGCCTGCCAGCACCTGAAGCAATCCTGCAGGAAGGCTGCAGAGGGACTTTTCCTGAGGGTGTCTGAGACAGGACAAAGGGGGAAGGGTTTGAAGCTGAGCAGGGTTAGAGTGGAGCTGAAGAAGAAGTTCTTCAGCATGAGGGTGGTGAGACTCTGGAACAGGCTGCCCAGGGATGTTGTGGCTGCCTCCTGCCTGGGAGTGTTCAAGGCCAGGCTGGGTGAGGCCTTGAGCAGCCAAGTTGAGAGGCACCCTGCCTGTGGCAGGAGGTTGGAGCAGATGATTTCAGAGGTCCCTTCCAACCTGAGCCATTCTAGGATTCTGTGATCTCTGGATTTTTCTTCCCCCACTAACAACCACCCCAACATTTTAAACAACAGAGCATAGCAGATGTAGAAAGGAAGGTGACATCAACTGAAAGTGTGAAGAGAAACACAGGACTGGCTAAGGAGAATGGAGGCACGTGTTTAATGCTCAGGCAGTGGTAGGCAACCTGGCTGTACACTGCTTTCTGTCACTTCAACTACTGTCACTTCTCCAGAGAGGCTTCCTGGCTTGCTAGTGAGCAGAAGACACACTGGTGTCTTCACCTCAGGGTGCAGCTTATGTACTTAACTGGTAGGAATGGGAGTAAAGATAAAAAGTGGCAGAGAACTGTGCCACAGAACAGCATCCAGAACGCAGGGCTGCTGCAGAGGGGTTGCACTGCACGGTGTAGTTCTCTGGCCAGCTTCTTACACCTCAGCCTTCATGAATTCACAATTTGAGGGTACATACCTTTATAAATATCTTTCTGTTAACCACATGAGTTCACTTGTGAAAGCAGTCGCTTGCTACACCCAGTCAGTGCTAATGGGCAGCTAAAATAACCTGGCAGGCTGCACACATGCAGAGAGGCTCCACTTCAGCAGGTCTCCACCCTGGCATTTGCTTGCAGTTTGTTCCCCTGCACACTGAATCAGTTGTAAAGGTGCTCATGGTACTTGCTGAAGGTAAAGGTGCCCCCTTCTCTGGGGCAGTGGGACATGTAGCTGAGCAGCAGCTGTGGCCTGGCAGAGTGGGAGTGCTCACATCTGGAATCTCCTCTGTTTCTTGTAGGCCAGATTGACTGGGCTGCCTTGGCTCAGGCATGGATTGCTCAGCGAGAAGCCTCAGGGCAGCAGAGTGTAGTGGAACAACCAGGAATGATGCCAAATGGACAGGATATGTCAGGAATAGAGTCTGGGCCAAACAACCATAATAATTTTCAGGGGGATCCCAACTTCAACAGAATGTGGCAGCCAGGTTTGTTCCCTCCCCTTCATTCCTTGTTTGTTTTCCTCATGTGATGAAGTGTCACTTCTGTCAGGGATTGTTGGAGGTGAATACGCCCTGTCCCCCAGGTCTCCAGGCGCAGGGCCCCCACCTAGTAGCATCAACTGATGAACTGTCCCAGCTGCTGCTCTCCACTCAGGTGTTCCTCAGCATGGGTGGCAGCACAGCCACAGCGGTCTGATCACACAGCTCCCTCATCTCCAGTGAACTGCTTTGCAGTGCACATCTGTACAAGGCTGCTTCTGGCCCTGGATGTTGTGGACAAAGTGGGAATTTGACACTGGAACAGGCAGCCCAGGGAGGTTGTGGATGCCCCCTCCCTGCAGGGGGCCAGGTTGGATGAGGCCTTGAGCAACCTGGGCTGGTGGGAGGTGTCCCCGAAGGTCCCTTCTGAGGCAAACCCTTCCACGGTTCCCCATAACTTTATTGTCTGTGTCGCTTTGAGGAGCTTTGGGATAGACAGAAGAGCACTGAGTGGCTGGTGACCTGCAGAAGTGGTACTAACTTGGTGCTGAATTGTCTTCTGCATCCTGAACAGAATGGGGAGTGCCTCACCAACCCCCTCACCCACCTCCAGACCAGCAGTGGATGACTCCAACCCCAGGGCAAATGGAAATCGTTCCTCCATCGGAAGACAGCAACAGTCAGGACAGTGGGGAGTTTGCTCCTGACAACAGGCATATGTTTAACCAGAACAATCACAACTTTGGGGGACCTCCAGATAACTTTGCAATGGGGCCAGTGAACCAGTTTGACTACCAGGTGAAACATATTTGTTGCTTTCCCCTTGTAGACGTGCAGAGTCCCTTCCGTGGAGGTGTTCCTCTAAAGTCATCTCATTCTCCAGTCCTGCAAACATCTACAGAGTCTGTTGGCTGCTAAAGTGCATTGTCACCAGATGCTTTACAGAAGAGACTTGGAGAGGTCTCAGTTCTGCTCTGAGGCCAGAGGGGTGGGGGTTTGGCCATGCTAGCAGTGAGAAGTGGCTGCTGTCTGCAGCGCTGAGCCAGCTGCCCGTGTGCTGGTAGATAAAGTAACCTCCTGTAGCTTGGTGTTTGAAAAGGAAGAGGAGGAGGAAAACCACCAAAGTTCAGAAATCCATTCTTTAAAAGCAGTGGGTACTGGACCCTAGGGAACAGCCCTGTGCTTGCAGGGAGATAGATTGGGTGATCCGTGGGTCCTTTCATCTCTATCTGCTGTGACTCTCAATAAACAATGGTATTGCCAAGCAGCCCACAGCCCAGCTTTGCTTCATTCTGGTATGGAAGTGACATAGCATAATAAACCTGGAGCTGCTTTTAGCACTGATCATAGCAGGGGCATTGCACAAATCTTTAAACACAAGGAAGTTTTGGATCTTTCCCCTGTTTTCAGTGTTCTTTCAAAACTCTTGATACAATGGCAAATTACCTGTTGACTCCCCTCCTCCTGTTCAGGAACACAGCCCAGGGCATAGATAGGAGGAGAGGCAGTCAAGAACAAGGGACAGTGGTTTTGAGCTGGAAGAGGGCAGATTTAGATGGGAGATGGGTAACAAACTCTTGGCAGTGAGGGTGGTGAGACACTGGAACAGGCTGCCCAGGGAGGTTGTGGATGTCCCCTGCCTGGAGGTGTTCAGGACCAGGCTGGATGAGGCCTTGATCAACCTGGGCTGGTGGGAGGTGTCCCTGCCCATGGCAGGGGCTTGGAACTGGATGATCTTTGAGGTCCCTTCCAACCCAACCCATTCTGTGAGTGAACCTGTGAGATGTCTGTGTCTTCTGCCCTGCTGCTCTCTGTTACTCAGCACTGTTGTTAGGAAGTGAACCAATATTTTCAAACACAGCAGTTTCTTGTAAGTCCCTTGTTTGCTCTGGTGGGACCAGCTCTTGACATTAATTTCTCTTAAATGCTACAGAAGGTTTGTTGGGCAGTGGATAACAGAGGGCTGCTTGGCCTGAGCCTCTGAGCCTGGGGTGGAAGAGCTCTTCCACCACTAGTCAGTAGAATACAACACAAAATATTTGATGCTGGTTCTTCCCAAACACTCTCTTCCTGAGCAATTTCATTAGGAATTTGTGGGCAGCAAATACTAACCCCAGAGCCCTCTCCTGTATGCCTCAGGACCTGTGACTTTAGGGTTGCCTACAGCTTGCTCAGAATCCAGGCTCTGTACTGAGCCTGCAGATATTTTAGTGAGCCCTACTAATGACCACCCACAAATGATTGCTGGGAGGTGCACAGTGCAAAATCCTTTTGTAATAAAATCTTCAGTTCTTCCAATTTGCCCTCAAGTTGTAGTTGCAAGGAAAGACTGCTGAGCTAGGTAGAGTTGTAGACCTTCATTTTGTGTCCCCTTCATTTCACTGCATGCTCTGGTGATAAGCTCACAAGGAACTGCTGGAGGTGGATGATGGTTGAAGGGCTTGATGGTTAGCACAGTGTGGAAGGAGGCTGGTCAAAGCCTTTCAGCTTTGTTAGTATCCCTGCTTAAACCTAAGTGCACTTAGGAGATATGGAAGGAAACCTTGTTTCTTGGGGGCCACAGAGAGCTTGGGAGAGTAGCCTGGGAGTGCTGGGTTCTGCTTGCATGGAGTCCGCAGGCCAGCTCGTGCACGTGCTCTGTACTGTTCCCTGTGAAGGAAAACAAACTGCATTACTCTTTCAGCATGGGGCTGCTTTTGGTCCACCTCAAGGTGGATTTCATCCACCTTATTGGCAGCCAGGACCACCAGGGCCACCAGGTCCACCAGCACCTCCTGCACCTCCTCAGAATCGAAGGGAAAGGCCCTCGTTCAGAGACCGACAGCGCTCCCCCATCGCGATGCCTGTGAAGCAGGAGCCTCCACAGATTGGTACATGGCAGCCACTCCTTGATGAGCACACAGAGAAGCTGTCTTGTGACAGCAGTGGATATTAGATAGCAGAAAGAAATTCTTTACAGTAAGGGTGGGGAGGCACTGGAAGAGGTTGTGGATGCCCCCTCCCTGGAGGCATTGCAGCCCAGGCTGGATGAGACCTTGAGCCACCTGGGCTGGTGGGAGGTGTCCTTTCTCAAGGCAAGGGGGTTTGGAACTGAGTGATCTTGAAGGTCCCTTCCAACCCAACCCATGCTGTGAATCTCTGAAAACAGTTGCAAAGTTCTAATTTAAAGTAAAATAGAAAGGAAAGAAAAAGCTTTTGCAAATGGTGTTTAGCCCACAGGCAGATGTGTGGCTTGCTTGGCTTGGGGTGGAGGGTTTCATTCTTGGGTGGTTTTTTCCTTCCTTTTTTCTTGGAGGTGGGGGTGTGGGAAGGGGGAAGGTTGTTGGTTGGTTTTCTGTTCATCTTACCAGAGTGCAAACCTTGCTGCCGCAGATGCTGTGAAGCGCAGGACTCTGCCTGCCTGGATCCGTGAGGGCCTGGAAAAGATGGAGAGGGAGAAGCAGAAAAAGCTGGAAAAGGAGAGAATGGAGCAGCAGCGTTCACAGATGTCCAGGAAAGAGAAGAAGGGAAGTGAGGAGGCTGAGGAAGGGGATGGCCCACGGCTCCCTCAGAAAAGTAAATTTGTAAGTAGAAGGATTTGCTCCCTCCTCAGGTGTGTGTTTCCTGAAGGGTAGCAGCTGCTTGCTCTCTTCAAAAGGAGACTCTGCATTCCTGGTTATCTTTCTGTTCCTGGTTCTTCAAGTCAAATGAAGCTGCTGCTTTGGTGATATTTCCCTGTTGTTTTGAAGTGGCTCATGTCTGAGAGGTGGAAGTGTCTTATTTGATCTCTAGCAGCAAAGAGGAAACGATGAAATTGGACTTTTTTTTCTGTGTTCTGGGAAGGTCTCCTTGAAAGTTTGAATTCGGAATCAGTAGCTGAACAAACCCAGATAGCTGCATTTGCTAAACTGAGCCCATTTAGGAGGCCTTGTGTTGCCTCATCTGGGTGCAGTTCTGAGTAGCTGCCTGGCGCTGATCTGACAGCTGTGCTTATCTCGTGTGGGCGGAGAGGGACCTGCGTGTTTGTTAGGAGGGGAGAAAAGGAAGGCAGTTTGATGATAACTGCAATACAGATTTTGGTGTGAAGTAAATCAAGGTGACTGTCAGGAGATGCACACCTAAGTATTTCCTGAGGTATTTGATGCTGTTCTTGCAGGACAGCGATGAGGAGGATGAAGATGCTGAAAACACAGAAGCTGTAAGCGTTGGGAAAATCAGCAGGAGTCCATCCCCAGCTCCTCAAGAGGAGCAGAGTGAACCAGAAATGACAGAAGAAGAAAAGGAGTATCAAATGGTATTACTAATGCAGTTCTCACTAAGCATTTCTGTCTGGTCCTGTTGTTGGAGCACAGCACGCTGAAGCCCTTTGTCTCTGCCTGCTCCTGGCAGCAGAAGTACAGCAGTAGAGCGGGGTTAGAGGTGCAGGTCCCTGTCTCATGCAGACAGAGGTCTGGGTTATGTAACTCATGTGGAGCAGAGCCGTGCAAGAACGCAGTGACTGCAGCCTTTGCAGTGATCATTACCAGTCTGTACTTGGACATCCCTTGTCAGATCCCTGGAATCTTTGAGTGGCTCCATGCACCCACCTGGAATCTGCCACAGTAGCTTCCTGCCAGGGGGCAGTGAGGAAATGGCTTGAAATAGACGAGAGCCACCCGCAGATGTGCAGCTCCAGGGGTGCCATTGGAGTGCAGCATTTACTCAGGAGGGTTTGGCTTTTCTCTGTGTATTCAGCAGTTGGGTTTTGTTTCAGATGATGCTGACAAAAATGCTGCTGACAGAGATTCTCTTGGATGTCACCAACGAGGAGATTTATTATGTGGCCAAAGATGTCCACCGGAAAGCCACCAAAGGTATGCCTGGAGGGGTTTCTGTTTCTCCTCTGGAGATTCCTATACTTGCATGTCTCTAGAACATTGAACCTCCATAGCTACCCCCCAAGAACAGTCCCAGTGTAATGCATCCAGCTGGGTAGAGATCAAACCCAGTAGCCATGCCCCGTTGTCCTGGGTGGTGTGTTGTGACTTACCTCACCGACTCCATTGCGTTTATACAGTTCATGGTAGTTCCAATGGTACCTGGGTGTCAGTGCCTCTTGAGCTGTAGCCCTCTCTTAATGCTGCCACCTCCAGTTCTGAGCTGTTCAGAAGTGAAAAGAGATGCACTTTGAGTCCTCAGAAACTGATTTGCACTCACTGGGATCTTGCAGAACAGATTTTTTAATGTAACTCCTGAAAGTTGCTGTGCAGATGCTGTGACTGGGAATGTGATTTCTGATGCTGTGTTTGTTGTTCTTCTTTTCTCTCTGTTCACTGTTGATTTGCAGTTAAATTGTAAACCTTCATGGTGAGGATCTCTAGAAGTGGTTTTCAATGGCTGATGCGTTTTTAATGTTTCTTCTCTCCTCCCAAAGAGCAGCACTAGTAGTAGATTTAACAATACCATAGACTCATGACTATGAAATCGTGGCTATTTGTGTTAACATGTTGTTCCTGTTGTTGATGTGATACAAAGCTCCTGCAAAGCAGCTGGCACAGTCCAGTGCACTGGCTTCCCTCACTGGACTCGGTAAGTGTGTTCCTTATTCTTGAGAGGGCTTACAGGGGAGTTTCACTCTTGCCTTGCCTTTCTAGAGATTGCTTTGTGATGCTAGATTTGAACTGCTCAAGTCACTTGCCAGTAACTTGATCCTTGTCAGCACCTTTCTTTGTTCCACAGGTGACCCTTACTACTGTAAGTGGGATGGGTTTTGGAGTACAGGACTAGGCAGTGTGAGTTAGTGTGTGAGAATCTTGCCCTCCTTTGAAAATACTGACACAAACTGAGATGAATTTGCTTTTCAAAGTGTGATTGCTTCAGAGAGGGAATGGATTGAAGCTTGAGGAGAGCAGATTTAGACTGGAGATTAGGAAGAAACTCTTGTCAGTGAGGGTGGAGAGACACTGGAACAGGTTGCTCAGGGAGGTTGTGGATTCTTCCTCCCTGGAGGCGTTAAGGCCAGGCTGGATGAGACCTTGATCAACCTGGGTTGGTGGGAGGTGTCCCTGCCCAGGGCAGGGGCTTGGAACTGGATGATCTTTAAGATCCCTACCAACCCATCCCATGAATGTATGAATGAAGACTGGTTTGTATTTTTTCCTGTTTTGATCCATCCAAACAAGAAGGGCAAGTTGGTGGAAGAGTTATGTGAGAGTCTGTGGCTAAAGCTATGATCACCTTTGAAATGATTGTCTTATTTAAAAGCTCCCTTACCAGAGGTTACCAGAAACAACACAGGGAAAAGAGATTGAAATTCCAGCTTGAGCCACAGCAGCAAAAGATCTTTGCCCACATGCTTCTTTCCACCTGAAAGATCCCACAGCGTGTTGGTGCTCAGTTGTGTGATTATTGAGTGTTGCCTTCACAAGTGTTCACCTGGTGTAAAACTAACTCAGCAAAGACCCTAAGAACCTCAGTCTGAAAGCAGCTCAACCATATCTCTATGTCAGGTGTTCATACTGACTTCATGTGTCTTCCCAGTGCAGCAGGTGGTAATGTCTGTAGGGGAGGAGAGTCCCTTTCTGTTCCTCTCCCTACCTGCCAAAGCCCAGTGCTTTCTAAACCGAGAACCAAACCTGCTGAGGCCTTCAGAACTGCTGTAGCCTTGGCCTGTGGCTGAAATCATTCCAGAGGTGTCTCCTGGGAGTGGTCCTGGGCACTCTGTTGGGTTGGTGCTGCAGAGGCAGGCCCTGTGTGAGCTCTGCAGGGAGCTGGTTTGCCCTTGATACAATGGGAAGAGTTCCCTGACCACAGGGGTTGCTTGCTGCAAATAGAGGAGGAGCTGTTCCAGGAGGAGCAGAAGCAGGCAGAGAGCATCAGTGCAGCTGTGGGGGCCTGGCTCACTCCAGCACCGGCACCCTCTGAAGGAGTCACTTTGTTCTGCTAAGAGGAAGTGAAGGAAGGGCAGTGTTGCTCTGCTCTTTGCTTGAAGAGAGCTTAACCTTGCCTGGTGCTAGACTGGACTTTATGCACGCAGGTGGCCTGGGTGGTTATGGATCAGGAGACAGTGAAGATGAGAGGAGTGAGAGAGGCTCTGAGTCATCTGATACGGATGAGGAGGAATTGCGGCACAGGATCAGGCAAAAGCAGGAGGCCTTCTGGAGAAAGGAGAGAGAACAGCAGCTACTGCTGGAGAAACAGCTGGAAGGTAAGCACCCAGTGGTAAGCACCCAGTGGCTCCTTACTGTCTGCTCTGGCTGGGGTGTGAGTTGAGGGGAGGGAAAATGCATTTTTAGCCCAAAAGTTCTTACTCTGCTGCTGTGTATGGAATTCACTGCTAAATGGGTCTAAGTTGGTGGGAGAAAATAGACCTTGAAGCCAAAACGTTCTTGCTGTGCTGCTCTCTGTGGAGTTTAGTGCTCAGAATGTGTAAGTTGGTGGGAGAGGAGCCACGTGTGAAGCCAGGAGATAGGAAGCCAAATTCAGAAACCATGTCTTTAACTCAAAAGTTTGAGCAAAAGAGCTGACTCGGCCACAGGAGCAACGTGCACAGAGGGAGGCTGCAGCTCCTTTGCAGCTTCCAGTCGAGGTTTGTGTCAGAGGCACAGAGTGGTAGGGTTGGGAGGGACCTCTAGCGATCATCCAGTCCAAATCCCCTGCTAGAGCAGGATGACAGCAAGTGAATCACACAGGAACATGTCCAGATGGGTTTGGAATGCCTCCAGAGAAGGAGACTCCACAACCTGTCTGGGCAGCCTGCTCCAGGGCTCTGTCACCCTCCCAGCTGCAGCGCTGTGTATGTAGGTGAGCTTGAGAGTTCTGGTGCTCCAGGATGTTTGTTTGAAAACCTTGTCTTAAGCATGGAATTACATCAGGGACTTCTGAAAGTGTCTGGGTTCTGCACTTTTTCTGAACCAGGAGAAAAACTTCTCTAGAAAATCTTGCAGTGAGGGTGGGGAGGCACTGGCACAGCTTGCCCAGGGAGGCTGTGGCTGCCTCCTGCCTGGAGGTGTTCAAGGCCAGGCTGGATGAGGCCTTGAGAAAGCTGGGCTGGTGGGAGGTGTCCCTGCCCATGACAGGGGCTCGGAACTGGATGATCTTTGAGGTCCATTCCAACCCATTCCATGAATGATAACAAGAAGGTGCTGGTGGATGCTTTGTTTGATGGCAGCCAGTGCAGTACAGCGCTGTGGGCAGGGCTGGGACGTGTTGGGTTTGCCAGCAGCAGCAGCCTGGGCATCAGAGGCATCTGACTGCAGGTGAATTGCATTTTCCTTCTTCCTTTCAGAAGAAAAGTTGCAAAGTGAAAAGGTTTCAAAGGAGGTGAATGAATTCATCAGCAAAGAACAGAACAATAACTCGGCATCCCAGGAGGCAAAAGAGCTGGAAGCAGATGTGCTTCATGAAAAGAAAAGATCTCCCAATGCAGTGGCTCCTGAGGCAGAAGTGAAAAAGGAGGGCAAAGAGAGGGCAGGGAGGAGCGGGTCGGGCAGCTCTAGCAGCGGCAGCAGCAGCAGCAATAGCAGGAGCAGCAGCAGCAGCTCCTCTGTCTCCAGCTCGTCCTACAGCTCGAGCTCGGGCAGCACTCGCAGCTCCTCGCCTTCCTCCTCTCCCAAGAGGAAGAAGAGGCACAGCCGCAGCAGGACTCCCTCGCATAAAGTTAGGCGCAGCAGGAGCAGGAGCTACACCCACAGGAACAGGAGGGAAAGGAGCAGGAGCAGGGAGAAAGTCAGGGACAGGAGAAGATCCAGCAGGAACCGCAGCGCTGAGCGCGGGGAGAGGCGCAGGAACCGCAGCCCCTCCAGGGACAGGAGCTGGGAGAGGCGGCGCAGCAGCAGCCGCTCTCGGGACCGGCGAGCAAACCGCGCCAGCCGCAGCCGCTCCCGGGACCGGCGCAAGGCCGAGGAGCAGCGCAGGAGCCCCCTGGCGGCAGGCACAAGCACAAGGGCGAGGGCAAGGAGCAGGAGAGGAAGAAGGAGCAGGGCGGGGGGCGGAGAAAGAGAGGAAAAAGAACAGAGAGAGGGAGAGGGATCAGGAAAAGAGGAAAGATAAGGCCAAGAAGGAGGAGAAGGAGAGCAAGGCCGGCAGCCAGGAGGACAGTAAGCTGAAGAGAAAACGAGAGAGCGAAAGGACTTTCACCCGCGGGGAGTCCATCTGCGTCAAGATCATCAGGCAGGACTCCCGGCACGAGAGCAAGAAAGTGTGTACCAAAGAGAGCAAGAAGGGGTCAGGCTCGGAGTCTAGTGGCAGGAGTAGCTGTGAGTCTGCTGGGAGCAGCAGAGAGAAGAAGGGCAAGAAAGCGAAACACCTCCGGTCCTGCTCCCTGGAGAAATCCCAAAGGTCTGGTAAGAAGGCAAGCCGCAAACACAAGTCTAAGTCACGATCAAGGTAGTATCCTTTTTATCTGCTTTGTCTGCCTTTTGCCTTTAGTTTTTGCTACTCATCCTCATGTGTACACCTTATGGCTTTTTGTTTGTAACAGACTCTGGGACTTAGTAACTTTTGCTTTGTGGTTTTGTTGGTTTTGTGTCTCGGGAGGAAAAAGGAAAAAAAAGTAACTTTGGGAAAAGCAAAACCAGAGCAGATCTTTGTAACAGCCTAGTAATGCCTAAAGCCTGCAGTGTGTGTGGGTTTGGGGGGACTTCTGTATTTTCCCAATTAACTTTCCCCTCTCCCTTTGTGTTGTTTGTTTTTTTCTTTCCCCCTTCTCTCTTGCAGATCCACAACTCCTCCTCGCCGCAAACGCTGAGGAGCTCTCTGGCAGCACTGCTATGACCTTTACAAATTCCATGAGTTATAAGAGGCTTGTCTCATTATAGAGGCACTTTGTGGCTATGTAGGTGAAAGCAGAATCCTTTTGGGTTTTTTATCTGTAAATAGGTGTATTTTTTTTTCCTTTTTTCCCTCCTTTCCCCCCCTTTTTTTACATTTTTTTCTTTTTTCTTTCATTTTTTCCCTTTTTTTCCCCTTTTTTTTTTTTTTTTCTTTTATCCCCTTTTAGTTTTTCATTTTGCCCTTTTATTTTTTCTTTGTCCCCTTTTTTTATTTTTTCCCTTTTTCCCTTTTTTTCCTTTTTCCCTTTTTTTTTTTCCTTTTCCCCTTTTTCCTTTTTTTCTTTTCCCCTTTTTTTTTCCCTTTTCCCTTTTTCTTTTTTTTTTTTCTTTTTTTTTTTTTCCCTTTTCCCCTTTTTTTTTTTTTTTCCCTTTTCCCCTTTTTTCTTTTTTTCCCTTTTCCCCTTTTTTCTTTTTTTCCCTTTTCCCCTTTTTTTTTTTTCTTTTTTCTTTTTTTTTTCCCTTTTCCCTTTTTTTTCTTTTTTTTTTTCCCTTTTCCCCTTTTTTTTCTTTTTTTCCCTTTTCCCTTTTTTTTTTTTTTTTTTTTTTTTTTCCCTTTTCTTTTTTTTTTTTTTTTTTTTTTTTTTTTTCCCTTTTCCCCTTTTTTTTTTTTTTTCCCTTTTCCCCTTTTTTTTTCTTTTTTTTCCCTTTTCCCCTTTTTTCTTTTTTCTTTTTTTCCCTTTTCCCCTTTTTTCTTTTTTTTTTTTTCCCTTTTCCCCTTTTTTTTCTTTTTTCCCTTTTCCCTTTTTTTTTTTTTTTTTTCCCTTTTCCCCTTTTTTTCTTTTTTTTTTTCCCTTTTCCCCCCTTTTTTTTTTTTTTTTTTTTTTTCCCCCTTTTTTTCCCTTTTCCCCTTTTTTCCCCCTTTTCCCCTTTTCCCCTTTTTTCTTTTTTTCCCTTTTCCCCTTTTTTCCCCCTTTTCCCCTTTTCCCCTTTTTTCTTTTTTTCCCTTTTCCCCTTTTTTCCCCCTTTTCCCCTTTTTCCTTTCTAATTTCCCTATTTTTTTCCTTTTTATTTCCTTTTAATTTTGTTTCCCCCAAATGCTGCTCAGAATTAAAGACACAACCTTAGGATTTCTTTGTATTCCCAGGATTTTTTTTTTCCCCTTACAAACACCACCCACCCCCAGCCCTGCCCCAGGCCATTCTCTTCCAGCTGTAATGTTCTTAACCCTACTCTTGAATGTACTGTGATGTCAATAAAGCTCTTTAGTTCAGGGGTTTTTTTAATTGGTTAAATGTCTTGCACCTGGATTTTGTCTTCAACTGTAGAAGTTCCCTTTGTTTTGGTTGGTTTTTGGTTTGTTTTTTAAGGGAGAAGGCAGCTTTTTTGCTGTAACAGTTTTTCCAGCTACTTGAAACAAAACAAAAGAAAAAGGTTTTAAGGTGAAATACTTGTCAACAAAAAAAATGTACTTTGTGGACATGATGGGGCTGAGCTGTTGGGGGACGTGGAAGGAGAAAGGGAAGAGATCTTATTTTTGCTTTGGATCTGTGTAACAGATTTCTAATAACCTTTTGATTTCGACTAGCCAGAAATGTGCTGTGTGTGAACTCTGGGTCACTGTCAAACCAGACTGCATCCCCTTAGGAATCTGAGAGTGGTGTGGCAGTGGGAAGCTCTGCAACTCTGGCTCTTCAGGGATGCTGCAGGAGCAAGAGTCAGAGCTGGAGCTGTGTGTCTGGGATGGGTTCAAGAGTGGCACTGGGGGCACAGCAGGAGCCTGGCAGTAGGTTAGCTCAGCATTGGTGTGTGGTGACCATTGGAGTTGTGCTCCCTGCAACATGGACTAGACAGCAGCGTAGCTGAGGCTCTGGCTTTATCATCACCATAAAGGGAGAGAGGTCCCCAGTTACCTCTTCAGGAAATGGAGACCTTCTGGCCCTCTACAGCTCCCTGAGAGGTTGGAGCCAGGTGGGGGTTGGTCTCCTCTCCTTAGGAACAAGTGACAGAATGAGAGGGAGTGGCTTCAAGTTGCCCCGGGGAGGTTTAGGTTACACATTGGAAGCAATTTCTTCCCTGAAAGGGTTCTCAGGGCTGCCCAGGGAGGTGGCTGACTGCCCACCCCTGGCATTCAGAGAGTGCTTCAGAGAGGCTGCTTTAGCCCCAGACTTGCAGAGTTAGAGGATGGCTGGCCTGGATGCTCTGAAGGGGCTTTTCCCACTGAAACCATTCTCTGATTGCTGTTAGTAACAAGAGTGTGAAATAATTGTAAGTCAAAACCCCAGCCCATAATCCACATCTAGGCCAGTGGCTTACAGGAGATGGGACAGGTCCTGGAGATCTGTGCCTAGAAGGTCTGGTGAGGTAGCAGTTGTGAAGGAGATGAAAGGCTTGACACCACAGTAAGAGCTCTTTGATGGCTCTATCTTCATCAGAGCCAAAATGAGCCTAGCACAGACACCTTGCAGTCTGTCTCCATGAGCAGAGGACTCCACTGAGCTACCCTCAGCACCCAGCTAGGCAGCAGCACTTCTGCCACTGCCATCCTTCCCATGAACAAGCTGCAGGAGTGAAACTGCTCCACTGCCAAGGATCCCATTTCCACTCCAGGGTTATTGAACGAGCTCATGGCCGGTGAATACCTGCATGTTTATTTAACAGAGCAATAGGTGATCAGTCATCAATAACATCCACCCCAACAAGGTTCTTCCACCTGGAGTGAGCAGCTGCATCCTAGCAAAACAAGGCAGCACTTGCAGCACTGCTTTGGCTTGCCCTGGGGACAAGGATGGATTGCTCTCAGCTGGCTCTCTGCACACGGAAGTCGGTAGCAGCACGGTTCACGTGCCTCAGGAGGTGTCTTGAGGGTGAGAGAAGCTACAATGAAGCTGAAGAAAAGCTGAGGAATACAGTTGCCAGGATGCACTGGATTGGATTTTCAGTTCAGCTTTTTGTTCTCTACTAAATAACAAAGACTGTGTATGGAAACCTTTATATCCTCTGCTGAGCCCTGGAGTTCTGTCACTTCCTGTAAATATGAGAGTTATTTTTTGACACAAATGCACTTCTATGGGCAGTGACTTGTATGCCAATAAAGGAGCACACTGCCTCTGGACTGCACTCTTTCAGGCCTGCATCTTACTCCACAGCACACCAGGAACTGCCAATGCTTCGGTTCTGTGTCAGCCTCACAGGCGTCAGATCTCTTTGTGTCTTGGTCTTCTGTCTTTGGTTCAGTCTTTAATTCTGCACAGCTGGAGTGGGCTCAGACCATGGGCAAACATCTGTGAAGTGGGAATGCTGCATTGGGGAAGGTCTCACCTGCATTGTTGCTCCCTGGCATTGTCAGCTAAGCCCTGCAAAGTCATTGCAGTGCCCTGCAGGAGAGCATGGCAGCGTTTGGGCGTGCCTGGCACTAGGAGGCATTTCCCTCAAAACATTAATAACTAAGGGAGGGTGTAGAACCAAGTGAAAAATGGTTTGGGGATGGAATCAACAAACCCAGTGTGTGATGTACCCCCAGGGCTACCCCTCACGGGGTCAGGGACAGGCCAGAAATGAGTGAAAGAAAGGTTGAGCAAGTATTTCTTGGAGCAGGGCATGGGCACGGGCACCAGTCTGGACCCAGCAGCTCTGGTGTCTTTGAGGCCCTAGCTCCCGGGAGAGGCTTGAGCTTGGGCTGCAGCTTTTAACTCTCTTATCTGAGTCTGTGTTTAATAATAGAGAAATGGATAACTGCTGCTTTAGTGTTGGGGTGAGGGTTGGACTTGATGCTCTTAGAGGTCTTTTCCAGCCCAAACAATTCTGTGCTTCTGCTTTACACCCAGCTTACCCTGGCAGGTCAGGTATCTGCCCCTGAGCTCGCTCTTTCGTTGCTTGGTAACCGTATTTTTAAACATCACGGATTTCAAAGCACTGGTGAGGGTTGGAAGGGACCTCACCCAGGGCAGGTCCCAGAGGAACACATCCAGGTGGCTTTGGAACCTCTCCGGAGAAGTAGATTCCGCAAGCTTCCTTGCAGCCTGCCCCAGAGCGCAGCACCGTCGCGGGAGAGAGGCTTTCCCTTGTTTCCTATCCGCAGCGTTGCGGTGCAAAGCGCATCGGGGCGCTGCAGCGGCCCCGCACCGCTCCCGGGCCGCCGCGAGGGCCGGAACCAAGCTTGCAGGCGCCCGGCCCCGCGCCGGGACCCTGTCGGCGGCGCACGCCCGGCGCGGGGAACGGAACGGAGGCGGACGCGGGAGGGAGGCGACGATGGTGTGGGGCGGCGGCGGCTGTGCCCTCGGCCCGCTCCTCAGCCGTGCCCTGGCGCGCCGGCGGGCCGGGGCCGCGCTGCTGGCGGCTGCGGGCGGTGAGCAGGCGGGCGGCGGGCGGGACCGGGACCCGGCCCCCTGCGGGACCTGCCCCGGCCCGTGTGGCCTCCCGCAGCTGAGATGGCCTTTTCCCCCAGTCCCCTAAGGGCAGGGCCCCAGCACCCCCGCCTTCGGCCGCGGCTTGCTTCGGGCAGCGCTTCCCTGTTCCCTCCGGCCTGGGCGCGGGTTCCCTGCTCCCGCCGTGCAGGAGCGAGCAAGCATGCAAAGATTGGGTGGTTGGGGCTGTCCTGGGAGCGGCGTGAAGCGAGCCGGCGGCATGGGGCTTGCCAGTGAGCTCTCCTGAAGCTGCCGTTCCTGCTTCTGCAGGTGACCAGACCGGCCTGGGAGGTTCCCTTCAGAACCACGGCAGGAAGATGCAGCTGAGATCCAGCAGTGCTCTGCCTGTCCCTCCGACTGAAATACACAGCCTGTAAGCGTCTGAGCCGAGCCTGCGTGCCCAGCACCATCATTTTCAGTAGCAATTTGGGTTTGCTTTGTGTCAGGTGAAGCCTGGCTTGGGTTTATCGATTCCTGAGCTGCGGAGGGCAGCTGTGCAGCCTTCTGTTCTGGGAGATGAGGTCCCACAGGGTGTCCAGAGCCTGCTTTTGCTAATGAAGTGCCCAAAGGAAGAGGACTTCTGGCTTTGTTTTCATTTTCTGCTGCAGAAAGTGTTTCCTCATGCTTCAGCAAACACTTTTTTCCCCCCCATGACATTCATCTTTCATTCCTTAGGGTGACTGCAAGGAGACTTTGCAGCACTTCACACTCATCAGTGGATCCAGCAGAAATGAAGAAATTCCAGCTCCTGGCCCATAAGTGGTGGGATGAAGAAGGAGAATATTCAGCTCTTCATTCTATGAATGACATCAGAGTGCCATTCATTCGGTATGGCCCTGAGGACAGAGCTGCTTTGGTGCATGGGCTGGTTCTGCCTGAGCACAGACAGCACAGAGGATTGATAGAACCAGCAAAGGCTTGGGTTGGGAAAGCCCTTTGAGATCATCCAGTCCAGCCACTCCCTAACTCTGCCAAGGCTGGGGCTAAACCAGAGAGCCACAGAATGGGTTGGGTTGGAAGGGACCTCAAAGCTCATCCAGCTCCAATCCCCTGCTCTGGGCTTGGACACCTCCCACCAGCCCAGGCTGCTCAAGGCCTCATCTAGCCTGGCCCTGAACACCTCCAGGGAGGAGGCAGCCACAGTCTCCCTGGGCAGCCTCTGCCAGTGTCTCCCCACCCTCACTGCAAAGAATTTCTTCCTAATCTCCAGTCTAAATCTGCACTCCTCAAGATCAGAGCCCTTCCCTCTCACACTTCATCTCTGCCTCTTTGAAGCACCTCCAGGGATGGGGATTCAGCCATCTTCCTGAGCAGCCTCTGCCAGGCTTTGAGAACTCTTTCAGGGAAGAAGTTTCTTCTAATCTCCAACCTAGATCTCCCCTGATGCAACCCGAGGCCATTTCCTCTGCTCCTAAGGAAACAAACCCAACCACCAGTACTTAAGATAACAGCAGGTTGCATTTAGAATGCTGCTTTCTGTTTGGAGGTCTCTTTGATTTTAATTACAAAACAAACCCTCCCCAACGATCTGGAGAAAGCTGCTAAAGGAGCCCCAAAGTTCACCAGAGCTGCTCTGTTTAATTTCTGGGCACATGCAGAGGTGTACCTAAAAGCCAGCCTGCTGTGTGTGCCTCTCATCACAGCCCTTTCCTTTCAGAGATACTCTGCTGAGCATGAGCAGCAATTACCACCTAGGGAGTCCACTTGCTGGGGTGAAGATCCTGGATGTTGGCTGTGGTGGTGGCCTGCTAAGTGAGGTAAGCAGCTGTGTGCTCTGCTTTCCCTTGGAAAAGGGGTTCCAAGTGTCTGAGCTGTTCTGATGTTACACTGCTTGCTTTCTCCTCCTCCAAGGAGGAGCTCTGCCTTCTGTGGAGAGTTCTGTTTCCACAGTGCTGGTGGCTCACAGCAAAGGAGGGAGCTGCCATTGAGACAATCCAGAGTCTCACCATCCTAATCCTAAAGAGCTTCTTCCTCAGCTCCACTCTAACCCTGCTCTTCCTCGGCCTCAAACCATTCTCCCTTGTCCTGTCTCTGGACACCCTGATGAAAAGTCCCTCTGCAGCCTTGCTGTAGGATCCCTTCAGTTCTTGGAGGTCTGTGGCCTTGCAGAGCCTGCTGCCCACCAGGGCTGTCCCAGCCGCTGTGCCTCCCCTGCTGGAGCTGCAGGAGCGGTGGCTGCTGGGCTGGAATAACATACATGTGGTCATGTTCTGCAGCCTGTGTCAGTTTCAGGAGAGGTGATGGCTGAGGTGTTAACCTGTGAGTAAGAAGACACTGGAGAAACTCGAGTGCCAGCCAAGCCTGCTGCTATCCCTGTAAACATCAGTGTTCAGTTGTCAGCAGTGAGCAAGGCCCAGAGCTGCTCCTGGGTTGGGTAACCATTAAAAAGCGATGAGGCTTTGCCATCACCGCTGCCTGCTGAGGAGAGCAGTGGCAGTAATCAAACCCAGCATTGCTTTCTCTCCTTGCAGGGCTGGGGTGGATCCCTCCCTTCTTGTCCCTCTCTCAGAGTGGCAGGAGTAAAGCCTGGAGAAGAGGAGGCTCAGGGGAGACCTCATTGCTCTCTACAACTGCCTGAAGGGAGGTTGTAGCCAGGTGGGGGTTGGTCTCTTCTCCCAGGCACCCAGCACCAGAACAAGAGGACACAGTCTCAAGCTGTGCCAGGGGAGGTTTAGGCTGGAGGTGTGGAGAAAGTTCTTCCCAGAAAGAGTAATTGGCCATTGGGATGTGCTGCCCAGGGAGGTGGTGGAGTCACCATCCCTGGAGGTGTTCAAGAGGAGACTGGATGTGGCACTTGGAGCCATGGTTTAGTTAGTCATGAGGTGTTGGGTGACAGGTTGGACTTGATGATCTCTGAGGTCTTTTCCAACCTGGTTGATTCTGTGAAGTCTCTGTGTGCTGTAGCAAAATGGATCCAGAAGAATTTCTTCTCATTCCTGTCATTTCCTAGGAAAGTTCAACTCCACCTCCCCCACAGCTTCTTACTGAAGGGTTCAAGCCAGGCTGCCAGATCAGGGCTCAGCATTCTTTGTCTTGTTCTCTGCTGGGTGCTTTCTGCCAGTTGCAAAGTTCCAGATGCCTTTAAGTGAATTGTTTTCAGGACACTCTGTGTTATTAGCCTTTAGGTAGACTGGGAGCTTCAGTTACTGGAATTGATCCTCTGGAGGACAACATCAGAACAGCAGATCAGCACAAGTCATTTGATCCAGTCCTGGCCAAGAGAATACAGTACAAGTCCAGTTCACTGGAGGAGATTGTGGAGGAGTCTATGGAAACCTTTGATGTAATTGTAGCTTCTGAAGTAGTGGAGCATGTGGCTGACCTTGAAATGTTTATCAAGTGTTGCTCTCAGGTGTTAAAGGTAAGGGAGTTCTTGCCTTCATTATTGGGAGTATTTATCCTCTCTTATTCTCAAGGAAGGAGAAAACATCTACAACCTGCAGTCATTTCTCCTCCTTGCAGTCTGCTCTAGAGGTTCCTTCCATTCTTTGTGATGCAAGCAGCTCTTCCCCAGCTCAGTAACTCAAGTTAGAGGCAATGTCTCTCCCAGCCCTGCCCTACAGCAGTGTCAATGGCATTGCCCAGCAATACAGAGCTGCTTTGCATCCAGACCTGCTGCTGTCACCCAGGTGAGAAGGGGTGGCTGTGGGTCAGGCTGCATCAAAGCTGGCTGTAGGGATGTTTCTGACCCACAGGACTGCAGCTCTGGCATCAGCTGTGCTCCTGGCTGGCTTGTGAAGGGTTGTGGTTGTGCTTTGAGATAGTCAGGTGAGGTTTTGTTCCTCCCGATGCCACTTCATTTGTGAAGCAGGACAGCAGGCCCTGCACACAAGCAGCAGCTTTCCTTTGCTCCTGATTTACCCTTCTGATAACCCAGAGGAACAGAGATGAGCTGAGTGGTACACAACTCGTGTTCAGCCTCCTGGAACACAGAAATGATCCTTTGTTGCTGCCAAACAGTCTCGGGAGTGCTTAGAACTCACTGCTGCCCTGGGGTTTTGACTTGGTGGTCATTCAGCCAAGCCTGGCAGCAGGTGCAGGTAGGGCTGCACATTTTGAGCCAAAGCCAAGTGTTTCTCTTCACAATAGATACAGCCTATGCCTCAGTACCTTTTATTTATCCATTTCCTGGGCAATGCTATGTTACCAGTGGCTTTTTCACATAGTTTTGGGGGCAGGGAAACAGTTTTCAGGCCACCTAAGAGTTTGATTGTGTTTGATAGGCAGATAGGCAAATTCTGTCCTTTAGTGCAAAAAATAAATGAAATGTTCTTCTAATTGAACCTTTTTCTGTTTAAATTAGCCTGAAGGTTCTTTATTCATTACTACAATCAACAAAACACAGCTGTCCTATGTGCTGGGAATCGTGGTGGCAGAAAAGCTCCTAGGCATTGTTCCAGATGGGACACATGAGTGGGAGCGGTTTGTCCCCCTGAAGAGCTGGAGAGCCTCCTGGAATCGAGTAAGTTCCAGGCCAGGTGATAAGAGTGCAGAGAGGTCTCCAGCTGGTCCCTGCAGAGCTGGCAAGGGGCTGAGCTAGGAGGCATCTCTGCGGGGCAGGGGACAGCTTTTCCTGTGTGAGGGACCAGTCCCACATTCTGAGGGTCACTCCTGCTCCCGTGCTGAGCCCACTGCAGAGCTTTCACCCCCTGCCATTCACATCCCACTGGGATCTAGCTCACTGTAAAGAATCTGAAGTCTGAGTTGAGCTCTTCTCTTGGCAAGGCCTTTCCCTGGCACTGTGCAGTGATGCTGTGGGGGACAGGACCAGCCCCAGGTCCAGTGCTGGTGGTGGTTCTGCTCTCCCTGCCAAAGGAGGAGCAGGTGCAGGGCAGTGATTTGACAGGAGGGCTCTTTTCTGCTTCCCTCATCTTGGAGATTAGAAGAAACCTCCTCATTAAAAGGGTTCCCCAAGCCTGGCACAGGCTGCCCAGGGAGGTGGCTGAATCCCCATCCCTGGAGGTGTTCCCAAGAGGCAGAGCTGTGGTGCTGAGGGCTATGGCTTAGCCCCGGCCTTGGCAGAGTCAGAGCGTGGTTGGACTGGATGAGCTTAAAGGGCTTTTCCAACCCAACCCTGCTATGAAGGGCTTTGCTGTGGTAGTGACTGACAGTGTTGAAGAACATGCCTTGCTTCTCTGTCTCCTAGATGGCTTCTCAGTGAAGGCTGTGCAGGGGATGCTGTACAACCCCCTCTGGGGGTCGTGGAGCTGGGTGGGCAGCAGGAGCATCAACTACGCCGTGCACGCCGTCAAGGCCTGGGCGCAGGGACAGCACAGCCCAGCAGAAGCCCTGCCAGAGCTGGGAGCTGAACAGCCCTCAGCCACAGCTGGAACTGCTGTGTGATGGAACTGCCACCAGCAACAGAGCTGGACACAAGAGACCCTTCTGTAACTGCAGGTTTTGGTGTGTGCATTGATAATGCTGCTGCTCCTTTTGGCCAGGTGCTGTAGGGCAGTCTCAGAAAAGAAGCCACCAAGTGCCACTGTCTCAGGGAGCTCTTCAGACTGGAATGAGCAAAGCTTTTCCAGAGTGAGTACTGTTACCAGAGAGTCATCCTCCAGTTGTTGGATCCTGCCAGTAGCTTGGAGGAAGCTCCTGTATGGAATGGCATTTTCAGTCCTGCTGGGAGAGCTCAGAGCTCCCTGGAGCAGCAACTGAAACCCCACAGGGATGTGTAAGAAATAAATGCTTGGGATGTGAAGTACTCTACTTTTTTTCCGTTGGGTCCTGCTAATTCTGCAGCTGATGTGAGCTGAGTGCAGGGGAAGAGCTGTCTCCTGGACCAGAGAGCTCAGCTGCCTCTTCAGCACAGAGGCTCTGTGCCTGTTCTTTCCACTCACTTCCTCTGCCTACAGAAAGCAAAGCTGCAAGGAACATTTTACTGCTCAACCAGGGCTTTGTGCCTCAGAAAGTGGCCATCACTGAGCTGGGAAGTCAAATCCCTGCCCAGAGTTAGTTCTGTTCTAGCTCAACCCGGGACAGCAGCCCTTCCACAATCCTTTGATTCTGCTCAGGCTGAGCAGTACCAGAGATCTGATTCTCAGGTGGCTGTGGTAAAACCCAGCCTGTGCTTCCCCTGCCTCCTCCAGGCTGTGCTCACAGCAGCCTTCTACCAGTGTGGACACATCCTACTGCAGGGTGACTTGTTGACTCAGAGAGCTCTCCCCACCTCAGTGACTCTGTTCTGTGATTCTTGAGGCCATACAAAGTGCTGCCATGTTTGACTGTAGCCAGCAGGGCTGGGGCTTCCCCTGGGCTGTAGAATCACTGCCCTGCCTTGATGTGGCCATGCATTAATTGCACAACTACCTCTTGGTGCATCAGGAATTGAAGACAGACACTTTGATCTGCATTTTATTGTGCTTTTATTCCCTCATAGAGTCACTCCAGCACTATTATCAATATCCCCTTCCTTTATTTTTTTGGTCCTGCTTAAAAGGACTGGAAGGTCATTAGTGTGCCATTAATAAATCTGGAGCCTGCTGCACCCCTGTGAGCTGTGTTACCTTCACAAAATCCAACCCTGAGACACCCTGGAGGTTGAGCTGCTCAGCTTGCCTTGTGGAGCACAGGCTGCCCAGGGAGGTGGCTCAATCCCTGTCCTTGGGGCTGTCTCCAAGAGGCAGAGATGTGCTGAGGGCCATGGGTTAGCCCCAGCCTTGGCAGGGTGGGAGAATGGATGATCTGAAAGGGCTTTTCCAACCCAAACCTTTCTGTGATTCTAGGAAAGCAGGCTTAGATTTACATGAACTGGAAAAATCTACTTCATTCTGTTACTTTCTCTCCCCTTTGCCTCTGCCTTCTCTGGGGCAGCCCTGGGAGCTGAGCAATTGGCTCCCTCCTGCCCTCTCTTCCTCACAGCTCACCCCTACCTTTGCTGGCCACTGATTCCAGAGGCAGGTTTTAGGACAGATCTGCCTCTGAAAGTCAAGCAGTGGCAGCAGCTGGGACCTGCATGTCCAGGACCTTTCTCTGCCCTCCCAGCAGCGTAGATCCCATCTGTAACAGGATCCCTCTTATCAGTAACACAGCAAGCACTTCCTGGCAGTGGCAAAAGCTGAGCCCAGCTACCAGGCTGTGACTGCCCAGATTTATTAGGCTGTCTGCCACTTGCTGCAGACCTTCAGCCTGAGATTTGCAGCTGCTGGAGCTAGTGTCTCTTTGGTGACCTGCTGCAAGAGTTTAGCAGAGCCTTGTGCTGCCAGCCATCAGCTGTGGCATGAAGGGGCTGCTGCTCTCACCTGCCACTTCTCACTTTGTTACCTGTGCATCAGCTTCGGTGTGGAGCGGCCCAAAAGCTGTGGAGAAGGTGCTCAGCCAGCAGCTCCCAAAGGATGAGGGCAAAGGAGTGCGGCAGGCTTTGGAAGGGATTCAGCCACCTCCCTGGGCAGCCTGTGCCAGGCTCTGAGGACCCTTTCAGGGAAGAAGTTCCTTCTAATGGCCAAGTGAAAGGAGGGGAGGAAATGGCCTCAAGCTGCACCATAGGTTGGATATCTGAAGCAACTCTTTGGAACACCTGCAGGGGTGGGGATCCCCTCCCCGGGATCAAACGCGAGGCCTCTGTTCCTGTGCCGAGGAGCAGCGGCTCGGGGATGTCTCCCCGGGCCTGGGTACCCTGCAGAGCCCTCACCGCGGTCACCAGCGAGGCGTTCGCCCGGGCTTCGGACAGCGGCTGGGACTCGGCTGCCTCCCCAGCCGCAGGCCCAGCCCTCCGCATCCCCTCTCCTCTCCTTTCCTCCCCTCTCCTCTCCTCTCCTCCCTCCCTCGCCAGCGCCCTGCGCAGCCGCGCAGCCACTGCTGAAGGAGCCGGCGGAGCCGCCCAGCGCGGCCCTCCCCGCCGGAGCCGCGGCAGGGGCAGGGCTGGGCAGGGCAGGGCAGGGCAGGTGGGGTCTCCCCGGGGCGCCGCCGGGGGATGCGGGTCCCGGGCGCAGCATGCTGTGGGGGTGGGCCTGGCGGCGCCGCGCTCCTGCGTGGCAGACCTGAGCCGCAACCGCAGCCTGGCGCTGGGCTGGGGCGCGGGGCCCGAGGAGCCGCCGCCCGCTCTCTATGGGGGCAGATCGTCGCCTTCCCGCTGGCGGGCGGCGGCGGCACCATGGCGGCGCTGGGCTCCGACTCCTGGTGGAAGAAGACTCTCTACCTGACCGGCGGAGCGCTGCTGGCCGCCGCCGCCTACCTGCTCCACGAGCTGCTGGCCATACGGTGAGGCGGCGGCGGGGGCTGCGCCGGGCGGCGGCGGCGGGGGCTGCGGCGGGGCCTGCGGGGCCTGGCTGCTCCGCTGCGCCTTGGCTCTGCCTTCCTTAATTCCTCTGTCGCTAGTCGCTTAGTCGCGGGGGGTTACCCTTTATTTACCCTTCGCGGGGGCGCCCTGCGCTTCCCTCTCCACAGGTGGCCAGAGGCGGCCCCGGCGCCTGGCAGCCCCGGTGATGCTGTGGTGCGGGGGCTCTGCTCGCTCCTTGCTGCGCAGCCGCCCCTGCAGCCGCCCCTGCAGCCGGCGAGCCAAGGCTCTGCCCGCTGCTCGCTGCCCCCGGAGCTGCCCCTGGAGCCAGGGCTCTGCTCGTCCCGAGCTGCCCCTGGAGCTGTGGGAGCCGAGGCTCTGGCCGCTCCTGGGTGAGCCGAGTTGCTCTGGGTCGATCCGAGGCTCTGCCTGCTCCCTGCGGCCCTCGGCTGCCTCTGGCTGGCTCCGGGTGCCGTGAGTCCAAATGGTGCAGCAGTCCCTTAGGGAGGATGTGTGTGGCCTCGGCACCAGGATTTGTGCTCTGTGCATCGTGCCCTCCTTCAGGGGTTTGGTGGCGTTTGTTGTTTCAATTCCCTTCTGGTTTGGACAGGAAAGAGGAAGAGCTTGATTCCAAGGATGCCATCATACTGCATCAGTTCTCCAGGCCTACCAACGGTGTTCCAAGTTTGTCTCCGTTCTGTCTGAAGATGGAAACCTACCTGAGGATGGCTGATTTGCCCTACCAGGTACGTGGAGCAGTTCCCCTTTTGTGCAGCCTTCCTGCGCGTTGCAGCTTGCTAGGAGTGCATGAAGAGGCAAAAAGGCCTCCTGTCCCTCCTTCCCCCGGGGCAGATGTGAGCACACAGCTGGTGGTTGTAGGTACCTTTCTGTCTCCAATTCAGTCTGGTGTGTAACCTTCAGAGACAGGGTTTGAGCCCAGCTGGTCTGGAGCGGCTCTGGATTGAACTGGCAAAGCTCAGTGAGCACTGGGAGCTAACTTGGCTGCAAATGCTGAAGTGGCAGCGTAGCCTGGAGTTTATATCATGTTAATAACAGCCCAGAACTACAGCATAGCACTCTCTGGTTTTTGCATTTCACCATGCTGGAGAGATCAAGATTGGACAGCTGCAGCTTCTCGTTTTCCTGGAGGGTTGCTCCCAGCAGCTCTCCTGGGAAGGTGTTCTGGCTGTGCCTCACCTCCCATCACCTCTGCTTCCCCTCCCGTGCAGGCAGGGCTGCTGTGAGAGGCTGTGCGTACAGGCCCTTGGTTGTGGCAGGGTGCAGCCTGTGCCATCTCCCTGTGCCTTCTCTTGCTGCATTCCTCTAGGAGTGAGGGTCTGGGGAGCTCTTGGTGGTGCTGCCTTGCAGGCTGCAGTCCAGTTTAAATGCACTGTGAGCTGCAATATTGCCTTTAAAAGCACAGAAAAATACCAACACAGCTTCGTTCCGATTGAAGCAGGACCTGGAGGGACTTTGTGTGTGTCTGTATCTTCACTTGTTTTTCTTTCTAACTTAGAACTATTTTGATGGAAAACTTTCCCCTCAAGGGAAGATGCCTTGGATTGAGTACAACCACAAGAAGGTGTCTGGCACCGAGTTCATTATTGACTTCTTGGAAGAGAAGCTTGGAGTGAATTTAAACAAGCACCTTGGTCCTCATGAAAGAGCTGTCTCCAGGGCTGTGACCAAAATGGTGGAGGAGCACTTCTACTGGTGAGCCTGCCTGCTGGAGCTGCTGCTGTGCCCTGCACCCCTGCCTGCCTCTGGGGGCCTCTGTCCTCTTGCAGGAGGCTTGGGTACCCAAGCCTTCACTCCACACCTCTCCTCACCCTAGAAAACCGCAGCTGCTGCATGGGGGACAGGCCTTGCAAGTCCAGACACTGACCAGGGGCCATGAGAAATGGGTGGGCAAAGCTGGCAGGGAGGTGCCTGCCTGGCTCTGTGTCCTGCTGCCTTTCCCCTGCAGCACCCAGAGGAGTTTCCCCAAGGGCTGTGTTCCTGCTGCAGTGTGGTAGAGCATCCAGCTCTGAGTCTCACTGCATTCTCTGCTGTGTGGCTTGCTGAGGTTACACCATGCTGGGCACAGCCTCTGAGGCATCACAGCTGTGCCACTGTAACTCCTGGGTGACCACCTGGACCATCCCTTAGTTACACCACAATCCAGTCAGGCTTCATCTGTCTGGCACCACAACAGCCTCACACCTGTGGCTGTGCCTCACGTCCATCCTTGACCCTGCCCTCTTCTCACCAGAGGCTTGGGCTTGCTTCATGGTGTCCCCAGGTCCCATGAGGCATTTCACCATTGTCTGGGTTGGAAAAGCCCTCTAAGGTCCAACCTTCAGCCTAGGAGCAGCATGGCCACTAAGCTGTGTCCCCAGGAGCCATGGCCACAGTTTCCTGAACTCCTTGTGCCAGGGGTGGCCTTTCTGCAGGTGAAGGTTGATAAAATGAGGCCTCCACAGCAGAGCCCCAGAGTGATTCACCCTGCCCACTGCAGCAGCATGCAGAGTAGTTGTAGCATAAATAAGTAATGGTGGAGTACATTTATTGAGCAGAGGACTGAAGTGCATCCTGTGGTGTGCTCTCTCTGGATGGAGCTAATCCTGCTGGCTGCTCAGCATCTCCTGAAGGGTTTTGCTTTTGCTAAGGTCATTTCACCAGTTCATGCTTCTTGCAGGTGGAGATTGCTGCTCTGGCTGGAGCTGAGAGCAGTGCAGGGCACCTCTGCCCCAGGCTGTGGTGCCTGGCAGGGGTCAGCAAGTGAGTGCCTGTCCTGGTGTTAGAGCATCTCTGAGGTGGGCAGGGCTGGGTTGGAGCTGGTCCCTGCAGAAGGGCTTCACTGTTGGGGTTGTGCTGTGCTTCAGTGAGCAGGAGAGAAGCTTGCTGACCTGAAGGAGTGTGGGGAGAAGAGCATCTCGTGGCTCAGGCCCTGGGTTCTGGATCCAGTGCAGACCTCTGTCACCTACTGGAGGCCTGTCCTGGGTCACCTCCACTGCTTGCAGTGAGGCTGTGGACACTCAGAAACCAGCAGGGCATGCACAGGACACCCTGAGTTTGTGGGACCAGCCCTCTGTGTCAGCTGGGCTGAGGACTTCTGGTTCTCAGGTCCTTCTGGTGCTGGCAAGCAGTGGCACTGCTGGCACTTAGGCCAGGCAGCTCCTGGTACCTGGAGTGTGGCAGTGCCTGAGAGGTGCTGTGTGGCTTTTGATCTCAGGGTGGTGACACTACTGTTCCTGGTGAGAGCCTAGAGCCTTGGTGTGCAGCTTGACCAAGCTAAGCCCTCAGATTGCTTTAGCTGTGTTGTGAGCACAGCCTGAGGGGTTTAGGGGGGTGTGTACACCTGGCTGTATGGACACTCAGCTGGGTATTTACACACTGTGGACTCACTTCTTGCTTGATCTTTTGAGAAGGTCATGCAAAACATCCCACAGGATGAGAGCCTCAGGTACAGGCAAAGCACAGGGTGAGAATCCAGATGAAGCTGTCTCTGGGTGGTGTTCAGCCCTCCCCTGTATGAAACATAAACTGAGTCTAAATAGAAAGATGCTTAACTGGATCCAGCCAGTTGTAAGAGTGAGCACCTCCCTGCAGGTCTTCAAGGCCAGGCTGGATGAGGCCTTGAGCAGCCTGTGCTGGTGGGAGGTGTCCCTGCCTGTGGCAGGGGGCTGGAACTGGATGATCTTTGAGGTCCCTTCCAGCCCAACCCATTGTGTGCTGCTGTTACCAGTGCTGGGGTTTGAATGCCACGGGTGGCTCAGAGGCCACAGCTGGTCTAGCAAGTCACACAGCTTGTGGGGTTCCTGCAGCTGGCTCTGGAATGAGTTTGTTCAGCTCCTTTTGTATGTCAAGAAGTTCCAGTTTGCTTGGGTTCAGATGAGGAAAATAGCCCCCAGCTGGCATCCCTGTGCCAGCTGCCCTGGCCCTGGTGTACAGGCAGTCTGGGGCTCATCAGGCAGCTCACTGCTGATGAGTCACTTTCTTCATCTGATTTATGCAGTGAGGCCAGAGCTGCTCTTGCATTTAGCCTCCAGATCTGCTCCACTCCTGCAGCACTGCTGCTGCCCACACCATTGTTTTATTGATGGCCTGTGTGCAGATGTGCTGGCACAGATGGCAGTGCTGATGCTTCCCAAAATGTCAGGCCATGGTGTCAGCCTGCAAAGACCAGCTGTGGCGTGAGGTCCTGAGCTGTGCTGCAGCAGGTGATGCAGGCTGCTCCAGTTCTGGCCTTGGCACACCTTTGGCAGTGTTGGTAATCCCCAGCCTGAGCAGAGGGATGCTGCTGTGCTGAAATGCAGAGGAGCATGTGTTAAGGGCACAGATAAGGAATCTTGGAGTAGAGTTATTGTAACAAGGTGCCAGCAAAGGCAGTGTGGCAGGGTGAGAAAGTTCCCCCACACACACAAAAGAATCCACAGCTAGCTCAGCTGGAGAAGCAGATGAAAGCTATATTTACAAGCAGGAATGGAATGCAATGAATATGTACCAAAAAATATGCAATATCTACAATATACACAGCAATGTATGTAATGCAGGAGACCCACAGCCGGACGAGGGGGTGCCCCCCCGGCCGCTATCCCCCTCCTCCCTCCCTGCCTCCCCTTTTTTCCCAAAAAGGGTTAGAGAGAAAAAGAAAGGTAATGAAGGAGAAAATAAATTCTGTTAGCTCAAAGCAAGTGCAAGAGTTAGTTTTCTTATCTGGTTAGCAAGGTCGCTCCTGCCCAGCAAGCTGTTGCTTCAGAGAGAGAGAAACAGGCCAGCCCACAGGACAGAGAAGAACAGACTGACTCCAAACAGGCTGAACCCAAAACTCAAAGTTGCATCCTACCAATCCACCAATGAAATTAGTTTAGCACATCTTTGTTTTCAGTGCATTCAGCCAGAGTGTTCAGACAGTGTCCCTTCCTTAAAGGCACAGCCTGAACCGGTCACAGGCAGTTTCGGAAGTGCTGCGGTGGGCACGAGCTGGGACCTCAGGAGCTCCATCTGAACAGGAGGGTGGAGGAGCCCTGGAGCAGGCTGCCCAGAGACCTTGTGGAGTCTCCCTCTCTGGAGACATTCCCAACCCAGCTGGGTGTGTGCTGTGTGGCCTGCCCTGGGTGCCCCTGCCTCGGCAGGGCGCTTGGGCTGGAGGAGCTCCAGAGGCCCCTTCCAAGCCCTGCCATCCTGTGGCTCTGATTGGTGGGAGCCCTGGCGGGCGCTGATCCTGGTGCAGCTCCTGAACTTCTTTGCACATCTCTCTAGGACCTTGGCTTATTGCCAGTGGGTGGAAAACCTTCACGAGACACAGAAGATGGTGTCGCTATTTGGCCCCTTCAGCGACCTGCTGAAGTGGATCCTCTGCCACCTGACCAAGGGCATCGTCAAGCGGGAGATGTATGGGCACGGCATCGGGCGCTTCTCGGAGGAGGAGATGTACACCCTGATGGAGAAGGACATGAGGACTCTAGCAGGCCTGCTGGGTAAGGTGCAGCGAGTTGTCTGTGTCCTCTCTTCACTGCCTGCTGCCGCAGCAGCTGCTGGAGTCCCCAGCCCTGGAGGTGTTCCGCAACCGTGTGGCCGTGGCGCCTGGGGATGTGGTTTGATGGCCGTGGTGGTGCTGGGTTGCTGGCTGGACTGCATGACCTTAGAGGGCTTTTCCAACCCAAACCATGCTGTGGCTGTGTGAAATGGACTGCAAGGGCTCCCTGGCAGCTCCAGCACCTGCACAATAAGCTCAGTGTGCTGTGGATGGAGCCCGTGCCGCTGCTGCCATCCAGTGCTGCGCCGGCAGGCCCTGCACTTGGCTGCACTTTATGGCTGAGCAGTTCCTCTGCACTCTCTCAATAACCCTCACATTTAATCACCTGCTGAGCTACAGGCAGCAGAGTCCTGGGCAGATGGGATAACTGGACTGGGAGAATTCAATTCCAGACCACATCTCACAGAGTTTATAGGGCTTCAGGCAGGGGCAGTGCAGCCATAGGCTGACACCTCCCACCTGCCTGCCCTGTGCGTGGCCTTGGCTCCAGGCCTGGTGCCTCTGCTCAGCAAACAACTTTACACTGATGGTTCTTTGCAGCAGTGGCTTTGAAATGGGACTTTTCTTCCCTGTCTTAGGAAGTTCTCCATCTGTGTGTGCTGTGCTGGTCACTTAGCACCATCATGGCATGGGGTGCCCAGACAGGTAAGGAGAATAGTGGTGTGGAGCCAACATCTTTCTCCTGTGAACCAGCCCAACCCCCAGCAGCTGCTCCATGCCTGGCATGCCTCTGTGCGGTCCCTGCCAGGCAGAAACCAGGGCTTGGGGATGGAGGCATCACTGTGTGGTGTGTTAGAGGAGCTGCTGACTCCTGTCTGTGGCTGTTTCCTCCTGGAGCAGCAGATCCTTTCTGAGCAGTCCCTGCCAGCCTGTCTGATGCACTGGTTTCAGCCTGAGCAAGTGGTGGGAGAGGGAAGCTTTGGGCACAGTTTCCTTGTTGTGGGTGAGATCAGAGAGCTGCTTTCAGCAAGGGCCTTCCTGGCTTTGAGCCATGGTTGAGCAGTTTGGGGCTCTGCTGGCTGCAGAGCTGATGAACTGCAGCAGAGCTGGGGGGGTGTGCTGCTGGCTGGGATGAGTGGAGGAGCTGACCTGGCCAGTGCTGGCTCTGCACTTGGCCTGGATGCAGAAGTGGTGAGTAGAGGAGAAGCTGCAGTAATGGCTTTCACCTGCTGAAGCCTGGCAGCAGCTTCTGAACCATGTTCAGCATCACATCTCTGCCTCTGAACGAGTGAACCTTTGAGCTGAGTGATCTCAGCCCCAGATGTCACCTGAGAGGACTTCTCTATGTTTTTGAGGGAGGAGTGGCATCCACTTGAGAAATGTTTGCTGCTGTCTTCTCAGGTGACAAGAAGTACATCATGGGACCAACTGTTTCCACTGTTGATGCCACTGTCTTTGGGCACCTGGCACAGGCAATGTGGACACTCCCAGGGACTCGACCAGAGAGGCTGATCAAAGGTAAGGGCGCTGAGATGGTCTCTGCTGGGAAGCTCGAGGTGTCCTTTGCCATGCTGGAACCTGGAGCACCTTGTAAGGGCTCTGGAAGTCTGCAACAGCATCTCAGCTACATTGCAGGCTGCTCTTGCCTTTGCTGTGCCTTTTGGGTCCTCTGCTTTTGTTTCCCCTTTCCTGCTGTACACAGTAGTTGCTTCTGCTCCTGCACCTGATCTGTTCCCATTTAACACAGCAAAGGCTGACTGTGAGGAGGGAGTGCTGAGGAAAGCTTCAGGAGCAGAGCAGGGCCACAGGCCAAGCTGTGCTGAGCTGAGGAGTTGTGGGATGGAGCTGCTGTTGTCCCGCTGGAATCAGAGCCTCTGCTGTTGCTGAAGATGCTGGGCAAGGAGAGTCCAGCCTGCCTTTGGAGTCATGAACTGGAAACCAGCACAGCCCTGCCCTCCACACACTTCCTTTGTAATGCAGGGTGCTGTAGGCATCTGGAAGTGGCTTTGACCCCTTTGCATAATGAATATTCATAGAGTCACAGAATGGGTTGGGTTGGAAGGGACCTTAAAGGGCATCTAGTTCCAACCCCCCCCTGCCATGGGCAGAGACACCTCCCACCAGCCCAGGCTGCTCAAGGCCTCACCCAGCCTGGCCTTGAGCACCTCCAGGGAGGGGACAGCCACAGCCTCCCTGGGCAGCCTGTGCCAGAGTCTCCCCACCCTCATGGTGAAAACTTGGAGGGGGAAAAAAAGACTCCAGCTGGGGACATAAGTATTAGACAGTTCTCCCCCTGGAGTCTGGGGGTCCCTGGCTAAGGTTCAGAGGGGTCCCTGGCTAGAGGCCTGCCTGGCTGGCTGGGGGATGGTAGTAGGTAACTGGCAGGGGATGCAGATAGCTGAGCGTGGGGCTGGTTCTGTGCCCGTGCAGCTGCCCTGCTGCTGGGAGTTTCAGGCACGGGCTGCCTTTGCCAGGCTCTGTGCTCTGCCCTGTGCTTTCCTCTGAGGGGCAGGGACCGTGCTGCAGTGCATTTCTGCTGCAGACAACGTTGCCATCTGGTGGTGGAGAGCCCCGGCTCGCTGGGCTTTGTCTTGTGCGTCCCTGGGACCAACTCGGCCTCCGCAGAGCAGCTTCCTGCAAGCCCAGAGCCTCACGCTGCAACCCTGACCCTGTGAGCTTCCTGTCTCCATCCCCTTCTGTAGGGGCTGCAGTCAGGATGCTGCTTTTGCTCCATGCATTGATGCTCATCCCAGTGGGAGCCTCCCTGCTGTGTGCAGGTGAACCACCCAGGGTGTGAGTGACACAGGGGTTACAAACAGCCTGCTACGAGGACTGAGGGGATGCTGGCCCTGTCAGTCCCCTCTTGAAAGGGGCTGCACCATCTGTGTGCAAGCAGGGCCAAGGTGTCTGCAGCAGCAGGTGAGTCAGAGTGGCTGGCTGGAGGCACTGACTGCAGCCTGTGGTGCTGTGTTGCAGGGGAGCTGATCAACCTGGCCATGTACTGTGAGAGAATCAGGAGGAAATTCTGGCCAGAGTGGCATCACGAGGATGACAACACCCTGTATGAGTCTGAGGAGAGCAGTGAGGCCAGCAAGACCTACTCCCCTTTGCAGGACTTCAGTTTCTACTCAAGGACAGAAACCTTTGATGAGGAAGGGAACAGCATTTCCCAGACCCCTGACACAGACTACACTGGGCACTCCCTCTTCGACTCTGATGTGGACATGGAGGAGTGCAGGGAGCAGGAGCAGGGCAAGTGATACCTGCCAGCACCTCCCACCTTGCAGCCTGGGGGCAGCCTGGTTTGCTTTCTCCTGCAGGAAGAGCCCCATCCTGCTTGACTTGGCTGTCATGTGCTACCTGGACTCTTGCAACCTTCTTTCATGTTGTGTGACTGCTGGGCTGGAGCCGAGGGCAAGAGCTCTTCAGAACACAGGGGGCAAATGGAGGTGCAGAGGGCAGCAGGCGCCTCCCAAGCCACATTCAAAGCCAGATCCCACAAGCAGGTGGGACAGACCTCTGGGAAGTGGAGCCTTTGGAGCTGGTTTGTGTTGATACCTTCACAGGAATGGCTTAAAGGCATCACTGGAAGAGGCTTGACCTGGCCACCTCTCTCCCATGGAAGAAGCTGAGTGCTGTGGTGGAGTTCTGGCAGGGCTGGATCTGCTCTGGGTTCACAGCTGGTGGGGTGCCTGCAGGGAGGGCCTGCTCCCAGGTTCTCTGGGGACACTGGAGAAGGCAGGAGGAAGACAGTCCTGTGGGAAGGAGCTGCTCAGGTCTGCTTGTTCTTTGCAGGAGGCTGAAACCACTCCCACAGAGCATCTCCCAAAACTCTGACCTGCAGTGTGTGTGGCCAGGTCTCTGCTGTGGCTTTGAGTTCTCCATTCTGCTGACAGCTAATGGTGTGTTTACCTCCTGCACTGCCTGCTCCTGCCAGGCCAGGCTCAGAGGGGTTGGGTACTTCTAGCCTGCTGTGTCTGCACATCAGACCCATGAGGCTTGCAAGCCCCTCTGGGTGTTCCTGGGTGTGAGATGCTCTCTAACACAAGCTGTTGGCCCAAGGCCATGGTGTGGTTGATTGATTTTTTTCTCCCCCACTGATCAACATTGCAAGCAATAGGGCAGGAGGCCCTTGGATGGGCAGAGGAGTGGGTGGGAGGCTCCAAGGGTGTCCTGGTGAGGCCACAGCTGGAGCATAGTGCCCAGTTCTGGGCTCCTCGGTTCAGGACAGGGAACTGCTGGAGAGAGCCCAAGTGAGGGCCATGAAGATGCTGAAGGGCCTGGAGCATCTCTGTGGGGAGGAAAGGCTGAGAGCCCTGGGGCTGGTGAGCCTGGAGAAGAACTAAAGGGTGGGTGGCAGGAGGCTGGGGCTGGGCTCTTGTCAGTGGTGCCCAGGGACAGCACAGGGGGCAAGGGGCACAGACTGGAACCCAGGAGGCTTCATGTGAACTGAAGGGGAAAATTCTTTGGTGTGAGGGTGCAGAGCCCTGCAGCAGGCTGCCCAGAGAGGTTGTGGAGTCTCCTCTGGAGAGCTTCCAGCCCCACCTGGATGAGTTCCTGGGCAGCCTGCTGTAGGTGACTCTGCTTTAGCAGGGGGTTAGAGCAGAGGATCTCCAGAGGGTCCTTCCAAGCCCTGCCACTCTCTGTTAGGGGGTGGGCTGTGGGGAAGGTGCCAAGTTTGTTCCTGCAGGCTCTCCCCCTCTGCCATCTCAGAAGGGATTCCTTTGCCCCTGCCAGCAGAGCTCACTGTTAGCAAGGGGGAAACAGACCCTGAGAGGGAGATGTGGTGTTTGGCTGAAGAACCAGCCCCGTGGCTGAGCTCTGGAGGGCTGTTCCCATCCACTCCTAACACTGCCAGTCACACCCTTGATCTTTCAAACCCTGGCAGTGTGCCTCCAGATCTCTGTCCTCTTGGACAAGCAAACACTTCCTGCAGTGTTTCTGCAGCTGAGGCACAGATCTGCTTCTGCCAGAGCTGTGCTGCAGCAGTGCTGCCACTCTGCTGCAGCTGGCCTTGGAGGGGCTGCTTCTGAGGCTTAGGGAGTCCTGCCTGCTGGGCAGAGTTCTGCAGGGCAGCTCACCAGGGGACCCTGCTGGGGCAGGGCAGGGCATTCAAGTGGCTCTTGGCCTCAGATTCTGTTTGAGGCTGGCTCTGCTTTCCAGCAGGCAGCTTTGCCCCCACAGCCCCCAGTGCTGCCAAGTGAGGAACTGAGCACCTGGTGGGAATGAAGCTAACTGCAGAGTGCCCCAAGAACTGAGAGCCCCTGGGAGGGTCCTCACAGCCTGGCCCAGGCTGCCCAGGGAGGGGCTTGAATCCCCATCCCTGCAGGTGCTCCCAGAGGCAGAGCTGTGGTGCTGAGGGCCATGGCTTAGCCCCAGCCCTGGCAGAGGCAGAGAGTGGTTGGGCTGGATGAGCTCAAAGGGCTTTGTCCACCCAAACAGCTCTGGGATTCCTTCCCTATGGGAGGGCCCTCATGTGAAGTGCTTGCAGCAAAGGTTTCTGCTGCTCCCTGAGGAGTTTGGGGAAGAGGAGGGCCATGGGGTGTGCAGTCAGGAAGAGGTGAGGTGGGCTCAGGGGGAGGGATGCTCCCAGCCCACTGCTGTGGGTGAGAAATGGAGGCCCAGCCTGCCCCACGAGGCCTCTGCAGCTGCTTTCCCCTGTGTGCCATGCCCCCTGTCAGACACCCATTGTCCTAGCACTGTTCCTGGTTTCTGAAGCCATACTTACAGCTCCACTGGACTGTACCATAGCTGTGCACTCTGTGGCTCCCTGTACATAGCAACAGCTGTAGAGGTGTCTTGATGCTGTGTGTCCTTGGTGTGTAAATTAGAACTGATCTAAAATACCTCTCTGCTTCCTGTCCTCCTTCTGCCTCTGCTCCTGGGCACCTGAGAGCTGTGCACCCTCATCCTGCTGCCCACTGTGACCCCCAGCAGCACAGGCAGAGTGGCTGCAGCTGGCAGCTTCCTCTTCACAGAGCCTGAGGGAAGCAGCTTGCTGGGGGAGAGTCGTTGGCAAAGCCCTTTCAGAGCATCCAGCCCAACCAGTCTCTGCCTCTGCCAAGGCTGGGGCTGAGCCATAGCCCTCAGCACCACAGCTCTGCCTCTTGGGAACACCTCCAGGGATGGGGATCCAGCCACCTCCCTGGCAGCCTGTGCCTGGCTTGAGGACCCTTTCAGGGAAGAAGTTTCTTCTAATCTCCAACCTAAGCCTCCCCTGGTGTGACTTGAGGCCATTTCCTCTCCTCCTGTTCCTAGGGAGGAGAGCCCACCCCCCACCTCACTGCAACCTGCCCTCGGGGAATTGCAGAGACCCAGAAGGTCTCCCCTCAGCCTCCTACACACTGAACACGCCAGCTCCTCAGCTGCTCCTCCCCAGCCCTGTTCTCCAGACCCTTCCTCAGCTTCATTGGCCTTCCCTAGGCCCATCCCAGCCCCTCAGTGTCCTTCCCCTTGGGGTGAGGAGCCCAGCACTCAAGCTGTGGCCTCTGCAGTGCCCAGTCCAGGGGGACAATCCCTGTCCTGCTCCTGCTGCCCACACCATTGCTGGCTGCAGGTGGGGTCTGAGCAGAGGGGCAGAATCCCCTCCCTGTGCTGCTGCTCTCCCTGCTCTGGATGTAGCTCAGCACTCAGCTGGCTCTGGGCTGCCAGGGACCAGTGCTGGCTGCTGGGGAGTTTGTCAGCAGCCCAGGTCCTCCTCCTCCAGCCTGCCTCCCACTGAACCTCCTCCCTGTTTTGTCCAGCTTCAGGGCAGAAAAATTCTTCCAAGTGAAAGCAGTTTCAGGGCAGCGAGTTTGAGGCACAGCCTGGCAGCCTGCCCCTGATCAGGTCCCTGCTGCTGGCAGGGGCCAGGGGCAGTTGTTAACTCCTTGCACACCCCCAGAGCTGTGTCTGTGCTGGGGATCAGCTGCCCACAGGGGTGTCAGTCACCCCGGGCTGGATCTGGTGCCACAGTGCCCTGCAGCAGGAGAGGCCCAGCCCAGCCCCCTCCAGCTGCTCTCTGTAATCTCCCCCGAGCAGAAGAGCTGCTCCCTGCTGCCCTCCCAGCCTGCTGCCCTCCCAGCCTGCTGCCCTCCCAGCCTGCTGCCCTCCCTGCTGGGGCTACCTGCTGGCACAGGGGCACTGCAGGCAGAAGCAAAGCAACCTGTGAGGTAAGGAGATGTTCCTCTGTGCCCTGTGAATGAAATGCAGCAGTCAGTGAATGACTGACACCAGGGAGGGCAGCCCCCGGGTGCCCCCATCCTGGCTGCTGTTCTCAGCATTTTGGTCCACACCTGCTCCCAGCAGGGCCAGTTTTGCTCTCCAGGAGGCAACTGAAGTGCTGACCCTTGCCCTGCTGTGAGCACCTCGCCCCAGCCGGGTGTAGTCAGCAGAGCAACTCTCCAGCCAAGCGCCACAAGCTCCCAGGGACACAGCTCCAGCAGCTGACACACAGAGAGTGTTCCTCGGGCTGCTGCCTGCCTGCTGCTGCAGCTCCTAGCAGCCCTGGGTGAGGAAGCAGAAACAAAGCACAGGATGGTTTGGGTTGGAAAAGCTCTCCAAGAGCATCCAGCCCAACCCTCAACCCAACCATGGCCCCCGGTGCCATGGCCACAGCTTTCTTGAACCCCTCCAGGGATGATGACTCCACCACCTCCCTGGGCAGCCTCTGCCAGTCCCTGACCACTCCTGCAGCAAAGGATTTTTTCCTGATACCCAACCTAACCCCCTGGTGCACCTCCAGGCCATTTCCCCTCCTCCTCTCACCTGGGACTAGCAGAAGAGACCAGCCCCAGCTCAGCCCAACCTCCTCTCAGGCAGCTGTAGAGGGCCATGAGGTCTCCCCTCAGCCTCCTCTTCTTGACTCCAGACATGATATCGATTTTCCCCACAAGGATTCACTATTCCCCCAGTCTGCAGAGAGCTCTGAGCAGCTTTTGCTATCCCATGGGTTCAAATTGCACATTTGGAGCTTTTTGATGCATGTCCTTCCTCCATGCAGGTTGACGATGGTCTTTCCTACCTCTGGCCGAGTTAAACCCGATCTTTTAGCCCCCAGCCGGGCATTAAGTGCTGGGGAAAGAGGAGAGGAAGACAACTCGCTGACGTGCCGAGGGCGTTTGGCCGGACTCGAGGGCTTCTGCGCTCCGAGCGCTCCGGAGCTGTCCCCCGCAGCCACGGGAGGGCAGTGGATGACTTGGGATGTGGCTTCTCCCGCTCTCCATCTGCCTTTCATCCTTTCCCTTCACCCAGCTCCTGCCTCCTCAAGAAACACAAACCTGAGGCTGATGTGAGAAGGGGGGAGGTGTGAGTGTGTGTGTGGGGGGGCTGGTTCTCCTTCCCCTCTGCGGGTTCGGCTCTTTCTCTGCATCTTCTTGCTGGAGGAGCTTGTCCTCAGCTGTGGAGAGCGTGGCGCACCGTCCCTGGGGCTGCAGCAGGAAGCCTTTGTGCAGCTCCCAGCCTGACACAGCTTGCCAGGTCAGAGGTGCTGTGCATGGCTGCCCCTCCCCGGAGGTAAACCAGGCTGGATCAGGCTTGGAGCAGCCTGGGCTGGTGGGGCAGGGGGTGGAAGTGGATGATCCTTAGGGTCCCTTCCAACTCAACCCGTTCCTTGATTCCATGACCTCCTGCCCACCATGAGAGATTCTGTGGCAGTGACCTGGCCCCAGCTGCAGCCTGCATCTGCTGGAGATGCTGAAAAACTTGGTCTGGTCAAGCTGAGGGAACAGTTGTGGCTGTGCCAGAGCTGTGTCTGCTGCTTCTCCCAGGCTGTGGTGCAGTGGCAGTGGGTGGTGGGAAGGGGGAGAGGGACATGAGGTGACCAAGATCAGCCTAGCCTGCACTTAAAAGAAACTTGGGGACAAGCCTGGGTGTGCTGCTGCTGTTGTTTTGAAGCCACTAAATCAACAAGAAATATTAATGAGCTCAGCAATGCCTCCTGGACGTGTGCCTGGTCATTAACTTCTGCTCCTCTCCTGAGCAGAGGCAGCAGCAGCCCGGGGTGGTGCTGCTGCGCTGAAGGAAATCTCCCCAGCAGCTCCTCCTGCCAAGGACATGCAGGTGGCTGCAGGCAAGGCTTGAGGCTGGGAAACTCAAGGTGGACTCCAACCAGAACAACTGCTCCGCTCCACGCTGCGCTGCTGCTGCCCACCAGCAGAATACCAACCCGGGGAGGGCTGCTCAGCCAGGCACTGCCTCACAGAACAGAAGGCTCTGACCCCCTTTGGGGTGAGGAAATCGCTGATCACTGCCAGCTGCCCTCGAGGTAGAGGGCAGCCAGGCAGCAGACAATCAGAGGGTCAAAGGAGCAGATCATGTGTGGCCCTGCTGCGTGCCACTGGAGTTCTGAGACTCCTGCCCACATCTCTTCAGTGTTTCTACCTGCTGGCTGCAGTCCCAGCTCAGCTGCCAGGAGCAAGCTCTTCACTGTGAGGCTGGTGGAACACTGAAACAGGCTTGCCCAGAGAGGTGGCTGAGGCCCCAGCCCTGGAGACATTCAGGGTCAAACCTGACGGGGCTCTGAGCAGCCTGCTCTAGTTGGGGATGTCCCTGCTGACTGCAGGATGACCTTTGAGAGGCCCTTCCAACCCACACTGTTCCATGATGCTGTGATGTGTGGTGCCAGCTGGTTTCCAGTGGACCTTCAGAAGGGTTTTTCTTGGTTGCTGTCCGTCAGCCCAGCTTCAACGGAGCAGATTTACAGGGCAGTGCGAGCTCTGTGCTTTGCCTCTGCCTTCGCAGCTGAGGATTGTGAGGAACATCCTTGGGCAGCAAGAGGCTCTGCTGGCTCCTTCAAGGCTCCTGGGCGGGCACAGATGCATCTCAAGAGGCTGATGAGAAGGTTGGCAGGTGAAGGCTGCAGAGGAGGAGCAGAAGGAGCAAGGTTTCCTCACTAGCCCATCTCAGGTGGGGATCACACCGAGCTGTGTTTTTAAACAGCCTTGTTTGTGCTCCCTGGTACTCAAGTGCTGCTGTTTGCTGGAGACAGGGCAGAGCTTCAGGCAAAGTTCTGAGCTGCTGCTGCTGGAGGCTCTCCTGAATTTCCATTTAGACATTTGGACAGCCTCAGGTTCCTCTGGGCTGTTTGCTCACAGGTGGTGCCTCACAGCTACCCTCATTACCTGTGTTTCTCCTCCCCTCTGTAGCATTCTCTTTGATTCTAAATTGGAAACCATCCTCATCCCCTGCACCTTCTGATCCTGCTCTGTTGGATTCATTTCTCACTGAGGGAGTCCTGGGGCTTCTTCACTGCTTCTCCTAATTCTGGTTCAAAAGAGCCAGGCTCTGGGAGCTCTGTGTTTGCACTGCCCAGCCCGAAGGAGCTGCCTCACCTTTATCTTCCCTTTTCTTTGCTTATGGTGGTGAGTTGACCCTGGCTGGATGCCAGGTGCCCACCAAAGCTGCTCTCACTCCTCCTCCACTGGACCAGGGAGTGAAAATCCAACACAAAGGCTGGAGATGAGGATGAGACCACTCAGCAGTTACCCCCAGGGCCCAAACAGATTCAGCGTAGGGAAACTGGTTTAATTCTTCAGAACAGTCTTCAAGACATGGCCTGGTGGTCATGGAAGTGTTGGGCAGAAGCTGGACTTGGTCTTAGAGGTTTTTCCACAGCTTCTGGAGCCCCAAAGGCCAGAGAAATGCTGAGATGCCACCAGGCGTCCTGGGGCGCTGCTGCCACCTTGCCAGAGGAGGGCCGGCAGGAGCTGCCCAGGCAGATGCTTGCCCACATCTCCCAGCAGAAGAGCAGCTGAGTGGTGACTGTCCAGGAGAGGGGAAGAGGTATGAATAAAATCACAGACTCCCAGACTGCCAGCTTGGAAGGGACCCCAAGGATCACCAGCTCCAACCTTTCTAGGTGATAGTGGAGTTGGAATGAGCTGGCCCAGCTCCCTGGCAAGCTGAGGCTTCAAACTGCCCAATGCAGGAGACTCCACTGCTTCCCTCATTCCAATGTCCAACTGTGCTCATGGGGAGACATTTCCTTCTGGAGCCCAATGGGAATCTCCCAGCAGTAACTTGTCCCCATCCCCTCTTGTCCTTGCCATGGGACTCCTGGTACAGAGGGAGTCTCCATCCTCCTGGTAGCCACCCTTGATGTCCTGGTGCAGCCTCTTCAGGTGGGCTTGAAGCTGGATCCCCTTCACACTCCTTTCCTTTGGCAATTACAACCCTTTGTGTTTATCTGCACCTCCCAAACTTTGTGTCATCTGAAGAGCCTGCAGCATCCCATTGGTGGCTTGGTGGCTGGGACTGCCCAAAGAACTTTCCTTCTCCTCTGTTTTCTCCAAATGGGTGATTTGGTGGCCAGAAAAGGGAGTGATTTTCCTTGCAGTGTAAAAGCTGGACCTGGTTTTCTCCTGGCAGGCAACTGGGAAAGATTTGTGGCCAGGTTCTCAGCAGAAGACTGGAAGAAAAGCTCCCAGTGTCCAGTGAGCCCCTCCTGACTCCTGGAAGAGCTCCACAGGAGGTCAGGGAGGACAGCTTGGAAAGGTCCTGCTCTGCAGATGCCCTCTTTCCCCTGGCTGTGGCTCTCCTGGCCGTGTCACACTCACTCCTAGCTCAGATGCTGCCTGCTTGAGCTATTAGCATTGCAAGCTCTTGCTCTGTTCAGCATGCACTTCATATGTCATTGGCCCCCAGCTGCTGGTGCTAGCACAGGAGAAGACAACTTGACCCCTAAGTGGAGAGGAGGAGCCTGATGGGGGACCCTGGAAGGAGACAGCCTGGGAAGCGGTCCAAGGGCACTGCCTGGGCAAAGAGCAGCTGGGGAAGGCAGGGGCTGCACACAGAGCCCTGCCCCAGCAGTCAGCTCAGCAATTTCCTGATCGTTTCACACTCCTCAGGACCAGCCCAGCCCCAGCCCGCTCGGTGCTGTGAGCCAGCCCTGGATGCCTGAGCTGCTGGTGAGAGCAGCACCTCCTGAGCAAGCCCTGCCGGCCCAGCCGGCAGCCCTGGGAGGAGGAGCACATCTCACTGGGGAAAAACAGCCCTGAGGACAGGCAGGCTTCTCCAGAGGGAAGGGAGTTTGGCTGCCTCACTGGTAGCAGGATGGCCAAGGCTTTGGGATGTGGAAGAGCCTCCTGGAATCATCTCCCAAGGGAAGCAGTGGAGTCTCCTGTACTGGGCAGCCTGCAACCTCAGCTTGCCATGGTGCTGGGCCAGCTCATTCCAACTGTACCATCACCTGGAAAGGGTGGAGCAGATGGTCCTTGATGTCCCTTCCAGCCTGGCATCCTGAGCTGTTCCTCTGACTCAGCTGAAGTCACCACAGACTAAGGATAAGCAAATCTTGGTGAAGGGAATCTATATGGAAAGACCAGGAGGGCACAACCCCAAAAGCTGCCTTGAGAGAGAGAAAACAAATCCAGCCCAGGAGGCAGGAGGTGAGGAGAGGAGGAAGGTGGAGCAGCAGAAAGCTTCAGAGTTCCTTACTCTACACACTCAGAGCCCCAGCTGCTCCTGTGTGTGTGCATTTATGGCCCACACCTGTGTGCAGGGAGCACAGAGCTGCTCGGGTGGGCAAAGCCCTTTCAGAGCACCCAGCCCAACCATTCTCTACCTCTGCCAGGGCTGGGGCTAAGCCATGGCCCTCAGCACCACAGCTCTGCCTCTTGGGAACACCTCCAGGGATGAGGATTCAGCCACCCCCTGGGCAGCTTTGAGAGCCCTGTCAGGGAACAAGTTTCTTCTAATACCCAACTTAAGCCTCCCTGGGGCAACTTGGAGACATTTCTTCTCTTCCTATCACTTGTTCCTAGGCAGAAGAGACCAATCCCACCTGGCCCCAGCCTCCTCTCAGGGAGCTGTAGAGAGCAATGAGGTCTCCCTCAGCCTCCTCTTCTCCAGGCTGAACACCCCCAGCTCCTCAGCTGCTCCTCCCCAGCCCTCTTCTCCAGACCCTTCCCTGGACCATGCCAGCTCCTCAGTGTCTTGCAGTGAGTTGTTGAGTGCCTGGGGTTTCTTTTTGGGGTTATTTGTGGGAAAGCAGCCTGGCCACACTGCCAGCATGCCACAAACCCATCTGTTAGGGCCAGAGATGGGGGAAGGTCTGAGGTGCCCAAGTGCCTGCAGATCCATGCTGGACTTTGCTCGCTGAGGGGGGGGCTGTTGTCATCCTCCAGCAGAGGCTGAGGTTGGTGTGGGTGCTGCCAGGGCGTGGGGTCGGGGGCCACAGGGCAGTGGCTGGGTTTGGACCCCTCCTGCTGCTGCTGGAGTGCAGAGCTCCGAGCTCGCCGCCTTTGGGGCGGCACCGGACGGGACGGGACGGGACTGACAGGGCTGCAGACAGAGCGGGCTGCGAGGGGAGGCTGAGAGCAGCTCCTTCCTGCGGGGCAGGGCTCTTCAGCTGTGCCTGTTATCTAACCCTGCAATTAGGGTGGCATTCAGGAAACGCTGAACAAAGTTGGTATTCTTTTCATCCCCCCCAAATCTTTGCATTGCTGCGTGGAACTTTTGGCTTCAGCTTTTCCCCTGTTCATTAACCATGCCAAAATTTTTAATCTAGCACCACTGTTAGAGAGTGGCAGGCTTCCAGGGAAATACATCAGCCAGGCTTATTAATTTCATGCCAAGTGCTGGAGGCGTGAATGTAGAGAACGCTGTTTGAGTTTGGATAATAGGAATCAGGCAGCTTAAAGGCAGGGGATAAAGATCAGGAGCCCTGTGTCTCCAGAGGAGGAGCAGGTGCAGGCTGCAAGCAAGCCCTTCAGGCCCAAAGGGGCAGCCAGTGCTTGAAACAATCTGCAGCCCCTTTTCAGCCTTATTTATTTATTTCAAATGTTTCCCCCTCCTTTTTCTCCTTCCCCCCTTTTTATCTTTTTTCCCCCCTTTCTCTCTTTTTGTGTCTCTTGTTTTTAATTTGGCATGTGCCTCTCCCAGCTTAACAGCCCAGTGCTCCACAAAGGGGGGGGGGAACAGGGAGAGAGAGGGAGAGGGGAAATTAAAAAGGGAAGTCCCATGGTAGACAAAAACAAATTAGGGCAAACAAATTACACAGAGTCAACAAATAAACAAGGGAACATCTGTGAATATATTTGCTTGGCTTGGTTTTCTCTCCTGGTCCTGAAAGCAACCTGAGAAACGGTGCACAGGGATGGGGAGAATTTAATCGGGGAGCTAAGGCTCTCCCCCGCTCTGCCCCCGGCTCCTCCCTCCCTGGGAAGCTGCGGCTGCAGCAGGGGACGCTGGCGACACCGCTGGGGAGCGGGCTGCCAGGGCACAGCTCGCTGCCTCTGCGGCTCCCACCTCAGCCCCGGCGCCGCTGCTCCTGCCGCTGCCGGCCCCTCAGGCTGTCCTGGGAGCGCTGGTGGCAGCCCCCAGCCGTGGTGGGAGCAGGAGAAGGCTGCAGCGCACTGGCGCCTGATGCTGTGCTGCACAGGGGAGTCCATGCCTCGACCTGCAGCTGTTCGGCTACCCTTTGTTATGTCCATCTAGAACCACACAGCTCTTGGGGTTGGAAAAGCCCTCTGAGATCATTTGGTCCAGCCATCAACCCAGCACCACCAAACCATGGCCCCAAGTGCCATGGCCACACGTTTCCTGAACACCTCCAGGGATGGGGACTCCACTGCCTCCCTGGGCAGCCTGTGCCAGCGCCAGACATGTCCATATCCACGCAGGAAAGCTGGGGAGGGACATCTGACAAGGGCTTGCAGTGCTAGGATGAGGAACAATGGCTTTAAGCTGGGAGAGGGCAGATTTGGACTGGAGATGAGGCAGAAATTCTTCCCAGTGAGGCTGGGGAGACCCTGGCACAGGCTGCCCAGGGAGGCCGTGGAGTCCCCATCCCTGGAGGTGTTCAAGGCCAGGCTGGATGAGACCTTGAGCAACCTGGGCTGGTGGGAGGTGGCCCTGCCCATGGCAGGGGATGGAGCTGGATCACCTTTAAGGTCCCTTCCAACCCACTCCACGATTCTATGCTCAGCAGCTCTCTAGCATTTGGAGGCACCCAAAGCTGTCCTGCCTGAAGCACCACAAATGTAAGCATCAATAATTCAAGCCTGGCCACAAGCTGCAGCGGGAAGCAGAGGGCATGGCTAGGGGATGGCTCCTGCCTCCCAGCCTGCTGCTGGAACTTTCCCCCTAGATTTGGATGCTTAGCTGCTCACCTTTCAAGAGCAATTTTGAAATGCAAAAGGCTGGGGGAGCAGTCAGGATCCAGCCTGCTCCGAGAGAACTCATTTATCTGAGAGGAAAATCACCTTTTGGAAATGCACTTTCTGCCTCACAGCTCTCCTGGGGCTCTGTATGCAGATCAGAGGCAGGCAGTGCTGGGTAAACACGATCAGGAGAGGCTCCTATCAGCCTGATGCACACCAGCTGGTGGCTTCCAGTGTTAGCCAGTGCAGAGAGAGGAAAGATGAGGCAGGGAACACTGTCACCCTTTGTGCCCTGCCTGGCTTGGCCAGCTGCTGTGACAGAACTGCTGAGGAAGTTGAAGAAACTTTGCTTGTCTGAGACTTGCTGCTTGGAGGAAGAAGGAGAAGGTACAAGAGAGCCTGTGAATGCCAGCAGGCTCCAGGCACTGCCATGCCTGCAGCCCTGGGCACAAGGAGGAGAAGTTTCAATGGGAAAACAAAAGAGTCCCCCAGCAGCCTGGGCTCAGCTGAAAGCTTTGATTGGCAGAGCCTTGTGGTAAGTTCTTCAGTCTGGAGAGGAGGAGGCTGAAGGGAGACCTCACCACCCTCTACAGCTCCCTGAAGAGAGGCTGCAGCTGTGAAAGAGAGAGCAGCTGAGCCTTTGCTGGCTGTCAGAGATCCCAGCAGTGGTAAACCTTGGCCAGCTCAGCCCCATGCTTGGAAGCCTCAAAGGCAGAAGTCCATGGAGAGGCAACTGCTGCTTCCCAGCTCAGGAAGTCAAGCCCCAGGTAGGTGTTTCTCCATCTAGCTGCTCAGCTAAGCCTGGGGCCAGAGCCCCTGCAAGAGCCCCAGACAGCAGCAACCCACTCAGACAACCCCCAAGTGCCTTTGCTGAGCTGCCTTCAGAAAGCCTGGAGAGCACCTTGACAATTCATTACAGAAGAACAAAGGGTGTCAGGAGGTGGCCTGGCTGCCACTCCACCCCATTCTTCAGCCTTAACAGCCAGAGCCCTGACAAAAGCTGATTCTGGAATTAAATGGGTGGGGAAATGATGGTGTGAGATGAAATGACAAATAACTGAGGCTAATGAGGCCTGGATCGTTCTGGGCTGATTCATGAAGCCCCTGCACCCCACATCAGGATGGGATCTTTTCTCCTCTCGGTGCTCAGTCCCACTGTGAGTGATGATCTTTGCAAATCTCCTCAAGGAAGGGTTTTACCTGCAGGTGAGTGCAGACATCCAGGCTGGCAGGGGGACATCTGCAGGAGCCAGAGCTGGAGCTAAAGCTCAGGCTGGAGTGAAGGCTAAGCCACATGGACACAGAGATGTGCTCTGGTGGTGGCTGGATTAGTTTAAGCAGAAAGCTGGAAGCAGGGGTGCAAAGCTGTGCTCAGAGCAGCTGCTGGGGCTTGCAGTGGGCTCAGGGTGCAACACAGCTGAAATTCTGCAGTCTTCTGCTGGGAGGCAAATTTTCTGAGTGCTTTGTAGGGCCTGAGGTTTCCCCCAGTGTTCCAAACTTCCACCTGCTCAGAGCCTTGGTGCCCATGCCCTGATCCTCCCCAGGGCAGTGCCTGCAGGGGCTTTGGCAGCTCAGGGCAGAGGAAGGGCTGAAGCCCAGGGACCCAGCCGTGGCTGATTGCCTCCAAGAGCAGTCAGGCAACACCCTAAAGGGAGAGAGAACCAGGATGTGCTCCTCGGGCACCGCGTGCTTTTTTCAGCTGCTGAACTGGAGACGGCCACTTGGCCAAAGTCCTTTTGAAAGCTCAGAGTGGGTGACACAGCCCCCGCGGAGCTGGCTGCAGGCACTGCAGGTTTCTCGGGAAGCTGTCCTGTGGCAGGCTCCTCAGCTCCCCCGGAGTGGAATCCTGGCACATCTGAGGGTTTCATTGTGGTTGATGTTTCCTGCCCCGGCAGGAGCTGAGCAGTGTGAGTGCCATCAGAACATCAAAGGCAGAGTTGTCTTCTTCTGAGACTCTCCCCCTCCTGCTTCTCCTCTTCTCCTCCCTGCTTCGAGGACTGCCACAGCCTACAAAAAAGGAGAAGGGAGTCTGTCTGTCTCTGCTCTGCAGCAGAGTCTGTGAATCCCTGCTCTGCAGCTCCCAGTTTGCGTTTCTCACCCCTGAAGCTGATTTTCGGTGCTGCAAAGCAACTTCAAATATTCACAGGTTGCATTGGGTTGGAAGGGACCCTCAGAGGTCAGCTTGGCAGTCAGCAGGGACACCTCCACCCAGAGCATCATTACTGCTCTCTGAACTCCTCTCAGCTAACAGAACCTTCCTCTGCTCCTTTCCCTCTCCAGTCTCTCTTTTCACCACCAAAGCCCCCAAAAAGCAGGGGTGGGGAAAAGAATCCTTGTTGCTATGCACACAGAAATGCAGACCATGGAATGGTTTGGGTTGGAAAAGGCCTCTAGGATCCTTGAGTCCAGCCTCTGACCTAAGAGCACCATGGCCACCAAGCCATGTCCCCAGGTGCCGTAGCCACCCATTTCTGGAACACCTGCCAGGAAGCCTCCAAAGTTTCAATGCTATTTATTTATTGTTCTCTGAAGTGAGCTGAGCAAACCCAAGCTGGAAGGACTGAGATGAAAGAGGAGCAAACCCACAAATCTCCCTTGTCATCCCTTCCCTCTGCAGTGATTAAACAGCAAACCCTTTAGCAGCCAAGCTCCCTTCTCACTTCAGAAACAGAAAAAGGGGGAAAAAAAGAAAAGGAGGGGGAGGGGGGAGGAAAGCAGAAGAAATCTTCAGCAAAATATAACCTTGCAGCTGTAAACATATGTCTGAATAATTATTCTGGCCTTATATCAAAAAGCCCACCCCTGCCAGAGCAGACAGGTTTTAATTTAGCATTCCCCCAGAGCTCTGGAGGGCAAGGTGGATGATTGAGAGGGCAAGGTGACTTGGCTCCAAGGGCTATCTTTATTTGCATGAATGACTAACTGTAAAGCACAGAAAAATATCTTTAAGTAAATTCTGCCTGTCACTGACAGTGATCTAAATGGAATTATGGCTGCATGAAACTCTCTTTTGCTCAGGTAGATATTTGGAGGGTTTAGAGTTATTTATTTATTTCCCCCTGAAGAAATGTCTTCCCCCCCCCCCCCCCCCATTTTAAAATAATGCAAAAAGCCCCCAAAAAAACCCAAGCCAGAAATGAGAACAACCCCAGATGGTGGAAGGAACACCAAGGAACACAAAGCCTTGCAGACAGCAGGGATTGGACCACTTCCTACTGCTGTGGCCACTGCAGGTGGAAGGTGTTGCACCTGCCTCCCAGCTGAGCCCTCAGCAGCTACTGCAGAGTCTGTGGCAGCCAAGTCTTCTCTCTAGAGGTCTGCTGATGTGTCTCAGAGGCACCCTGGAGAGCCCTGTCCCAGGTGAGTGCCATTGTGACCACTGCAGAGGGAAGGTGTTGCATCTACAAACCTCCCATTTAAGCCCTCAGCAACTTCTGCAGTCCATGGCAGCCAAATCTTCTCTCTAGAGGTCTGCTGATGTGTCTCAGAGGCACCCTGGAGAGCCCTGACCCAGGTGAGTGCCTGGGTTCAAGCCTGGGGGTTTGAAGTGCTGAGCTTTCTAGCACCAGAGCTGGAGCTAAGTCTGTTCAGCCTGGACAAGAGGGAGGGTGTGGGGCAGGGAGGAGGTGAAGCAGCCAAGGCTTTTTGCAGCGGTTCCTAGAGGTGATGGACACAAACTCAAGCACAGGAGATTGCCTCTGAACATCATAAATCTCTTCTTTACCATCAGGGTGACTGAGCTTTGGCAGAAGCTGGCCAGAGAGGCTGTGGAGTCTCCAAAACCCAACCTGACATGGCTCTAGGTGACCCTGGGGTTGGAGCAGAAGGCTTTTGGAGGTCCCTTCCAAGCTGTGGTTCTGTGAGTGTTCACTCATCCAGGTGGTTTCTGTATCTGAATGAAGGTCCCAAGCACTGCTGATAATTACAGCACCCAGTCCCAGGAGCTGGGCACTGGAGAGGAGCACCCCTGGAGAAGAGCAGATCTGTGGCTCTGCCTCCTCAGAGTCAGAGGACTGAGAGCTTCCTCTTGCTCTGCACCATTTGCTGAGAACTTCCTGAGCAGGATGTGGCAGTTTGGCCATCTCTGTGTTCTCCAGCTGCAAGAAGAAGGTTTTGTTGCAAGCCTAAGTGTGACAAAGCTGTGGGAGCCAACACACTCTGCCTCCTACAGCAGGGAACATGAGAGCAGCTGGACTTGCTGCCTCCTCAGAGAGGCTCACTGCCTTCCTGACATTGCTTTTGGAGGAGGAGGAGAAGCCTGGTGGCTGGAGCTGTCCTCAGAGCCCTTGCCACAGTTTGACATTGGCAGTGGCAGGAACCACAGGAGTCAGCCAGAGGGACGAGAGGCTGGCAAGAGTGGAGGAGCTCCCTGCTCCCAAGAGCCACTTTTGATGCTGAGCATTGCTAAAGGCCAGTTCCCAGAAAAAGTCTGCATAGGTAGCATTTATCACCACGGGGCAGAACAAGACCTGTGCCTACAGATACAAATAGCTGTAACCTTGGAGGTGTCTCTCGGGGAGATTTGTCACCCTGGTGGTCTCCCTGGGACAGGAATGATTTTTTTGCATGACAGCTCCTGGCTGCTTCCTTGTTTGGTCTGCTCTGCTCAACTGCCTCCTGGTTCTGCCAGGTTAATGAAAGGAAGGTGCAGTTAAAATCTCCAATGGTTTGTCCTTTTCTTTTTTCCCCACCCTTGTCTTGCCACCCTCCATCAGGCTTTGGGGTCACCTCGATGTTGTTCTTCTCAGCTCTGTGAGATGCCACTCAGGACAGGAGGACGCTGGGGAATGCTGCTGAGGACTGGTCTCCCTGGGGAGACACACTGGCAGATTGATGCTGGGGTGATGTGGAAGTAGGATTTCCTTGGCATTCCCCATGGCACCACCGATGCAGGGGTTTAAGTGATGTGGTAACTTTGGAGCCCTCTCCATCTGACTGTGGCACAGAAAGCAATTGCATTTCTCTTTCTCTCTGTGCCTCTTGAGGTGATTCCTGCAAGTGTTTATCGAGTTAAGGGGAAGAGCAGCAACCAAAGTGAATTGGAGGAGATACAAGAGGGTCTGAAAAGGAGCTGCTGGTGAGAGGAGGAGCAGAAGTGTCAGCCCAGGAAAAGCTAACGAGCAGGAGGCTGAGAAGGGCAAAGCCTTTGGTATTTCTTTGTCTTTCATAGAATCACAGAATGGGTTGGGTTAGAAGGGACCTTAAAGGGCATCCAGTTCCAAGTCCCCTGCCATGGGCAGGGACAGCTCCCACCAGAGCAGATGAGAGAGGAGGCTGAAATAATGCTGATACCTAGCACCAAAGGACTTCTGGAGTAAGACTGGTACTTGCATGAGAGCAGCTGGACATGAAGGAGCTGGAGGATTAGCAGAGCTGTGGGAAGGGCCTCAGGAGAGTGGATGGTGGCAGCTTAGAATCACAAAATCATTAAGGTTGGAGCAGGCCTCTGAGATCATCAAGTCCAAGGATCAACACCACCACAGCCACTCCAACGTGTCCTGAGTGGACAAGCTCCAGCTTGGCTGAGCAGGGTCCAGGGCAAGGAATCCAAGGGTGGGCTCTGAGAGCTCCAGGCTGAGTTTCTTCCATTCATGACACAATACATCAGTGTGCTGGGGGCCACAACCAGCACTGCTTTGCCTTCCTCTAAACCACCCCAAATATCTTCACCTGGAGCCTCTTTTGCCAACGTGGGCACTTCCCCTCTGAGCCCCTGAATTTCACCTGTGCTTCACACACAGAGAAACAATCCCTGCTCTTTGCTTAGCTAAGCAGCAGAGCAAAGCGTGGACTGGGTGCAACTCCAGACCTCCCAGAGAAGTCCTTGGGGGGTCTGCTGCTCAGGGCTGGGAGTTCTTTAGCTGGCTCCAGCTCTGGGTGTGTGCATTGTAATGAACTGGTGTGAAATGGGTTTGTTAATCTCCAGAATAGCTTAATGAAGTATTTCTGGGCTGAGGGAAGACAAGGGGAAGTACCTGTTCGCAGGCACACATCATGTTTATTGGATGCAGCCAGCCCCTTTAATTTGTGCTTTTATGTGACATTTGGAAATGTCATTTTGCCTTGAAGACCATCTAATAATTAAAGGATGCAGCCAGGCTTTAACCACCTAAAGATATAAACAGAGGGAGCAAATATTTGCATTTAAATGCAATCCAAAGCAAACACAGAGCAGGGATCTTTTCTTCATGTCCCAAACTACATTCTTACATCAAAGTGATGATTTCTAACTTGTTTGTTTTTTTTTCTTTAAAGGAAAGCTGTGATTCTCCTGCAGTTACTTGCAGGCAAAAGAACTTTTTCCTGAGCCATAAATTTTCTGGCCATTTCTGGAGGTGAGTCATATGGAGCTTTCTGTACCTTCTAATAACCAAACCTGCATTTTAATCATATCCTTTGTATTCCTGCATTGATTACCTGGATATTTACTGTACTTGGTAAGCATTAAATGACTGTTTCCATTTATTTCTGTGGCTTCCTGGAATTGCTGAAGGATCCATTTGTACACACTGGCTTTTAAATGTCTTTTATTCTAATGTTCACACCAATTAATAGGCTCAGATTTAGAGGAGGGGCTGAGCAGAATGTCACAGAAGCATAGCATGGTTTGGGCTGGAAGGGACCTCAAAGATCATCCAGTTCCACCCCCTGCCATGGGCAGGGACACCTCCCACCAGCCCAGGCTGCTCAAGGTCTCATCCAGCCTGGCCTTGAACACCTCCAGGGAGGGGGCAGCCACAGCCTCCCTGGGCAGCTGGTGCCAGTGTCTCCCCACCCTACCTGGAAAGAATTTCTTCCTCAACTCCAGTCTCAATCTGCCCTCCACAAGCTTCAATCCATCACCCCTCATCCTGGCACTCCCAGCCCTTGTCAAAAGTCCCTCCCCAGCTCTCCTGTACCCCTCTGCAGTCACTGGAAGGCAGCTCTGAGGTCTCCCCTCATTGCAAATACTCTCAGGGTGCTGAGCAGCCACTGGAACTTTTTAATTGCTGGTGCCATGAATCAGGCTGAGGGCTGCTTCTTGGGTGGGAAAAGACTGCTCTGAACTGCACAAGTCCCCCTGCACAGACCACCCTGTGCCTTCCTTACCTCCAGGAAGGCTTCTGACCTCTAACAAGCACATTTGGGGTCCTAGTGCTCTGCCCTGCTTGTCAATCAGCATCTGAGTTGTGTTGTGTGGTGGAGAGGCTGAAAAGTCTTCCCCAGCCCTGTAGGTTTGTGGACCCCTTCATGGTCTGCTCTAGAGATGGATGCTGGCATCCAGGACTGTGGAGACAAGATAGTTTGTGATTCTAAGTAACCTTCTGATGCCTCCAAAGACCCTTTGCATCCAAAGACCTCTCTGCTCTCCTCCTCAGTACCACTGCAGTGAGAGCTTCTCAAGAGCCACTTGTCTTCAGCAGCTCCAGAACCTTTTCTGAGGCTGGGTGGCCCCAGCCTGGGGGCAGCAGGTCCTGCTCTCCACTTTCCAGGTGTCACTGGAATCCTGCAGCATTCAGCTGCTTTCAAATGCATAGAATCATATGTTGTTGGCTGCTGCCCATCCATCAGCCTGCAACAAGGAGCTGCTCTCCTTGCTAACCACTCTGCTGCTCTTCATCTCACTGCTGAGTTTTACTGATTTAGTTTTATCTTCTGGGTTGCTGCTAGAAATGGCAGTGGGGCCCTGCCTCAGCGACCCTCCCCTCATATTTCCTCACAAACATCAGCACCTGAGCCCTCTGAGCAGGACCTGATCCCTGCTCTGCTTGTGGTGGGTTCTTTTCAAAGGAGTTCAAGCTGCAGCTTTAAAGAGAAGGCAAAGGAAAGCCCTTTAGATCCTGAGCCACAAATTGCAAGCAGCCCAAAGTGGCAGAAACAAAGAGTTTGTGAGCTGCAGGAGTGGCAATGTCTCTGTGTTGCTCACACCTGTGCTCAGTGTTCTGTTTGGCTCCTTCTATGCCGGGTGGTATCCCTAAAGCTGTACAGGAAAGTCCTTTTAATGATGGCTTGAAGAGTTTGATGTCCTGGAATGTTTGATGTGGAGCACCCAGAGCAGAGGACAAGAACTGGCAGGTTAAAAAACCAAACAGAAAGAAAGACAAGAAAGAGTGCTTTCAGCTTCTCAGCTTGCTCTGGAAACCCTTCTCCTAGAGCTTCACGTTGTGGCTTTCAGGTTTTGAAGCCCTGGCACCCGGCTTCAAGGGACCCTTGCTGTCTGCCAGCTCATCCTCCTCACTGCCCAAACCCTTTCTCCTGGTCTCCCTGTGACACAAGGAGAAAGGACACACGGCACCTTGGCTTCCAGGGGGAGATGCTGCTTTGGTTTGGTGACTGCTGGTTAGACCTCATCTGCTGGTGGGAGGCTTCCCAGGTTCTCCTGGCTGGTGGGATGGGAGCAATCTGACCTTCAGCTGGGTGTTAACTGTGGGTCAGCTCTCTTCTGACAACCAGAGCTAACATCAGAGAATCATGGAATGGCTTTGGTCAGAAAAGATCTCTAGGAGCATCCAGTCCAAACATCAACCCACCCCCACCACAGCCACTAAGCCGTGCCTACAAGTGCCATGGCCAAAGGGTTTTTGAACCCCTGCAGGCATGGGCACTCCGGCACCCCCCGGGCAGGCTGTGCCTGACCACTCTTGCAGCACAGAAATGTTAACCAGTGTCCAACCTAACCCTCCCCTGGGGCAGCTTGAGGCCAATTTATGGGGTTCCAGTGATGAGCTGCATTTGGTCTAGGATGTAAATTCAGCAGCTGGGGAGGGGGAAGGCACACATCCAGCCAGCCAGCCAGATACATAGAGATGAGCATGCATACAGAGATGTAATTCCTGTGGCTTGCACTCTTGCTTATCTCAAGCCAGTGGAAGAAAAAAATAATAAAAACTGCTACTCCTAAAGAAAAATCCCCAAGTTTCCACCCGAGTTTGGAGGGAGAGCCAGCAGCATATTTTCCCTGTCTCTCCTGAAGCATCACGCCCCACTTTGGGCACTTCATTTATATGCACATCGTATGCAATCTGCCTGACTCCTACTGTACCTCTGAACAGATCCAATCAGATACCCATATGCATGTAAATGAGGCTCCCCGAGCTGCCGAGGAAGAGGAGCTAAAGAGCAGCCTCTCCTGGAAACTTGTTACGGTGACAATCTCCTCCCGCGCGGCACAACAAAGCCTCCCCCATCCCCCAGCCCTGCTCCCCAGCCCTCTGCTCTCCCCTGGCTGCTCTGCACGTCAGGAGAGTGCCCTGCAACTCACTTTTCCGGGCTGAGGTAATTTATTTAAACACGGCTGGCTTAAAAAGAAATCATAACCAAAAACTCAAACCACGACAACAAGCAGTAACAAAGAGAAGGGAAGGGAGAGAGGGTTTGCTGTGCATCCCTGCTAGCAGAGGGGGAAGAATGCTGGTGTCACAACTCACTGAGTGTAGAAATTAAAGAAGGCTGAGGCCATTGTTTGAAAACAGGCAAAATAATTAAAATTATTATGGAATAATCACACATCACACAACAGCCTCCCCCTCTCCTGAGCAACAAGCCAAAGCAGCTCCTCCAAAGCAGGCCCAGGGGCAGAGGTTCTGTATATCATTCACAGACCATCTGTCATTCAATTCCTGCAGCCCCTCTCCACCATTCTGAGGGCAGGCTGCGGCGCAGTCCTGGCATTTCTCTCCCCATTTGCTAACAAACAGCGGCGATGGCAGATAAACGCGGCAAACAATGGGAGCCTGTAATGAACTGGAAAGGGAGATGGAGTTTTGGAACCGGCACCAAGAAGTTCCCGGTCCTGCCTGAAGCTCTGGGGACCCCCGGAGCCTGGTTCTGCCATGTGGCTGCACAGACAGACATCTGCAGGCTGTGTGAGGCTTGCAAGGACCCAGCCAGCCTGCGAAGGGGCTGGTTTCCATGCGATCACTTCTCTTTTCCTCCCTCTCTTGCTGCCTTTCTCTTTAAAAACAATAATGAAAAAGGGACTGCAAGCTACTTCCATTCCCGGCCAGGAGGGGAAAGGGGCACAAAAGGACCAGGGATGCCGAGCAGAGCTCCCTGCTCCAGCAGCAACGCTTTGGGGCTTTTGTTGTCAGTTTTGTTTTATTGCTAATTCTCTGCCTTCTTTTTTTCACACTCACCCAGCATTTCATTGTGACTGTCTTAAGGAGCAGCAGCAATGGGTCCTGGCTCCAGGCTGCTCTTTGGGAACCCAGGCTTGTCAAATGCTCTCCTCCTTTTGTTTGCTTTTTTACCTTTATTTATTGTTTGGAGACTGAAAATGAAGTGTGGCTGTGAGGAGCTGAAGCTGCATGAGAGAATTACTGCTTGCAGCTCTTGGGTCAATATTCATAGAGTCAGAGAATCATTAAAGGTTGGGAAGGACCTCTAGGGTCATCAAGTTCAACATCCACCCAACACCATCACGGCCACTAAAGCATAGAACAGAATCATTAGGGTTGGAGAAGCTTTCTAAGGTCATCCAGACCAACCATCAACCCAGCACCACCATGGCCACTGAGGAGCAGGATAGAACCAGGGAATCATTCAGGTATGAAAAGCTCTCTAGGACCATCCAATCCAGCCATCAGCCCAACACCATCATGACCAATAAACCACACAATAGAATCATTGAGGTTGGAGAAGCTCTCTAAGGTCATCCAGTCCAACCATCAACCCAGCACCACCATGGCCACTAAGCCTTGCCCCACAGTGCCATGGCCACAGGGGTTTTGAACACCTCCAGGTGTTCCTGCACACACAGCCCCAGAAATGAGCCAGCACTGGCCAGGGAGAGCATGAATCCCTTGATGCTGTCACTGGCTTTAGGAGCTGGGAAGTCTCAGATACAACTGAAAGTGGGAAGAGGGAGAGCAAAAACTCTACACAGGTAGGCTCTGAGTCCAGGGTGAAGCTGGACCAGGGTTCCCAGTGCTCATATTCCCAGCAGCACAGAGTGGTTTGGGCTAGAAGGGACTTTAAAGATCAGCCCACCCCAGGTGGATGCTGGGGAAAAACCGCTGCTGGTACCAGAGGAAAAGATCGTGGCAGGAAATCCTGACCGAGGACAAGGATATCTAAATGGGTAGGGGGGCTCCTGATGACCCTAGGATTTCATCTGGAACGAGGAGCAGCTGGTCAGTGCCACTCTGAGCAGCACCTCCAGCCACTGCCCTTATGGCAGGCTGCTTCCCAAAAGCATCCAGCTGTGGCTGCTCAGCAAGAGGAGGAGAGGAGAAAGGAGAGGACTGAGCTGTCTCTGCAGCAACCCACCTGAGACCTGCTGGTTCTCATGGGGAAAACCTTGTGGATACCTGGCTGGAGGCAGCAATGGATTTGGGTACTGGGAATGGATGAGCAGCCAATAACCCCAGAGGATTTGGGCACTGGGGATGGATGAGCAGCCAATAACCCCAGAGGATTTGGGCACTGGGATGGATGAGCAGCCAATAACCCCAGAGGATGGGATGAGCAGCCAATAACCCCAGAGGATTTGGGCACTGGGGATGGGATGAGCAGCCAATAACCCCAGAGGATTTGGGCACTGGGGATGGGATGAGCAGCCAATAACCCCAGAGGATTTGGGTACTGGGGATGGATGAGCAGCCAATAACCCCAGAGGATTTGGGCACTGGGGATGGATGAGCAGCCAATAACCCCAGAGGATTTTTGGGCACTGGGCACTGGGGATGGGATGAGCAGCCAATAACCCCAGAGGATTTGGGCCAATAACCCCAGAGGATTTGGGTACTGGGGATGGGATGAGCAGCCAATAACCCCAGAGGATTTGGGTACTGGGGATGGGATGAGCAGCCAATAACCCCAGAGGATTTGGGTACTGGGGATGGATGAGCAGCCAATAACCCCAGAGGATTTGGGTACTGGGGATGGATGAGCAGCCAATAACCCCAGAGGATTTGGGTACTGGGAATGGATGAGCAGCCAATAACCCCAGAGGATTTGGGTACTGGGAATGGATGAGCAGCCAATAACCCCAGAGGATTTGGGCACTGGGTATGGGATGAGCAGCCAATAACCCCAGAGGATTTGGGTACTGGGTATGGGATGAGCAGCCAATAACCCCAGAGGATTTGGGTACTGGGGATGGGTGAGCAGCCAATAACCCCAGAGGATTTGGGCACTAACCCCAGAGGATTTGGGTATGGGATGAGCAGCCAATAACCCCAGAGGATTTGGGCACTGGGTATGGGATGAGCAGCCAATAACCCCAGAGGATTTGGGCACTGGGTATGGGATGAGCAGCCAATAACCCCAGAGGATTTGGGTACTGGGGATGGGTGAGCAGCCAATAATCCCAACCTGTTTTTCCTGAGCTTTTACCTGACTCTGGGAGCAGAGCAATGACTTATTGCTACTTGACTCTGCCAAACAAGCCTGAGGTGAAACTTCAGGCTTCCTCCCCTGGGCCTTCTGGAGCCTCCTGACCATTTTCAAAGGGGATGATTTACATGAGATTTTATTTTTCCCCTCCTGCCTTGTGAGCCATAAATTTCTAGAGAGCCCCTCTGAAAGACTTAACTGCTTTTGTGAGGCCTCAGATGAAGCCAATCAAGCCAACTAGTAGGAAAGCCAAGCTCCCAATTAACTCTGTCCCTCAGGACCATCTTGTTTGCGGTTAGATCTGGAGGTCTGTGGGGCAGGGGCTGTCTCCCACCCTGGGCCCCTGTTGGATGGGGAGCATTTTGCAGTCCATGGCTTGAAGGTGCCCTCTGAGGAGGTGGAAGTCGTTCCCAGTGGTGTGAATGTGCCATGCAAGCCCTGAGCAAAGGCTAAACAAACGGCTGAGGGCTTGGTTTCCTTTCCTCCTCACTTGCTCCCCTCTCTGTTTGCTACATTCAATTATTTTTGGAAGCTGCATAATAAAGCAAAGTTGTACATTTCAGTGTTCCCAGACCAGATTAGAGGGGATTAAAGCATCAAGGGGTGGCAGCTGGTCAGTTTGCTGCACATTTTTAATGTGGAAATGGTTCTAAATGGGGGGAGGGGGGAAGGCAGAGAGGTGGGAGATGGTAGCAGGCTCAGACTCTGGCATCTGCTCCCCAGGAAGCCTCCCTGGGGAAGGGAGGATGCAGCAGATTCCTGGAGCTGGTGTAGGGGAGAGGCCAGGGGAGGCACTGACAGCAGCTAAACCAGGGATGCCTCAAACCAGTGGCTGCAGGAGGTCCTGGTGAGCACTGGGACTGCCAGAACCTTGGTGAGCCTTGTGGTGATGGTGAGGGTGGCAGAGAGCCCTGCCCCAACCCTGGCTGCCAGGATGGGATCCTCAGCCTGCAAGCTCACCCTCTGCCTGACCTCTTGTTGGAGGCTGGCCACAGGAGTGTCAATTAGTGCTAATTGTGAGGGGTTTGGTTTGTCATGTGGCCACCTGTCCTCCAGGAGCTGGGCTGAGACCCCGGGCAGCCCATAATGAGCAGCTGTCAGCCCCCAGCCAGGCTCAGTGCTCTCCTGCCCTGGGCTGCATCTGAGCATCCCTCAAGGTGAAGGCACACAGCCCTCACTGTTGGGACAAATCTGTGTCACCCTCCTCATCCCTGCAGGGTAACCTGGATTTGAAGGGGACAGGAATGTGCCTCTGTCCTGCCCTGTGGCTAATCAAATGCACCCAGCCCCTGCCACGCACCCAGCCTGCCATGCACCCAGCCCCTGCCATGCACCCAGCCCCTGCCACGCACCCAGCCTGCCATGCACCCAGCCCCTGCCATGCACCCAGCCTGCCGTGCACCCAGCCCCTGCCATGCACCCAGCCTGCCATGCACCCAGCCCCTGCCATGCACCCAGCCTGCCATGCACCCAGCCCCTGCCATGCACCCAGCCTGCCGTGCACCCAGCCTGTGACTCCAAGCTGTGCACTGAAGAGTGTCATTACATGGGAGCCCATTAGATCAATCCTTGAAGGGATCCACCCTGCCTGCCTGTGCCACCTCTGTGACCTCTGCCTGTGCCTGGGGTGCACCTGGGCACTGCAAGGTCTGCAGTGAGCCCTCTGCAGGGGTTTTGCAGAGGGGGGTGGCAATGGAATAAAGGAAGGAAATTTCTGGAGCCACTCTGGTCTCCACCCCTGGAGATAGTCAAGGTCAGGCTTGATGGGGCTCTGAGCAACCTGATGCAGCTGGGGATGTTCCTCATTACTGCAGGGGGTTGAGCTAGGTGACCTTTGAAGGTCCCCTCCTGCCCAGTGCGTTCCCTGGCTCTGTGATTTCACCACCCTGCTCCTTTCTGAAAGGCTTCATTTGACAGTTTAGCTTCTGAGCCACCCCAGCAGGCAGCCAGCCACTGCTGTGTGGGCTGAGGGTTAACACCAGTGTGGGAAACCTTGACAGAAACCCCTGCCAGGAGCTGAGGAGGACCAAGGGGATGGATTTATTGCTGCAGTGCCAGGTATGGCAATTCCCAGCACTTCTCCTCTGCTCTTTCCTCAGAGGCTTTCCTGCCTTTCTCTCTCCTCCTGGCTCTGCAAACACCTTCTGTTTGTATTTTGGGTTAGGATGAGTGTTTTATTGTTTTGTCTGTTGTTGTAAAGCCCAGTTCTGTAACCAAAGCACCTCTGCCTGTCTGTGCACACAGAAGCAAGGTCCCTGATGCTCAGTGTAAAGCTCCTGCCTTGGAAAGGAGCCACAGCAAACGCCTGGGGCTGTGCTCAGGGCTGGCAGCACCATCCTGAGGCTTTCTGGGACTGCTGAGGTTCAGGGCATCCCAAATTCCCACCCTGTGACTCCCAACTCCTGCTTCACAGCCAGGGGAGTCAGGGGAGCACTGCTGGATGAGGGGACTGGGGTTGTTCTGTCTGGAGAAGAGGAGCCTGAGGGGAGACTTCATTGCTCTCTACAGCTCCCTGAAAGGAGGCTGGAGCTGGCTGGGGATTATTTCTTTGCTGCAGGAGTGGTCAGGGACTGGCACAGGCTGCCCAGGGAGGTGGTGGAGTCCCCAGCCCTGGAGGGGGCTCCAGAAACCTGTGGCCATGGTGGTGCTGGGCTGAAGGTTGGACTGGATGATCTTGGAGGCCTTTTCCAGCTGAAACAATTCTACAACTCCCAGCTGGGTGTCAGGGCTGCTGGACCCCCTCCCACTGGACTGAGAGCACAGCCAAGGCTGGCCCTGGTGCAGTGCACAGCTCCTCAGCATTCCTGCTGTGAGATGACACGTGTGGGGTGGGGGTGAGGATGGAGGTTCAGCTCATTCCATGGAGCTCTGCAGATTAGCTGAGGTGTCAGCTGCGTGTGTGTCAAGCAGGCTTTGAGTCTTCCTCGCTGTCAGATCATTTTTTAAGTCAGGGTGCCTGGGGGCCCTTCTCATCAGCAGAAGCAGGATACAAACCTTCCCCCCGAAGATGATTATCAGGTTTAGAAGAAGTGCATTTGTGTGCTTTCAGAAGCCTGCTTGAAATGTAGCCAAGAAACTCGTGTGGGGCAGGAGACAAATGTCAGTCCCAGCTCTAGGCTGGACCGCAGCACAGCCTCTGTGGCTCTGCCTTTGGAAGCAAATGCTCAGCTCCATGCAGAGGGCTGCCGTTTGGAAATGCTGGAGGTGTGGCAAAGGTCTGACTTGAGATGGAGCCACAGAGCCATAGAATCATGGAGGGGCTTGGAATGGAGATCATCAAGTCCAACCCCACTGCTGAAGCAGGATCACCTAGACCAGCTTGCCCAGGGTCACAATGTCCAGGCAGGTTTGGAATCTCTCCAGAGGAGAAGACTCCAAAGCATCCCTGGACAGCCTGCTCTAGGCCTCCAGCACCCTCAAAGGAAAGAATCTTCTGCTTAAGTTCAAGTGAAACCTCTCGGGTTCTAGTTTGTGCCTGTTGTCCTGTCCCTGGCCACCAGTGAGAAGAGCCCAGCCCCATCCTCGGGACCTCCACCCCATATGTGAGATGACCTCCTTGCCCCAGATGTCTGCATCACCCTCAGAGACCTCTCCAACTGCTTACAAACCATCCACACCAGTATTTCCACCCGCGTTGTCCTGACCCTCTGCAAACAGCTGCTTCCAAACACAAGCCATGCAGGCAGCCCGGGGCAGGCAGCCCGGGTGGGACCCCCTGCTGCTGCCCGATTGGAGCCTCAGAAGGCGAGGAGCAGGGGGATGCGGCGGAGCCTCGCTGGCCTCCTGCTGCTGCTGTTGCTGTTCTCACACCGTGGTGGGGAATTGCCAGCCTTGCCAGCCAGCCAGGGAGCAATCTCTGCCCCTTCTGCCAGCTCGGTGCGAAACCAGGCTCTGCATGAGGCTCCCCTCCCCTCCCTGCCGCCCGCGGGGCATTTCCCTGCGCCGCGCTGCCTTTGCTGGGGGCCGAGATCTGCATCCAGCAAAACCAGAGGCTGTCGCCTCCGCGTGTGCAGAGGGAGCAGCGTGAGTAACGGAGCCTTGCCTCCCCGTTCCTCGGATGAGATTGCAGCTTTGCCTCCGCTCTTCTGGGAGCTGTTGAATCCCTTCCCGTGTCGCAGCGCTGCGCCGGCCCTGAGCCCAGGCTCTGGCGGCTCCGGGCGGGGCTGGCGAGAAGGGGCTGCCGGTGCAGATCCAGGACACTGCCTGGGTCACCTTTGCTCCCCTTCCCTGCATGCCTTGAGGACCTGCTTTCATGGGAACACACCCAGCAAACGGCACACAGCACAGAGTGAAATGAAAACCCGTGTGCAGCACCAAGGAGAGCACCGAGAGGCCTCCCGCCCACCTCTGCCCCTGCAGGTAAACAGAGGCGCATGGCAGGAGCTGCTGCAGACTCGGCCAGGGGCCGGACACGTGGAGTTAAGCTGCACCTATTTGTCTAAGGCTTGTCCAGAAGCTGCGAGGTTTGCACAGTGTGATCTGCTCTGCCTCCTGCCGCACTCAGCAGGGAAGCTGTGTGTGCAGCAGTGGAGGGCTGGAGAGTGGTTGAGCTCCATCAGCTTCAAGGCCTTTTCCAGCAGGAACAATTCCATGAATCTATGGTCTCATGAGTCTGTTTTCATGACCACGTGAAGCCATGGCTCCGTGTTTCTGTAACTCTGTGATTCCATGATCCCACAAGTTGATAGTTCAAAGATTCCATGACTCTATGACTACACCACAGTGGATCCTTCCTTTAGGTGCAAGACAAACTCCCTGTGTGGCCTCCTCAGCTGCCTGCCCTCCCAGTGGCATCCTTCAGGCAGCAGATCTGCCCAGCAGCACTGCCAGGTTGCACTGCTGAGGATCACTTTGGTTAAGTCATTGCTCTGCAGCCTGCTAGGAAGGACTCAGTCTCAGCCTGTGAGATGAGCTGTGTGGGGAAGGCACTGTCCCTGGTCAAAACAATCCTCTCTTTCCTTTGTGGAACATCTTAATCATTCCTGCTGGCCCTGGGGACAGATGATTGCAGACAGCTGGGCACAGCAGCCTGCCTGCAGCAGGGGTAGGGATGCTGCAGCCTCTCTGGGGGTGGGGTGGGGCAGCTGCTGGCCACATCCAGACACCTGGGGAACTCCCAGAGCCTGCTGAACCTGTGCAGAGTGCTGGTGACCCTGTGCCATGCTGGTGACCCTGTGCCATGCTGATGCCTGCAGCTGGGAGCCTCGATGGCACTGGTGTGTGCACACCAAACCCTCACAGCCTGTGGGGCCAGGGGCCTGCAGCAGAGCTGTGCAACCACACAGAGGGAGGGCTGCTTAGAACCTCATCTTGCATCAGCAGCAGCATCTCCTTTCCCTAGTGCCTCACAGCAACCTTTCACAGTTGAGGGGTCGCTCAGCTCTGTTGCTGCCACCAGTTCCTGTCCCCCCTGCAAACACTCCAAAGCCACTTGCCTGCAATCACAGAACCACAGAATCATTTAGGTTGGAAAAGACCTCTAGGCTCATCAAGTCCAACCTTCAGCCCAGCACCACCCTGGCCACCAAACCATGTCCCCAGCTGCCATGGCCACACGGCTCTGGAACCCCTCCAGGGATGGGGACTCCCCCACCTCCCTGGGGAGCCTGTGCCAGTGTCTCACCACCCTCACTGTAAAGAATCCTCCCACAGAGCTCATTAGAAATCTCTGAAATGAAAGTCAGCTGCTGGGAAGCTGTCTGGAGCCTGCCCCTCCTCATCTGCATTCTGGTGTCTGTGAACTGACTGCAGGCAGGGGATGTCCCTGCCAAGCATCCCTCACCTGCTGAGGCAGGGCCAAGGCAGTGCTGCCCAGAGCAGCCTGGCTGCCACAGCCACACAACCAAGGCATCCCTAAAACATTTAGCAATAAAGGGGAGAAAAAAAATGTGTTGTGCTTTAGTCACCAGGATTGAACCAGCCTAATCCCTAGGAGAGGTGATAAAAATTCATTAATCTAATTAAATACTTCTTATTGCCAAAGTGACTTTGTGGAGTAGCTTTGCTGAAGGATAAGTGCAAAGTAAAATGGAGTCCCAGCAGAGAGACAAACGTTAGACTCCAGCAAGCTGCTGCATGCTTCATTAAACTCATAATTATCCTCTGGTTCTAAGTAGCTGATAATATTTAATGAGCATCCAAGATGGTTTAAAGAAAATGTTTGCTAATGAGGAACAAACAGAGCTATGGAAAGCTGATAGCTGGGGTACCCCAGCCCTGTATCTCACCTGTATCTCCACTGCTCCCTTTCCTACAAGTGATTGAAATCTGCTTCTCAAACTGCTTTACTGCAGGGCTGTGCTGCTGGTGCCACTGAGGTGTGCTGGGAAGGGGAGGGCAGCCTAGGGGGAAGAGCATGTGCTGCAGAGCAGGCAGTGCTGCAGGACACCACAGGCAAAATGCATCCCGGGGCATGAGAAGGGAGCAAAGCCCCCCCGGGCTGGGGTTCCTCAGTGGTGCTGGGGGGGCTCACTCGGGTCAGGACGTGGAGAAGAAAAGGCTGAGGGGAGACAGCTCACTCTCTACAACGACCCAAGAGGAGGCTGGAGTGAGGGGGGCTGGTCTCCTCTCAGGTAACAAGTGACAGAAGGAGAGGAAATGGCCTGAAGCTGTGCCAGGGGAGGGTCAGGTTGAGATGAGGAAAATTTTCCTTGCTGCAGGCGTGGTCAGGGACTGGCACAGGCTGCCCAGGGAGGTGGTGGAGTCCCCAGCCCTGGAGGGGCTCCAGAAACCTGTGGCCATGGCACCTGGGGCCACGGTTTAGTGGCCATGGTGCTGCTGGATTGAGGGTTGGGCTGGGTGGTCCTGGGGGCTTCCCAGCTGAAACAGGTCTATGATTCCTCAGCACCCAAGGAGTGAGCTATAGCCACTCAGAGCAGCACTGGCACACCACAGCACTACTTTGTGTGCAGCAGTGTGCAGAGGACCGAGCTGCCCTGGCCATGCATTGCTCACAGCCTGCCATCTCCCCTGGCTGCATTTATCACTGCTGGGTCTGTTTCTGGGAGCTGGGATTGCTTTTCCTAACAGCATGTCTCTCCCCACCTAACCATCTTCCTGAGGCTGCCCAACCCAAGGGGCAATCCCTGTCCTAAGGTGTGGGTGGTTGTGTCCAGTTGCATCAGGACCAGACTGCTAAGCCCCAAATCTCTGGGGTGAACACAGACCACTCAGCCCTTTAAAGTCACCACATGCACCCCTGCAGCTTGTGGGGAGCTCTGATAGCAGCCAGCACTTGGAAAGCAGAGAGCAAAGAGCAGAGCAGGAGCAGACACACATGCCAAGTGAATGCAGATGACTCTCTTGGATCAGAGCAGCAGAGCAGCCTCTCCACCAAAGCGCCTGCACGCAGCCCTGTGTGCTGACGGCCTGAGTGCTTTACAGCAGGGATGCCGGGCTGGGCTGGGAGGCGCTGGCACTGTGTGGATTAGCAGACCCCATGCTTGTGCCTGCTTTATGGCTGTGATTATCTTTGTGAGGCGCTTAAATGCTGCCAGTGGAGCATCCTATAAACGAGGAGAGAGATTAGATGAGATCTGCAGCTCTCAGCCAGGGAGTTTATACCTGCTTGGCTCACTTGGAGGCTGAGTTTCTCTTTCAATGCAGCATTTCCAGCTCTTCCTTATGCCCTTTTATCGGCTGGGGTTCCAGCTGGCAGCCTCATAGATCTTGCTGCTGTATCTTTGATCTCAGATAGATTTTTGTGTATAAAATCATATCTCACAGCAGCTTTGCAAGCTGTTATGCTAATTCAGTGGTCATCTCCTCCCCTGGCTGCTATAAACACTGTAAATACAGACTGAGGGATGAGAACCATGCACACAGTCCTGCTCCTGAAGCCAAGCCCCGGGGGCACTGCTCCTGAGGGAGAAGGGCAGGATTGGGTCCCAGATTTGGGGAGGGTTAAACATAACCACAGAATCACAGGATGTTAGGGGTTGGAAGAGACCTCCAGAGATCATCGAGTCCAACCCCCTGCCAGAGCAGGACATAGAATCCAGCACAGGTCACACAGGAACACATCCAGATGGGGCTGGAAAGTCTCCAGAGACAACCCCTCTGGGCAGCCTGCTCCAGGGCTCTGTGACCCTCACAGTGCAGAAGTTCCTCCTCATGGTGAGGTGGACCCCCCTGTGCTGCAGTTTCCATCCATTGCCCCTTGTCCTATCCCATCCCAGGGTGCAAGTGAGCAGAGCCTGTCCCCCAGCCCTCAGCTATTGATAGGCATTGATCAGATCCCCTCTCAGTCTTCTTCCCTCCAGACTGAACAGCCCCAGGGCTCTCAGCCTCTCCTCACAGGGCAGTGCTCAATCATCCTGCTGCTGCCTGTGGTATCCAGGGAAGAAATTCACTCTTGCAGCACTTTTGGGGGTTAAGCCTTGTTGTGTTGACCTGAACAGCACAGATTTTCCTGCCAAGCAAAGGCATACTGATGGAAAGGTCTCATTGCAACAGCCTCCACTGTGCTTTGTGGCATCGGGGCGTTTGTTCTCTTTGCATGGAGGCAAAGCCAACCATGAGCTGCAGTTGTGCTCATGGAAGATGCATGGGAAATAAAGTTATTTTTAAATCCCCTCTGTCACCACCACCTCTCCTTCCCCACCCACTCCTTTTCCCTCAAACCCAGAGCACCTGGGCTCTGGTGCAGTCTCCTCCCACCCCAGGTGTGGACACTTTGCCCTCCCCACCCCCTGCCCTATTTAATTGCCTCCAGGAAGGGCAGCAGCCCCAAGCTGAGCCCATCTGGGCTGAGGATCCTCCTCTCATCTCTGGTGAGTGCCCCTGGTGCACACTGGGTGATGGTGGTGGTGACAACAAAGGCCGGGGGGCCTGGTGGCCCCCGGTTGTTAGGGCAATGATTGATGACTGCTCCAATCCCATCCACGGGTGCAGGCTGGGGCTGAGCTCCTCTCTGTGGTATCTTGGCTGGTTGAGGGTCTTGCCCCTGGCTCTGGGCTGGGTGCAGGAGTGGAGGTGGTGGAGCAGCAGCTGTTTAGGCAGGGGGAGGCTGGGGTGGAGGGAGCAGGAGCTGCTTTGGCAAGATGAAGTAGGGTGGTGGTGGGGGACAAAGGCTTGGTGGCCCCAGGTTAGGTAGAAGAGTTTATTGGATGGAGAACTTTTTGAAGGGGGAAAGAAACATTGAGAGGCCACCTGCCCTGAAGTGACCTCCAGACAGAGGACAAGCAACCTAGCAGGCAAGTATCTGACAATCTCTGGAGAGCTCACAGGGTTAAACATAATCACTGCTTCCACCTCGCCGGCTGTGCCCCTGCTGTGTCCTCACGGAATGGAAGGGACCCTGCAAGGTCATCGAGTCCAACCCCCCTGCAGTCAGCAGGGACCTTAGAGCTACTTTTCAGTCCCTAGAGGGGACCTCCAGGAAGGCTGGGGAGGGGCTGCTGAGGAGGGCTTGTGGTGACAGGACGGGGGTAGCGGCTTGGAACCGGAGCAGGGTGTCAGCCCCACTGAGTGCCGGAGCCCTCTGCTTGCCTTGCAAATGAATTCCTCTCCTTGGGTATTCTGACAGCGTCCTTCATAGCTGGGAGTATGACACCTGACCCCCAGCTGAGGTGGAATGGGCAAACTAGCAAAGCTGCAGAGGTAACCTCTAGAAGCAGGACAGGCTGGAGGGAAAGGCTTTCTCCTCCATAATTGATGGCCAGCACGTATTGAGTGTCCAATGCATGCCAGGTGATGGCACTGGGGTGCTTGGTTTTCACACCAGGTAAACAAAGAACTCTAATGGAAACCCAGGTGATTAATGGGCAGCTGAGAGCACCTGTGAGCAGTGGGCTGCACCTCCAAAGCCAAGGCTCCTTAGGCAGAAAGGAGCTGCTGTGTCTCAGCAGGAGCCAGAAGGCTGCAAAGCTCGCTGAGGTGCAAGCCAGAAGCTATGAACAGGGTCCCCATGGAAGGGGAAAGACAGAGGCTGCTGCTGTGTGAGATGTTCTCCCCCTGTTAAAAGGCTGGAGAGTGGGGTGGGTGATGGTTTGAGTGTTAAACAGGGGGGGCACCTTGACTTCAGAGCCCCATCTCTGGAGGCCTGGAGCACAAAGGGAAGTGCCCTGGGTTTCCCATGCTGTGGGCAAGGGCAGCTGTGCTCATCCACCACCATCAGGTCTGCCTGTGCCATGCCCTCCTGCAGCATAGGAACCAGGCCTGCAGGGTTATCTGTGCCTGCTTTTCCCTTCTCTGGTGCTCTGCAGCCCTTTTGATGTCTCGCTTTCCACAAAGCTTCTGTTCCATCAGCCAGAGGATGAGGAGAAGGCACAGCACCAAGTACTGGACCATGCAGAGGAGCCCAAACATTTCTCTCAGCAGCTCCCTGTGCAACCTGGGGCACAGCAGGTGGCAAAACAGCCTCCCTGTGTGGTGTCCTGGCACCTGCTGGTGAGTGGCAGGCATCAGCCCTGGATTTATCCCATCTGTTATTAATGCTGACCCCAGAGGACTGAAAGGAAGCTGCCTCTGCCTCTCTTGTGGGTCACTGACACGCTGCTGAACTCAGTTTGCTTTCCAGCATCAGATGTCTGTGGTCAAAGCCCTGCTCAGTGTCCTCTCCCTGGCCGCACCGCAGGGCAGAGGTGGGCTGCAGGGAGCCTCTGTGCCTTGGGTGCCAGTCTCTCCCTGCACGGGTGCACATGGGCTGGTTTGTGACTACTGGTGCAGCTCCAGGGCCCCCAGTACAAGAAGGACCTGGAGCTGTTGGAGAGGGTCCAGAGGAGGCCACCAAGATGGTCAGAGTGGTGGAGCACTCCCCTGTAGGGACAGGCTGAGGGAGCTGGGGGTGTTCAGCCTGGAGAGGAGAGAGCTCCAGGGAGACCTTAGAGCAGCCTGCTAGGACCTGAAGGCTGCAGAGGGACTGCTTAGAAGCCCTGTAGGGATAGGACGAGGGGCAATGGTTTGAAACTGGAGCAGGGCAGGTTTAGTTTGGACATTGGGAAAAAGCTCTCAACAATGAGTGGTGGAAGATCAGAACAGGTTGAGGCCCCACCCCTGGAGACCGTCAAGAGCAAACTTGGCAGGGCCCTGTGAACTAGTTGGAGATCATGGAATCAATCAGGTTGGAAAAGACCTCAAAGATCATCAAGTCCAACTTGTCACCCAGGACCTCATGGCTACTAAACCATGGCTCCAAGTGCCATGTCCAATCCCCTCTCGAACACCTCCAGGGATGTCCCTGCTGAGTGCAGGGGGGTTGGACAAGATGACTTTCAAAGGTCCCTTCCAACCCCATGTGTTCCACGATGCACCGCGGGAGGCTCTGTAGTGTTGGCTGTGCATTTCAGGTGGAAGGTGTCTGTGCTGTCTCACGCAGCCAAAGCCCCCAAGGGCTGGGCCGTGTCCCTTGTGCATGGAGGGCTGCCTCTGAGTCGCAGCCTGGACACAGCACAGCTCCCCCAGTGCTGGTAACTCAGCCTTTCAAACGCTGGGGTGCTGCAAGTTAAGCAATCACCCAGCCCTCAGTCCCAAGGCACAGAGGTTCCAGGTGAGAGGTCTCCCGAGTTGCATTTACTTTAATTCATGTCAGCTCATTACCAGGCTCATCAGTGAGCACAGAGCTGGGGTAAGCCTGGCTCAGTCATTATTCTAGGTACACATGTGTGGATTAAGGGTCTCCTCATCCTCACACGCTGGGCATGGGGGGTAGGAATCTCTATTGTTTCACTTTCCATTATTCAAATGTGCAAAATCATTTGTTCAAATGAGCCAGGGAGGCCATGGAGATCACTAATAACATCTCCCATACCAGAAGTAATTTGGTTTGGAACTCCCTGTGATCAAATCAAATAATCCTTTTATACCTGACCAAAATTGCTTGGTAGGGTTCATGTGCTCCTGCTCATAATGATCAGCACAGTGTCTTTGGGCCACCAGGCACTGCGTGAGACACAGCACTGAGCAGGGGCTTACAGCCACACACCTGGGGGCTCTCTCTGGTGGGGTCCCTGAAGTGCCAAGTCTTTTCCAACTGCCTGGACACAAGCAGCCACCCACTGCTGAAAGAAATCTCCTGCCAAGTATGAGCCAGCTTTCACATCCTAGGATCACAGAGCCATGGGATGGTTTGGGTTGGAAGGGATCTTAAAGATCATCAGAAGGCTCTGGGAAGACCTTAAAGCAGCTTTTCAGTATCTGAAAGGGACCTGCAAGAAAGCTGGGGAGGGACTTTCTACAAACATTTGTAGTGACAGGGTGAGAGGGATTGGATTGAAGCTGGAGGAGGGCAGATCGAGGCTGGAGATGAGGGTGAAATTCTTTCCAGTGAGGGTGGGGAGACAGTGGCACAGGCTGCCCAGGGAGGCTGTGGCTGCCCCCTCCCTGGAGGTGCTCAAGGCCAGGCTGGATGAGGTCTCGAGCAGCCTGGGCTGTGGGAGGGCTCCCTGCCCATGGCAGGGGTCAGAACTGGGTTCTGACTTCTCTCTCTGAGGGTCACAACCAGCTTTAAGAATCAGTCTGGCTGGTGTTTGTCCTTTGTTTCCATGCTGATGGGAGCTGTCTCAGGGGAAGAGTGCAGCATCTCCAACCTGCTGTGGGGAAAGGCTGAAGTTAGGATTTAAGGTCCCTCCCCCACTTCCTTTTTTTAGTAGTAAAACTGTGGGCAGACTTTTTAATCCTTGCAGAGTTATTGCTCTGCCCCTGGGGGTTTCCTGCTGTGCTAAATCTCACAGCTATGTTTCTCATTTGGGACACTGCTCTGCACAGGTGGGGAAGCATCATTCTGCTTTCCTCTGGAAAGTTTCACTTGATTCAGGTTCCAGCAGAAGCCTCAGTAACTGTTGGTGTGCCAGCCACAGCTCCAGCATCCCCACGAAGCGCACAACCCAGTGCAAGGCTCACACCTCCACGAGGCACGTCTCCCACTGTGCTTCTGGAGCTGGCACATGCTTGATAAGGTTTTCATTCTGGGGCCATCCCCAGGACTTTGCAGCCCTTTGGTGACTGAGCAAACCCCACAGCTGAAGGTCAGATGCCAACCCACTGCCCAGTTCTAGATGGCAGGTGCCAACCACCTCATCCATGTCCCAGCAACAAGGGAAGGGAAGCAGAAGCTGGCATCTTGTGCTTTAACTAAGGATTCAAAGCTCCTTCTGGGGACAGAGCTTGAGGGGCTGCCTGAGCCTGGTTCCTGCTGGCTTTGCCTTTGAGCTAAGCAAAGTGTTCTGTTTAAAGGCAGGTGTGAAGATGAGGTGGGCAGGGAGAGATCACTGCTCAGATAACCTGGAGCCAGGCCATCCAGAGCACAGCAGGCTGTAAGTGATAGCCTGATTTGGGTGGCCAGCACCAAGCAATGCAGAGCTCCATTACCCTGAGGTACCTCACAGCTCCTCCACTGTACAGTGACAAGGAACTGACACATGGCTTCATCAGAAAAGCCTAAAAAGAGGAGGAAAAACACTCAATAAACCAATCTAACTGTGCCAAGAGCCTTCAGACACCAAGAAGGGAAGACAGAGGCTGGTGGACCAGGGGTGGTCCCTCCCCTCCCAGGTCTTTGCTGTGCTCTCAGGGTCCTGTAAGACGTTCTGCTCTGTTCTTCAGCTCTGTACCCATCCCAAAGGTATAAATAAGACCAAGCTGGATGAAGCCTTGAGCACCCTGCACTAGTGGGAGCTGTCCCTGCTAGTGCCAGAGGGGAGGTTGGACGCAGAGGCTCTTCGCTGTCCCTTCCATCCCAAAGTGTTGCAGGAAATCTGTGAGCTCTGAGAGGTGCAGCCCTTGCACAGCTGTGTGGCTGCTGGGTTTGCAGCAGGGTGGGACGGCTCCTGTGAAGGCTGCAGAGCCCTGCTCTGTGACCCAGCACCGCTCCTGCTGCTGCTGAAGTGTGTCGGAGGGTGCTGAGGTAGATTCCTCTCTCCCTTGCTTCCCTCCCCCTCCCCTCTCCTTCAAGTCTGTCTTTGTGTCATCTCTTCAAAGTACACTACCTGTAAAATATTGATTCACAGCAGGCTGAGCTGCCAGGTTTAGATTTCTTTTTCACTGCAGCAATAATAAAACTGCCACAGACAGTGCAGGCTCAGCACCAGCCCCAGCTCTGCACCACGAGCTCTTAGCTCTGTCTTGTGTGCGACTCAACACAATGAAACAAGGACCCAGAGGTGTCTCAAAAGGCAGCAGGAGCTGAGAAACAACCACCAGGAACATCAAAGGAGCCTTAAGGAGGCTGTAAGATGAGGATGTAGCAAGTGGCACCCTAAACAACAGCACCAGCAGCTCTCCGTTCCAAATGACTTGACAGGAGCAGCCAGACAGCACGAAGCAGCTGCTGCCACCTGAGGCTGGGGAGCTGCAGGCAAACCCTCTCCTGGGCAGCCTCAGCCCAGCAATGCCACCCGCTGCTGGCAGGCCTGCAGCCCTCCTCCTCTGGAGTGTCGGGATCCAGCAGGGGCCAGCTGCCGGCCGTCAGGAGCAGGCAGCTCCGTCACGGGCGCCGCTCCCTGCCTCCGGGGGCAGCTGCTCCCCGCGCTCCTTCCTCGCATGGGGACAGGGAAGCAGCAGCATCCAGGGGACTTCTCCCCTGTGCCAGGTGCTCTTTTCTCCTTTGGCTGGTTCAACCACAGCTTTTCCATAACTGCTCGTGGCACAGAGTCATGGAACTGTTTTGGTTGGCAATGGTTCCTGAGACCATCAGGTTGAACTGTCAGCCCAACCCGCTGTGGCCCCAAGTGCTATGTCCACACCTTTCTTGAACACCCCCAGCCATGGGGGCTCCACCACCTCCCTGGGCAGCCTGTGCCAAGCCCTGAGCACTCCTGCAGCAAAGAGATTTATCCTAAAAAAAGCAGCCTGCTGTAGTGTGAGGTGTCCCTGCCCATGGCAGGGGATTGGAACTGGATGAGCCTTGAGGTCCCTTCCAGCCCTGACAATTCTGTGATTCTAATGATCATCATCACCACCTGTGATGATCTCCTGCTGTAACCAGTGGCCAGGTGAAAGCCTTCTGCTCAGAGGTCCACAGTTTGATGTGGGAACAGCTACCTTTAGATTTTTCATTTCCCTGCAGGTGAAAATGTGAAGCCAGTGGCCTTGGAGAACCTTTATGCATCACTTGGGACACTGCAGCAGGTTGCCCAGGGAGGCATCTGAGGTCTCATCCCTGGAGATACTCAAGGTGAGGCTGGACAGGGCTCTGAGCAAGCTGCTCTAGTGGAGGATGTCCCTGCTGCCTGCAGGGGGTTGGGCTGGATGAGCTTTGGAGGTCCCTTTCAACCCAAACCATTCTATGGCTCTGTGATTGCCATGAGCTGCTAGGGAGGGCAGGGTGGCTGGGTCCCACCCCAGGCTCCTGGGGATGGATGGCAGCTGTCTCCTAATGAGAAAGGCACCAAAGCCCTGCACCAAAGCCATGATGGGGTCCCCACTGAGAACACAACACCAGGGGAGAAGAAAGCTCCTCTTTGGGTAAGGTGCGTGAATATAAAGAGACTCATAATTGGATTTCCTTAAAGACTTGGAGAGCTAACAGGCTTGCAGCTCTGCACACTGAGAGGAGGTCCTTTGCAATTCTCTCAGTTCTCCAGCCTACATTTTTTAGCAAAGTATAAGATGTGCAGCTTCTGAAGGAAGCCAGGAACAATGAGGGGAGCAGCATTTGCATTCCCAAGCCATTCTGTGGTGGCACCTTGTCATCTTTTGTTGAAGGATCACAACTTGCCGAAGAGCCTCCTTTGAAGCTGAAGAAATCTCTGTTTCATCTTGTTTGCTGCAGCAGTGATGCTGCCTGCACGCTCTGGAGTGACAAGGTGAGAGCTGACTGCCCCTTGGCATTGGTCTCTCACCTCAGGTGCCTGTGTTCAAATCAAGGTCATCTGCTTCATCCTGGAGCTCAGGAGACGTCATCCAGTCCCACACTGCTGGCAGCCCAGCACTGGGCAGGGGAGAGGAGAGGAGGGCACATTGCACTAGGAAGATGAAGAAGAGTGAACTAATGAGGGCCTCAGATCTGAATGTCAATCTCTGCATTGAATGGTTCCCCAAGATCAAACCCCAAGCTGAGGCAAGGTGCTGTACTGCTCAGCACTGACACTCTGCAGGGCTGAAAGGAAGATGCTTGGATGTCTGAGAATGCAGTGCTGGGAGCCTCCTGGGCTCACTGACTAGCAGCAGGGCATGGTCCCAAACTTCTGAGACAAAGCAAGCAGGGGAGAGTCCTGAGGGAAGAGACTCCTCCAGCCTGGGAGCAGTTTCCTCCTTTAGGCAAGCTGAGAACAAACAGCAATAAGGAGGGAGGGTGGAGGCCTCAGCCCTGGAGACATTCAAGGTCAGGCTTGACGGAGCTCTGGGCAGCCTGATCCAGCTGGGGATGTCCCTGCTGCCTGCAGGGGGTTTGGACTAGATGACCTTTCAAGGTCCCTTCCTACCCAGTGCATTCTCTGATTCTAGAATCACCCTGTGCAGCCAGGCTCCAAATGGGCACCAGGAGCTCCTCAGCCGCCAGCAGGCATCATCTCCTCAGGCCAGGGGTGGTCTGGATCCAAGAAACGTCCCTGGGGTTAGCACCAGGTTCTCCAGATCACCCACTCCTCTCTGCAGACCTTCATCCTGGTCTGCACAGACAGCTGATGCAGGCAGACCCAAAAGCTGCTGGAGCCTGTCAGCAAGGAGCCCAGGGGAGCTGCCCTGCATGTCCTGGGTGTGAGTGCCCTCGCTGCAGCCTCACCTTGCCACAACTGCTGTTGTTCAGAGGGTTCCCACTCTGCAGAGCTCTGGAGCCCAGTCCAAAGCCTGCTGCTGGCTGCTCCTCCAGCACCCAGGCAGGAAGCTCACTCCTGTGCTGCTGCTGCTCCAGCAGCCCAAAGGAGAGGAGGCAATGCTGGCAAACTGGGCAGCGCTTGCTCAGTCTGGGGGAAGATGCTTGGCAGTGTTTGAAGGTGAGGCACACAGGGACATTCATTTCTCCTTTGCATTTGGGTCACCTCCTGAACCCCTTACAGCCCAGTCTGGAGTTGTTGTGAGAAGAAATAGTGAGTGAGCAGTGACTTGGATGGCTCTGTGGTTATGCTGCCCAGGGAGTGCAGTGCTTTCCAAGAACATGCCCCAAGACTGGCAGAGACTCCTTGTCTCAGGCTGCCTTGCTCTTACAGAGGCATCAATTCTGCCCTAAGTGCTATTCCATTAAGAAGAGCTGCAACTGGTGCTGTGACTCTGTGCTAGCCTGGGAACTGCAAACACAGAGTGCTCAGCAATTAGGGACCTGCTCATCCATTAGGAGCCCTGAGCTTGGTGCCTTGCCAGCTCTCCAGGTTCCATGGTGACCCTGAACAATCACAGGGGCAAGTCTCTAAATGGCTGCATTAACCCCAGCTGAAGTTCTTCTTGCACCACATCTCTGCCTCTTTGAAACCCCTCCAGGGATGGGGATTCAACCCCCTCCCTGGGCAGCCTGTGCCAGGATTTGAGAACCCTTTCAGGGAAGAATTTTCTTCTAATGTTCAACCTGAACCTCTCCTGCTGCAGCTTTGTGCTGTGGTGCATCTGAGCAATGGCTTCTGGGCTGTGTCTCACAGAAGGATCCATCCCACCTTTTTCCAGGCAAGGAAAAAGCAGCCACCTTTTGCAAGTGCTGATCGTTTTTGCTCAGCTGCTGAGGGAACCTGCCCCACAGGGCCTCCCCCAGCCCCCAGGGACCCCAAGAGAGGTCCTTGCTTTTATGCTGCTGGGCTCCTCCAGCCCTCCTGTGCACGTGGGCAGAGCAACTGCGTTGCAGACTGCTGTGGTTGGAAGGACCACCAGGGTGCCAAGCATTTCACTGCCCAACTCCCAAGGGGATCTGGCCCTCCTCTCCCACCTGGGAGCTCCTCATCTCCCTCTGTGTCAGCTCCTGATCTGTGCAGCGGAGATAACGACACTACCCCACCCCCAGGGATCCTCCACCAGAAATCCAAGACTACAGTCCTTGGGATTAGCAGGAAGCCTCTGATGATTGGGACCACATAAATACCCAGATAGATCTCCTAGGGAAACAGCTGGATGAGATGTGGGGAGGCATTTCACTCCCCTCTGAGCAATTAAAGTGAGGAAAGGCCACAGTTCTAACTTCCAAAGTAGGAAAGAGAGGAGGGCTGGGCTGGATTTCACTCTGCTCACAGGAGACAGCCTGCAGACTCTGGAAGGAGGTGCTGCAGCTCCCTGACACACACAGTGGTTTACAACATAGGAGGCATCTCTGAGACCTGTGGTAATAGCTTCAATAAACCCAGGGCCAATTAATAGGAATGGGAAAGGCTGCAGTGAGCAGTCTTGAGCCAGGCAGGCTGAGAGCCTTGGTGCTCTCACTTATGGAGAGGGCAGCACTGGGGGACCTGCACCAGAACCGGCTCCTGGTTGGAGGAGGAATTGCACAGCCCAGGAGTGTTCCTGTGTCTGAAGGTCACTCGTGGGCAAAGGTGGCTGGGAGGCACTGGCTGCAGATCTTGCTGCTGTGCATGAGATGATTTTCAGTCAGCAGAGCAGAGGGCACAAACCTTCTGCCCTGTGCTCACAGCCTGCTCTACTCCATTTCCACTCTCCTAAGCTCTCCTACAGGGTGCTGTGAGGCTGAGCCAAGGGACCAGATCTGTTGCTGCATCAGACACTCTGAAATACTCCAACACCTCTTCTCCCCTCCCAGGTGTTCTCCTTCTCTCTTCTCCCCTCACCATACTGTTCAGATCCTCCTGTGATGCCACAGCAGCACCAACAGACTGCAGCTGCTCAATCCTCTTCCAGCAGGACAGGTCCCACAGCACTGCCTCCCACCCTCCCCTGTGACCTTTGGTGCTTCTGGCAGAAACTCAGTGTCTGAAATCCGAGGGAGCTGCAGTTAATGTCCCTGCTGGGATCTCTCTTCACAGTGGATTTGGCTTCCTCCTCCCCACTCTGAAAGGAGAAGCCTTGATTCTGACACAGGCTTGGCAGAATATGAACCAGGGGGTCATGGAACATGAGGTCATGGTCCAGTTGGGGAAGTCCTGTAAGGACATCCGGTCCACCCAGCACCCCTGCACCATGGCCACCAAACCCTGGCCCCGGGTGCCATGGCCACACCTTTCTTGAACCCCTCCAGGGATGGGGGCCCCACCACCTCCCTGGGCAGCCTGTGCCGGTCCCTGACCACTCTTGCAGCAAAGAAATTGTTCCTCATCTCCAACCTAAGCCTCCCCTGGTCCAGCTTGAGGCCATTTCCTCTCATTCTATCTCCTGATGAAGAGCAAAGAGAGCAGCTAAGCATCCTGGAGAGCCTTTCACAGTTCCCCCCACCATATTCTTCCTTCTTCCTGCTTGAGATTCTCCAGGTGCTCTTCCCCTTGCCATCAAATAAACAACCCTCCTGAGACTTCAAACCTGCTCTGAAAGTCAGGCCTTTGGGCTAAATTAAAGTGTTCAATATGCTACCACTGCCCCTCTTAACCTCTCTCAGAGTTGATTGTATAGATCTAAAGATAAAATTTCTTTTTCAGCCTATATATATTTGAGACAGCACCAAGAGGCCTTCTAAAAGGAGCTAAAAAGGCCCCCAGCTGAGGTTTTCACGTTGCCATTTGCCATTCTCATGTCACTTTGAGGAGCATTAGCTGAGAAACTGCTGTTCTGCTTCCCATCTAGATGCCATTGTGTGAGCTAAGGTGTTGCCACATGTGCAGCATGGCTGGAGCATGACACAAAAGCAAAGGCAGGCAGGTGCCACCTGTAATTATCTCAGCAATTTCACATCTCTTGCAACATCCTCCTGGTATTGCCTTGTAGGGAGGTCACAGGATCAGAGACTCCGAGAATGATTTAGGTTGGCAAAGGCCTTTCAGAGCATCCAGCCCAACCATTCTCTAGCTCTGGCAAGGCTGGGGCTAAACCATGGTCCTCAGCACCACCTCTCTGCCTCTTGGAAACACCTCCGGGGTGGGCACTCAGCCACCTCCCTGGGCAGCCTCTGCCTGGCTTGAGAACCCTTTCAGGGAATAAGTTTCTCCTAATCTCCAACCTAAACCTCTCCTGGGGCAGCCTGAGGCCATTCCCTCTGGTCCTATCACTTGTTCCTAGGGAGAAGAGACCAATCCCAACCTGGCTCCAAGCAGGTTGTTTAGAAGAGAGGAGATTAAACCACAGTAAAAGCAGGACTGGAAGTGTCCAAAAGAGGGTGTGTGTGGGGGAATTCCACTCCGCTTCCCTCACTCCCATTCCTCCCAATTTCCATCTCCATTTCAAAATCCAAACCTTCCTCTCCCTTTGGATCCCAAGGCAGGAGCTGCTAAATGTTCCCCACTTTGATTCATTTTCTTTCTAAGAAGGGGGGGGGCGGGGATAAAAATGTTTCCATGCTCTTGGTGGAGAGGTACAGAGAGTGGATGTTACCTGGAGTTCCAGTGAATCACAGCTGACAGTGCTGCTATTTCTGGGCCAGAGAAGCTCCCTTTGAGCACAGAGGCAGCCTCTGAGTCTTTTCAACCTGCGCTTCAGCAGAGGGAAGCAGCAGGATTCCCGTGCTGGATAATAACTGTCAGAAACAATTTCTGCTCTGTAAGTGAGGTGAAGCAAAATGTCAAAATATTTGAATACATTTCATTGAGGATATCTTCTTTTAAATTAGTGAAGGCTGGGGGAAGAGGATCCTATTCTCTGCCATAATAAATATGCATGGAGCAGGGGGAGGCCAGGAGAATTCTAATAACGCCGGGCCCTCGCTCGTTAATGTGTTAGAGAACCACAACAATAAAACACAATAATTATTAGTTAAAGAAATGCCAGCACTGGCCTTTTACCAGCAGCCCTGAGCACATAAATCACAATAGATCCAGGCTGGCTGAAGGCTCTGTGTTAATCACCACGTTTCACACAGCGCCGGGGCTGGAGGGAGCGGCGCGGCGGCCGCGCAGCCCCCAGCGCCTGTGTCCTGCTGGCAGTGCAGCTGCGTGCACAGTCACAGGCTCGGGAGGCTGGGCTGGGAGAAGACCTTTGGGGCAGCGAGGCCAACCATGACCACTAAAGCCTGTCCTGAAGCACCACATCCGCACGCTCATGGAGACCTCCAGGGAGGGTGACTGCGGCACCTCCCTGGGCAGCCTGTGCTGGGCTCCGAGAACCCTTTCAGTCACTGAGGGCCACCAGAAAGGGCAGAAAGCAGCAATCAGCTTTCCAAAAAGTTCTGGGTTGCAAATCTGGTCTGCCACGGGAATGTCCCCTTCCTGGTGAGCTCTGTATGTCCCATGTCATGTTCCCAGCCAGTCCAATGCCATACCCCCAAGCACTGTGCTCTCTTGCAGGAGTCCTGGGCCCTCTCCTGTTCCTCCAGAGCATCATCAGCAAACCCTCTCCAACTCTCTGGCCATAAGAGGGGCCCAAAGTTGAGCCAGGTGCCAGAGTGAGCCTTGCTGCTTGCGGAGGACTTAACTCATCAGGATGCCAAAGACAGCAGAGAAGGCAAAGCAATTCCTCCTTCCAGGTGGGGGATTCTCTCTCCCTGGCTCAGGTGCACAGCAAACTCTGCTAAGCAGCACAAAGATGCATTTTGCTAAGTGTGATGCAAGTTTAACTTGGGGGAAGGGAGAAAAAACCCTTGCTAATGAAAAAATGATCCCTAATGCTGGAGAGAGGGAGGGCAGGAGGAAATGGCAACCACACAGAACTGCCAGGGGTGGCAAGAGGCAAATTAGCAGCGAGACTGAGGATAGAAACCTCTATAGAATCTGAAAGTGACTGAAGTGGAGCAGCACCAGAAGTAAAAAGGAAGGCTTGGGCCCTTTCAGGAGGATTTTGTTAGAGACATAATTCAGGGAAGGATGAATTCATTTAAGGCACTTCCTTAATCATAAGATTCTGTCTTACAGGAGAAATGAGAGCTACAAAAATAATTAGGGGCAGGGAGTGAATTCATTTCCAAGGGGAAAGATAAGTAGTTATCTTTGGTGGGTGATGATTAAGGGTAGGAGAGGGATGCATAATAAGAATTTACAAATATTAGATGCATAAATATACAAAAAAGCAGATTATGAATATGCAGGGAGGTGTTTCCAAACCCAAGGCCAGGGTTTGGGCTGTGATTTGATGCAAAGTCTTTGTCTAGGCAGCCTTCTGGTTCCAGCCTGTCCCTGCCATGCCAGGGTTCCACAAGCTAAAGATAGTTAGGCTTCTGCTTGAAATCAATTCCCTCCAGTGTCAGGAGGAAGTGTTTGCAGCACAGAAGCTGCAGCCTGGACCTGTGCTGCTGGCTGTTGGTGCTGCTGATGCAGTGGAGTTTGTCCGTGTGGGAAGTGGAGGCAGCCTTGCGCCATGCCCCTGCCCTGGCACTTCACTGGCTGCAAGGGACTTTGTGCCCTGGGAGTGTCAGGATCTGGTTTGTGATAGCCTGGGCAGGGAATTAGGGAAACCAGGTGAGCTGGGCCCAGATTTCTGCAAAGACTGGGCAGGACATTAGGGAAACAGAGCATGAGAGGATGGAGACTTTCAAGGACCACCTGGACAGGTTCCTGTGTGATCTGCATTTGGTGATCCTGCTCTGGCAAGGGGTTTGGACTCAGTGATCTCCAGAGGTCCTCTCCAGCCACTGCCAGTCTGTGGTTTTGGCCCCAGATTTCTGCAGGCTCCACACACATTAAAGCCAAGGGGAAAGGTTTTGCAGGAGCAGATTTGCATTCAGTAGGAGGGAGGTGAGACTCTGGCACAGGCTGCCCAGGGAGGCTGTGGCTCCCTCCTCCCTGCGGGTGTTCAAGGCCAGGCTGGATGAGGTCTTGAGCAGCTGAGTTTAGCTGAGAGGTGTCCCTGCCCATGGCAGGAGGCTGGAGGAGATGAGCTCTGAGGTCCCTTCCAGCCTGGGCCATCCTAGGACTCTGTGATTGATTATGCTCTTCTCTAATATAACCTAAAGTCAAAGCCCAGCAGGAGTTTCTGTGCTCCCCCTGACACCCAGGCCAGCACCAGGATTTATCAGAAGCCTCTCAGCAAAGGTGGCAGTGAAGGTGCCCAGGTGGCAGAAACTGGCAGACCTGCCCTGACTTCGAGTGGTGGCTTCACACCAGCTGGAGATTTACTGGAGAACATCTGCTCCACTGGCTTTGGGGAGGCCAGCCAGAGAGAGAAAAGCCATTGCTGCCTTTGCTCTCCATTTTATCAGCACAACAGCTCTTGCACTGCTCAAGGTTTCTCTTCCAGTCCTTTGCTGTCAATGCATTTCAAACCCAGCACCTAGTGGTACAAGCCAATTAAATCCCAAATTCACTTGTCAGAGCATTCCCTCTATGTGTCTGCCATCTCCTGGAGCCAAGTTCTGCAGTTCCCTGGGCTCTGGCCAAGAGGAAACATTAACAATAACTAACCACGAAGATTTGTATGCTGGGAATTAAAACAATGTCTATTAGAGGCACTCCACCAAAATGATCTGGAAGCACAGGATGTGAAACTTGAATAAAAGCTGCAGGAATGTTAAAAGGCTGCAGAGAAAGCGATGGGATGATTGCTGAGGGAAAAACCCGGCTGAAAATGAGGTGCCCCTGTGCTCAGCTCGCTGGCAGCCTGCACACTCACTGAATGCTTTAAATCAGAAGGGGAAAAAAAGCCCCAAGCAACTTCCAATTGCCTCTAAGTGTATTTTGGACTCAGGCCTTGGTGTGGGCAAATGTCAGAGAGGAGACGGAATCTGGCTGGAAGCTATGAAGTAGGAGTACTGAACAAACCTTCAGCATGCACAGTCTGTGACTTCCCCTTGTATCTTGAACAGCATCTCAAGGTTGGATACATAATTCATGATGTTCTGGAGATCTTGAGAGCACCACAGTGTGGGGAGGTGTCTGGGTCAGCCTCTCTTGGCTGGGGAAGGGACCCATCCCTCCCTCTGAAACTCCTTCAGTGTCCTTAAGACTGTTCTGAACACAAAACCCCAACGCTGTGACCCACAGCTCACTGGAAGACACTTCATATCCTCCTTGCTCCCAAGGTGCCCTGGATCTGCCTGCACTGTGGGGGGAGGGAACAGCTCCTTGGCTGGAGTGGGGCTCACACAAGGGAACGGAGCAGAGTGCATTCAGTGACCTCCTCCTTCAGAGAGGAGCAGCCAGCTCCTGGCAGGGGAGATGCTGTGGAAGACCAAACTCTTCTGGGCTCCTCTGCTGCTGTGGTTGGGTTTGTCCTTAGAGCAGCAGCCACAGCAGGAGGTGGGGAGGGGCTGGCAGCCACCAAAACCAGCAGGCACTCTTGGCCCAGCAGGGCACCAAGCCCCAGTTCAAGGTGAGGACAACCTCTTTAAAAATGACCTTCAAGACCATCCAGCTCCAACCTCCTGCCATGGGCAGGGACACCTCCCACCAGCCCAGGCTGCTCAAGGTCTCATCCAGCCTGGCCTTGGACACCTCCAGGGAGGAGACATCCACAGCCTCCTGGGCAGCCTGTGCCAGTGTCTCCCCTCCCTCACCGACAAGAATTTCTTCCTCATCTCCAGTCTCAACCTGCCCTCCTCAAGCTTCAATCCATTCCCCCTTGCCCTATCCCAACAAGCCCTTGGCAAAAGCCCCTCCCCAGCTGCCTTGTAAGCCCCCTTCAGGTCCCTTTCAGGTCCCTGGCAAGGCAAGCAGCAGATCACCCACACCGAGGGGTTTACTTGACTCTTCTCTAAGCAAGCCTCTCCCACAAGCACCCCTGGCACTATGGGATGTCAGGGGAAGAGCACTGCGAGGTCTTTGCAGACGGTGACTGACTGATGGGGACACTCAGGATGTAAATAATGTGGTTAACTGGGAGAGCTGCTTTATAAATAAACCAGAGTCAATACATATTCCTGCTGGTCTCTGAAGAAATTAGACCAGTAAATTCCTGTGAATCACAATAAGGAGCATACTTTGTGCATTTAAAATACATCTCCAAGCTGCATGATGAAGTACTTTTAATTATTGCAGAGTGGTAGAGGCAGCAGCTTTATATTTAATATCTCTCCAATCAATAAGAGAGGAGAGCTTTGCAGGAACTGCTGCTCTACCTCTGCAAGAAAATAACTTTGTGCTTCAAAAGGAGGGGAAGGAAAAAAATAGAAGAAAAAAGAAGCCAAATCCTAACCTTAACTTGTCCTTGCCAGTCACTTCATTTGACATGCAGCTTGAGATTCAGTGGCTCACCTCGGGCAGGAGCAGGCTGCTAGCAGTGTGCAGGGCACCCGAAGCTGGGGAGAAGTTTGCTGGTTTAGCTGGAGCTGATCAAACAGAAGTATCAATGGAGAAATGAAAGGAGGACACTGAGGGATGGAGTGTGCCCAGAGATGGGCAGCCAAGCTGGGGAAGGGTCTGGGGAGGAGCAGCTGAGGGAGCTGGGGGTGTTTAGTGTGGGGAAGAGGAGGCTGAGGGGAGACCTCAGTGCTCTCTGCAGCTCCCTGAGAGGAGGCTGGAGCCAGTCTCAGGTGATAGAAGAGAGCAAATGGACTGAAATTGTGCCAGGGGAGGCTTAGGTTGGAGATGAGGAACAATTTCCTTGCTGCAAGAGTGGTCAGGGACTGGCACAGGCTGCCCAGGGAGGTGGTGGAGTCCCCATCCCTGGAGGGGTTCCAGAAACCTGTGGCCATGGCACTTGGGGCCATGGTTTGATGGCCATGGTGGGGCTGGGTTGCTGGTTGGACTGGGTGACCTTAGAGGACTCTTCCAGCCCTAACAAGTCTGTGGTTTCAGAAATGCTCTGCTTTGGCTGTTTTAAGGCAGGTGTACAACAGCAGAGAGAATCTCTGTAACCATTCTTATCCTACAGCAAATCCAGGAGGAGCTCTGCAAGGTGGGCACTCTCTCAGGAGCTGTGTTTTGTCTGAAAAGGAAGGGGAAGCTGCTCACAGTAGGCAAAATCCCCAAGTGGAGCCTGCAGTCTGCTGCAGCCAGCGGGCAGCCTGGCGTGTTAGCATAATGGTGGAGCTCCAGCAGGGACACTTGGAGCACAACTTGATGCATTTTTAAAGACAGCTAAAAAAAACCAAACCCACAACCCCAAACCTTTACATCTGTTCCTCGCATCCCTGTTGTCAGGCTGGAGAAACAAGCCTGGGTACATGGGCAGAGTCACTCATGACAGCAGCCTGGGCTCCTCAGCTCAGGGCAGCACAAGCACTTGGAGATGCTGGTCCAGCCATGGAGTGGGTTGGGTTGGAAGGGACCCTAGAGGGTCATCTAGTCCAACCCCTGCAGCGTGGGCTAGTGACACCTGGGCTGGGGTGGCACAGGCCCGTGGGAGCAGAGGAGCAGGGCTGGCATTCAGCAGGTGGTGCTCATTCCCGTTGGCAAGGGGTGCCAGCCACTGCCAGGGGACAGGCTGCTTGCTGAGGGCTGAGCCTGGACTCTCCTGCTCCTGGGTCACAGAATGGTTTGGGTTGGAAGGGACACTAAAGATCATCCAGTTCCAACCCCCTGCCATGGGCAGGGACACCTCCCACCAGCCCAGGCTGCTCTAAGCCTCATCCAGCCTGGGGTCAAACACTTCCGTGGATGGAGCACCCACAGCCTCCTGGGCAGCCTGTGCCAGTGTCTCTCCAGCCTCCTAGTAGGGAACCTCTTCCTCATGTCCAACCTCAATGTCCCCTGCTCTAGTTTCAAACCATTGCTCCCTGCCCTGTCACCACAGGCCCTCATCACTGATGTATGAGCAGAGGTGCCCGAGGGAGGAGGGCTGGCACTGGGACAGGAGCTGGGGAGGAGGCATCTCAGCTGCATGCCTGAGCTGGCTGTTCCAGCTGCAAGCCCAGCCCCTGGCTGGGGGTGCTGAGCACAGGGACAGGCACAAGCTGAGCAGCACCCTGCTGGGGCCAGGCACTGGTGCTGAGCACCAGCCCCCTGCAGCAGCTCTCCCTGGCTGGGCACCAGGAGCTTCCCTTGCCCACAGCAGGTGACAGTGTTGATTCGTGGCTCAGCCAGCCCTGGCTGTTAGCTATGCAGCTGCCATCCCCTGCCTCACACATCTCCATACAGCTCCTGAAGCCAGGACTGCTCCAGCAAGGCAGTGCACTGGGCCTGGAAAGGCAACTTCCTTTGATGAGGACCTTTCAAACCTCTCTGACCTGACCTCCCTGACAAAAGAGCCCTTCAAAGAAGAGGAGCTGTTTCATGTGGCAGCAATTTCTCATGTCAATCAGAAAGAGGGGTTTGCTGTGGGTTTTTTTGCTCTTACAGCAACAACTCTCTCTCCTTTCCCCACAGAATTATTCATTTCAGTCCAGCTTTCCTCCTCCCTGCACTGCACACCCTTGGGTAGCACCTTCCAGGCTCTCACAGACACAACTCTTCCATGCAGATTTCCACATTTTATTTTCCTTCAGAAGGGGAGGGGAGGGGAAAGGGAATGAATTGAGCTCTCTCTGATTAAGATCCTGCTTTTTGCATCTTTAAAACACACATCCTCTCAAAAGCAAGTTCCTGCAGGAGAGCTGCTGCTCTGCTGTCTGTTAAGACATGGATGCCCAACTTCTTTCCTTTTTACTGAGAGTTTGACCTGTTGGCCTCAAATTTTTAACTCAGGGTTTCTCTGCCTTAAAACATTGCTGCAGCAGTGTTTGACCTCCTGTGACACTGGGAGCCTCAAGTCAAACAAATATTTCTGATGTTGGAGGAGCTTCAGCGTGGATCCATAACCTTGAGCCATATTTTAGCCAGGAAGCAAATAATGTGGGGGCACAACTCAGGGGAGGTCATAAAAGCTGCTTTAAAATGGCCCACAATAGATTTCCAGAGCATAAAATTGTCCCTCACTCAATGTCCATTCTCTCAACATTCCTCCCAGGCTCAGAGGAAGCCTCAGCCTGCTCCATGACCCCAGTGACATCTCTGAGGAGGAGAAGTTCCCTCCCCAGTGAGACAAAGCCTCTGTCCTGCTCCTGGGGCAGTGAGTCCAAAAAGGAATGCTCCAGTAGCTTAGCTCAGAAGGAAATCTCTCTGCAGAGACTTGGAACATCTCAAGAGCTTCAGCAGAGGTGGGTGGGTGGTGGTCAAACACACACGCACGCTGCAGTCTCCTTGTCACTGCTCCAGGACTTGCCTCTCAGCTGCAGGCTCCACCGTATGGCCATCACCCCCAGAGCTGTGACTGCCTACGTGCTGGATGTGCTCAGAGCACAGCTGTCACCCTGGGGCCATTCCCACCCTCTCACCTGCTCCCAGCTCCCTCGCTCTTTACCTCCCCTTCCTACCTGTCAGTGCTGTCCCAGCTCCCTCATGATCCATGTAGCTGTGTCTGTGGAGCGGGAGCTGGCTCAGGCACCCCTGAACCCTCAGGAGCAGCCAGCCCTCTGTGCAATGAGCCCAGGCTTGCCCAAGCAGGCAGAAAGTGAATGTTGTGGAGAAAGAGGATGTGTAGGAGAGCAAAATGTGCTTCCTGTCAGCTGGAAATGAGCTGTGATTTGAAAACATGGCAAAAGGGCAGGTTTTAAATGTCCTCTTCCCCCCACCACCCCCTGCTCTCTGCACTTAACAAGGTGCTGTGATCACAGCCTGCTGGGGCTGTGGGGGTGCCTGGGCTGGGAGGACATCAATCCCACCCTGCTTGTCTGGATGGTTCTTGGAGTGCAGTGGAAAGCTTTCCTCCAGGCTGCCAGAGGCATGCTTGTCCCTGTCCGATTGTCACCCCTGCAGCTCAGGCAGTGTCCACCCAGCTCAGGGGATCTGACAGCAAGCGAGGCAGAGAGTTCAAGCCCAGGCTGTGCCTCCCAGTCCACCCCAGGTGCCTTGGTGCTCACAGATCTGGGCACAGTGGGGCTCATGTTAAAGAAATACCCAAAACATCCATGGGAGTTCCCTTGGAAGAGAATGCTCTTGGCAAAGACAAAGGTTCAAAGGCAGGGGAAAGGGTGACAGTGGCAGCTGAACTTCAGCTCTGGTCACTCCATTGGGTTTTTAATGACTCCACCTAGCAGAGTCCTGTGCAGAACCCCAGTTCATGGTCAGTGCTTGAAGCCTGCTGGCTGCTTCTCACACCACATCTGCCCCAGTTACCCCCAGACACAGTGGGATGAAGAGTGGGAGCCTGCTGGATCCACAGGAGCACAGCTGGAAGGCAAGGCTGGGACTGGATGCTCTGAAAGGGCTTTGCCAAGCCAGATGATTCCGTGGTTCTGTGAAGGTTTCTTTAGAAGGGAAATGAACATTTGGGAGAGGCTGCAGCTGAGACCTTTGGCCAGAGCTTGTTTGCAAAAGTGGATACAGGACAGGGATTCTGATCCAGTTTTGCAGCTTTGCAAGAAGGAAAGGACTGAAACCCGCGGCGCCTGAGATGCCACCCAGCCCAGTGCCTCCTCACGTCTCTAACCCACCCCTGGCTGATGCAGACGAGAGTTCTCTGCTGCAGCTCTCAGCCAGGTGAGTCGGTTAGGGACTGTGACAGGCGGCACCTGCAAAGGGAAGAGGCTCGGAGGAGATGCTGTGCTGGAGCTTTCCTCGGGGAGGAGCTCGGCAGCAGGAGCCCGAGCCCCGCAGCTCTCGCTGGGGGTTGGTTGGCAGCTGGCAGGCAGGAGGTGCTGCCCACCCAGCCGGCAGCACCCTCACGCCCTGGGCCCGGCCGGGCAGAGGGCTGCTGCTCGGGGGGCACCGGCTGGAGGAGAAGTGACAGTACCGGGAGAGGGGCAGGGCGAGGGGACCAGAGGAGGATGCTTTGGGAGGGTGTGGAGGCCAGGGGGAGCCCGGGGAGGATTTGGGATGGCTGGGGGGGGAGGAGGGGAATGGGAATGTAGGACAGCGTTCCGTGGTAAACTAGGCTGCGTTAATGATGCAGCTCTCAGAGCTGCTTGTTTCCCAACTCGCAGAGTCTGTCAAGTGCTGCCTTTCTTCCTCTCGCAGACCTTCCTCCTCATTACCGTGTTCTTTGCTTTATTGCCATCCCATGCTGTGACTTTGATTCCCTGCTCTGAGTCACAACACATCCGCTGCCACTTTACACTCTGAAATGCCTTCACATCAGCATGAACCTAGGAATGCATTTTGGCATCATAATTGTCTGCAGTTATTGACCAGGTGATCGATAGTGTGGGGCTGGGGGAACCTCTGCTGCCATTGAAATCAAATCATCAGGCAGAGCAATAACCCTCTGCACGCGCAGGGCTGCGAGCGGCCCTCACGGCTGCTTTGCATGACAGGCAATAAAGGGACTCCAGTTTGGGTGGGTTTTTCCCTCTCACTCATCCCTAAAGCTGCCAGAGAAGGTGATTTCATCCTTTTGTTCATCTCCCCAGCAGCTCCAGGATTAGGCACAAAGTGCCGCACGTGTCGGGCTGGGCTCCCGGGCAGCGGCAGAGGGGACTGCAGGCTGTGTCACGCCTGGATGGCACTGCCAGGGTGATCCAGCGCTGCACTCACACCTCACACCCCGTGGACGTTTCCCTGAGCCTTGTGCTTGCTCTCAGAGCAAAATCAAGTTGTCAGAGGCTGTGTCTGTGCTGCTACACCATGCCAGCCCAGGGAGCAAGCCTGACTGCTGCCCATCCAGGCTCTGCAGCTCACACCTGGGGGAGGTCTTGAGCTGTGCCGGCTTCGCTCCCTTGGGTGGTGCCAGGGCAGCTGACCCCATGGCTGGCACTGTCAGCAAGGGCACACCAGGCTTGGCTGCCTCCTGTAGGGTTAGGTAATGGTTGGTTTGGGCAGGGACACCTCCCACCAGCCCAGATTGCTCAAGGCCTCATCCAGCCTGGCCTTGAACACCTCCGGGCAGGGGACATCCACAGCCTCCCTGGGCAGCCTGTGCCAGTGTCTCCCCACCCTCACTGGCAAGAATTTCCTCCTCATCTCCAGTCTCAATCTCCCCTCCTACAGCCTCAATCCATTGCCCCTCATCCTGGCACTCCCAGCCCTTGTCAGAAGTCCCTGCCCAGCTCTCCTGCAGCCCCTTCAGGTACCGGAAGGCTGCTCTGAGGTCTCCAGGCTGAGCAGCCCCAACATAACCTGCAAGTAGCAGGGTGCAGCTCTGAGCCTGGACCCTGAGCCGCTTTTTGTGTGCTTTTAAAGCCAGCAGCAGACCATGAGAGGTCTTCCCCTAGCAGCTCCCAGCTCGCCTTGCAGGCTGGCTGCAGCGCCTGCTGGCAGTGTTGTCTACATACATGTAAGCTCTGCTCCTCATGCATATTCATGAGGCAGGTCATTTAGACACAGCACAAACAATAACAGACCAAGGACTATGTCTGATGGACTCCAACAGGACCAGGCTGAAGAGAGAAGATTTAGTGCTTCTAGTAACAATATTTTGTTGGCAATTTGACAGCTTTGACCTAAGCCAAGTGACAGCGTTAGGTGATACACAGTATGCTGACAACTTATTACATAAAGTATCATGGTTGGCTGTCAAAAGCTTTCTTGGAATCCAGAAATATAGCTCTGGCCAATTTTTATGGCAGGGAAAATGTGTTCAGTAATTCCTACCAAGGCAGTTGTTGAGTGGGGAGGCTGAAAGACAGGGCTGATGGAGAGTTATTTGGTGACAACAACAACAACAAGTTGTCCACCTGCAATCAGGCAGCTTCAGCCACACAGCTGTGTCACCTTCCTGGCAGTGACTCAGGCATTGCAACACAGAGCAGACAATTCCCTTTCATTTCACCAGGGGAAAAAAACCAAACCCAAGCCATCATCCCAGCAAAGAGAAGCTGCTCCCTATTTCCTTTTCATTTATTCCATCTCACAATGAACTGGGAGAGGGTGGCAGTGTATGGGCAGAACCCAGCAGTGCCAGCTGGGCCCTGTGCCTCAGGAGCATTGCCTTTCATGCTCTGAGGGTCAGCAGGCATTCCTCACTCTTGTGCAGCCCTGGGGAGCCCAAGGACGTGGGAAGAGCCAAGGGTTTGGGAGGGCCACAGCTCTGCCTTCCCGGCAAGGGTTTGGAAATGCACAACCAAGTTCCTCAGATTCATTGTTCTGAAGCTTTGCCTGCAACAAGGAGAAGATTCTTGGAGTGTGCCACACAGATTGGTGAGCACAAGGATTGTCAGGACAGCAGTGATCACTCTGGGGCAGCAAAAGCCCCTCAGTGGCTCTCGTGGGCACCATGGGTTCAGCTGAATCTTAAACCAGAGCACTGAGCATCCCTTCTCCCCCCACTGAGGTCAGGAATCAGCACAGGGCCAAGCAGCCAGAAGGAAGCAGTGTTCTGAGAGGGGCAGATTCAGTGGGGCACAGCTACCAGGTCTGCTCAAATCCGGGCTGCTGCTTTTTGCTGTGGTTTTGGCTGCAGTAGGGATATTCTCTGGCTGTCAGAGGTTGCCCTGTACTTATCCAGTGCCAATCAAGCACAGCTGAATGGACACATCCTCTTGTTAAACCTGGATCTCTAGAATCACAGAGTCATTAAGGTTGGAAAAGCCCTCTGAGATCACTGAGTCCAACCATCAACACCACCATGGCCTCTGAACCACGTTCCAAAGTGCCATGGCCACGTGTTTCTTGAACACCTCTAGGGATGGGGACTCCACCGCCATCCACACCATAGTGTGATTTAGGCTGGAGAAGAAACCAAGAGGACCCAGGGATGCATCAACAGGCAGATGGCCTCCAGTTTTGGTCGCCTGGGTTTGGTAACCTGACCTGCGGGACGTGGCTGGCAGGAAAGTGACCCAAATCTGCCCAAAGGGTGGCACTGCAGTTGTCAGTGATGGCCTTTCTCTCACGGGATGCTGACCCACTCCAGTGCAGCCCTACACAACACACAGGTACAGTGAGTGTTGGGAAAGACCTCTCATAGAATGGGTTGGCTTGGAAGAGACCTTAAAGATCGTCTAATTCCAACTCTCCTGCCATGGGCAGGGATACCTCCCACCAGCACAGGCTGCTCAAGGCCTCATCCAGCCTGGCCTCGAACACCTCCAGGGAGGGGGCAGCCACAGCCTCCCTGGGCAGCCTGTGCCAGTGCCTCCCCACCCTCACTGTCACGATCACTGAGTCAAATTGGTACAACAACAGGCAACTGTTTTTAGCTGCCTGAGCAAGACCAGACACACAGAGCCCTTCTTCTGGCACGTCTAGCACAGCCTTAATTAAGCAAGGCAGGAGCAGGAGCTGAGAAGATGCTATCACATCTCCCACAAGGTGCGAACCGATGGCTCCCCACAGCCAGCGCCACAGAACCCTTCCCTGCCTCCGAGTTCTGAGCCACTGCTGCAGATACAGATGGGCCACAGCTACACCTTTCCCCTCACAGCCAAAAGTGCTGGAGAGGATGAAGAATTTAAAGCAGAGGGGAGCTGGGAGCTGGGAGCTTGGCTGGTCTGAGTCAGGGTTTCCTTAGAAACCAGGGCCAGGCAGCCGAGGAGCAGACGCCGCCCAGGGCGAAGCTGTGCCCCAGCAATTAACACCTTGTGTCGTTCACAAGTTCAGTTCTATTTACAACACTGCCGGCAAGCAGCGAAAGCACTTCTGTGTGTGCACCAGGGCTGTGAAACAGAGACTCCCTGCCACCAGCAGAGCAGGGGCTGACACCATCTGCCTGGTTCTGGAGCTCTGACCCACTTAGAGCAGCGACTCCCACGTCAGGACGGGTCCTCAGCAGGTCACCAGCGGCACACGGGGAGATGGCCAAATGCAGAGAGCCACAGAATGGGTTGGGTTGGAAGGGACCTTCAAGATCATCCAATTCCAACCCCTGCCATGGGCAGGGACACCTCCCGCCAGCCCAGGCTGTTCAAGATCTCATCCAGCCTGGCCTTGACCACCTCCAGGGAAGAGGCAGCCACAGCCTCCCTGGGCAGCCTGTGCCAGTGTCTCCCCACCCTCACTGGGAGGAATTTCTTCCTAATCTCCACTCTCAATCTTCCCTCCTTAATCTTCAACCCCTTCCGAATCAGAGAGGTGTGTGGGGACCCTGGCCATAGCTGTGGGCTGGTTTTTGTGCCTCAAAAGCCAGTTCTGATCCTCAGAGGATGCAGTCCTGATGGGATTGCAGCCCTGGAGAGATGGGATGGATGAGCACAGAGAGAGGCAGAGCTGCTTCCCCATCCCATGCTGGGAGTCACAGCCCCCTCAGCTCCTGCCATTCCTCCCTGCCTATGGAGCTGTGCCTGCCTTATTGTAGTGCAAAATAATTCAGCAGAAATAAGTAAAACACTTCAACCAGAGGGAATTTAAATAGCATAAGGTTGTGATTTGTGAAGCAAAACTGCTGAATGAGTAAAAGAAAAAGAAGCCTGAAAGATCTGGGCTGAAGTTTTCCCATTTCAAAGGGCTGGCCTGCAGAGTGACCCACCAGCATTCCTCAGGCTTTCATTAATTAAAAGCAGGGAGAAAGTTAGGATTTTGGCACTGGGTAAGTATTCCAGACTTGAACAGAAGATGTTGCTTTAATGACCTGGACACTCTCCAGGAAGTATGCAGAGGCTAGCAGGCACTTGTGACAGTTAATATGTCTGATAAAAAAGAGCATTCTGGCCAATTAAAGCACTGGGGTAGGGATAATGGTTTGTCACCAAGAGTGTAACCCAGGCCAATTGGTCCAGATGAACCAATGGGCTCCCCTTTGTCAGGGAATTTAAAGGTCACAGTGAGCTGTCTTGGTGGGTAAGAGATAAAAATGTTAAATTAATATGGTGGCAAAAGATTTTCAGCTGTGAGATGTGGAGATGGAAAATTAGATTTGCAAATGGCTCAGAATCACCTGGAGTGGACCAAGCAAATTGCTCTGATGGCACAAGGTCGTTAAGGGAAGGGGGAAAAAGAGGTGGGACTAAAAGTATGGATTTGTGCCCACCACAGAAAGCAGGAGAAGCTCTCCTGGGGGGCTCACAGGGAAATGTGCTCCTGGAGGACTTCATTACCAGCTGGCAGCTGGCTGCAGGTAGCTCTGTGTGGGGAAAAAGGAGGTGGTGGGGGTTAGTCCCCATCTTCTACACCAAAGCAAGTGGTTGCATCACGGATAGAAGCAAGAGAACCCAGACAGCTGCTCCTATCTCTCCTCTGCTGAGACCTCACCTGCAGTCCTGTGTCTAGCTCTGGGACCCCCAGCACAAGGAGGACCTGGAACTGCTGGAGAGTGTCCAGAGGAGGCCACCAAGATATCAAAGGGCTGGAGAACCTCCTCTGTAGGGACAGGCTGGGAGACTTGGGGCTGCTCAGCACAGGGAGGAAAAGGCTCCAGGGAGACCTTAGAGCTACATTCAATACCTGCAGGGAGGCTGCAGGCAGGCTGGGGAGGGACTGTTCAGAAGGGGCTGTGGGGAAAGGACAAAGGGCAATGGTTTGGAACTGGAGCAGGGGAGATCTTGGCACTTCCCTTGTCTCCCAGGACTGCTGGTGAAGAGAATCACAGAATCATAGAACTGTTGGGTTGGAAAAGCCCTCTAAGATCCTCCAGCCCAACCATCAACCCAATACCACCATGGCACTAACCCATGGCCCCAGGTGCCATGGGGAGAAGCAGTGACAGCCCCAGAGCAGAAGAAAAGAGCAGGACCAAGGAGGCTGCAGCTGGCTGCCCCTTCCCTCCTGGCATGGTGCAAATATCTGGGGGAGGGTTCCCCCTTCTTTGTGCAGCCCCAGGTCTGACTGTGGGTGCAGACTGCTGCAGGGAGCTCAGGCACTGCTAAAGAGCACAGAGGGACATTCCTGCACGTGGCATGGAGATTCTGGTGCCAGGCCATCAGACCTGGGGACTTCTCAGCTGGGCTGCTCCAGGTACACAGCCAGGGACCACAGGTGGTGCTTATTTTGATTTAGGTGAGCACCTTGGCTTGGATGAAGCCTTGAGCAAGCTGGGCCAGGGGAGGTGTCCCTGCCCATGGCAAGGAGGTTGGAACTTGGTGATCTTTGAGGTCCCTTCCAACCCAACCCATTCTGTGAATCTGTGACTCTCTGAAACACCCCAAACGCACAGCCAGCAGCTTTTGGTTTCTCGGAGGAGCTTTCACAGTGCTCCTTGTTCTTCCACGGGGTACCCCTGTGAGTGGGTGAACTTACAGCAGCCACCAAAGAGCTGCTCCTGAGCCAACTTCCCAGTGGGTGTTAAGGAAGATGTCTCCACACCCAGGCAGGCTGAGCCCTGTCACACGAGGTGGGGGCATGCAAATGAAGATGTCCAAGCACAATGGCCATAAAGCTCTGCTGAAAGGGATTCTATTGACACCGAGGTGTCCTTGTTGAATTGCAAATCTGGGGCTTAATTTCCTTTTCTGTAACCAGTGCAAAAAGCAAAGAAAGGATCTGATTTCCTGGAAGCAGGTTGGGCTTATCTGTTAATATGCAGCTCCACCTTTTACTCTGGGTGAGAGTGTTTGGGTGTCCTTGGTGGGCAGCATTTGGGATAAAAAGGAAAGGAGGAGAGGTCTCAGGTTTTCACAGCTATTCTGAGGAGGAAATCTAGGGAAGATTTCTGCCATTTCTTCAAGGAAAATCTAACCCCAAATCCTGCCTGGTCAGAGCAGCAGCAAATTGTCCTTCCAGCAGCAGGAGTTACAGTACTGAAACTCTTAGCAGGTGGTTTCCTATAGGCAGGCTGTCTTGGAGGGGTCTGTAGGACAGAAAAGCCCTGAGACAGCCAAGTTGAAGTTAGTTTGTGAGACTCCCAGAATCACAGAATCATTTAGGTTGGAAAAGACCTTTAAGAGCATCAGGTACCAGCCCTTCACCTAACACTGCCATAAACCATCTCCCTCGGCACCACATCTACACAGCTTTTCAGTCCCTCCAGATGGAGACTCCACCACTGCCCTGGGCAGCCTGGGCTGGGTCTGGACAATCCTTTTGGGGAAGAATTTGTTTCCCTGATGTTCAGTCTAAATCTCCTCTGATGCAGCTTGAGGTCATTTTGTCCTCCTGCTTGTTACTAGGGAGAAGAGACCAACCCCCCTCTTCACTTGAACCTCCTTGCAGGCAGGTTGATGGAGAGCAATAAGGATGAGAGCTTCAGAAACACCAAGCAGTGCATCAGCTCCATCCCCAGCGCTGAAGGTAGGTCAGGAGCAAGAGGGCAGGGGCCGTGCACACAGCTGGTGCTGTGGAGAACCCTGAGAGCTGCTCCACTTCAGCTTGTGGTGGCATCAGCCTGGCTCTGCCCTGCCTGCTGGTGTCTCTGTGGCCGTGGTGGAGCTAGCAAGTTCCTCTGATACCTGCTGGAGAGGTTGGTTTCAGGGCTGTGCTCATGTGGTGCCGCTGCAGGCACTGCTGCACCATCCTGCGCCGCACCGAGGTCCCGCTGGCTGTCCCTGCAGTGCAGGCTGCCCAGCCCCTCACTCAGCTCCCAAGGCTCTTCTGGGAAGCTGCTGAAACTTCTGCCTCAGGTCTCTTTGCTGGCAGCTTGAGAAAGGGAGGGAGGACACCCGTGGTGAATAAAACTCGAGGTGTTTGCTCTCTGGAGGGGCAGTGCAGCCACCTCTCTGCTCAGAGATAGCACTGGCCAGCCAAGTGGGAAACATCTCAGCTGGAACCCACAGAGCTGGCCAAATCTCCTTCAGAAATCACAATATTTCTTTCATGAGATGCAAAATGTGGGGAAATAAAGCTCAGTGGAACGTTTCCTCCACTCTTGGTAAGCAACATGAGAAACAGATAAAGCCCAACCAATCCCCACCACAAACCACAGGCAGAGCCTTCCTCACCCACCGGACTTCTACGGAGTCACAGGCTGCATTGGGCTGTGAGGGACCCTCAGAGGGCATCTTGGCCTCCCCCCTGCACTCAGCAAGGACATCTCCAACTGGAGCAGGCTGCCCAGTGCCACAGCAAGTTTGACTTGAATGCAAAACAGGCTTCAGCCACCCTCACAGTGCAGAACTTCCTCCTGATGCCCAACCCAAACCTGTCCTGCTCCAGTTTCAAACCACTGCCTCTTGTCCTATCACTCCAAGCCCTTCCAAGCAGTCCCTCCCCAAGGACTTCACTGGCTGGTGCCTTGCTTTCCTCCCTCTTCTTAGCTGTCACTGCAGCCGGGTCTCATTAAGAGCCCTGTGGTGGAAGTGGCCACATCATTAGACTCACTCAGATGGAGCTCTTGTAGCCTGCACTCACCACTCACAGCAAGGGCCACTGAGAGCTTGTGAAGCCCCTGTTGGCATCTTCCTGGTGGCTTGGTTGGGTTTTGTGTGTGTTTGAGTTTGCAATCCACACGTCCCCAGAACAACTGAAATTCGCCAGAACAAACTAATTAATGGATTCTGGTTTTGACAGCTACAAGAAGACAGATGAGAAAGCAACATGCTCCTGGCAGCGTGCTATCAACTGGGAGGCACCAGTGCATCCTCTGCGTGGCACAGTCAGCTGGAACCGACACTGACAGGTGACACAGCCCCTGACAGTGATGCCCCCACCAGCTGACAGCTCCTCCTGCACTCAGGCAGGCCAGGGCTTGGCGGGGAGCTCACCCAGCCTGGTGCGCAGGAGGTGCTGCAGGGCCCTTCCCTGCCTGCCCCGAGGGCAGCAGCAGCAGCTCTGCCAGGTGGATGCCAGGCTGAGCAGCTCTGCCAGGTGGATGCCAGGCTGAGCAGCTCTGCCAGGTGGATGCCAGGCTGAACAGCTTTGCCAGGTGGATCTTGTGGATTTCATAGATTCATAGAAGGCTTTGGGTTGGAAGGGACCTTAAAGCTTATCCAGTTCCAACCCCTGCCATGGGCAGGGACACCTCCCACCAGCCCAGGTTGCCTCATCCAACCTGGCCTGGAACACCTCCAGGGAGAGAACATGCACAGGCTCCCTGGGAACCTGTTCCAGTGTCTCCCCACCCTCACTGGGAAGAATTTCTTCCTCGTCTCCAGTCTCAGTCTCCCCTCATCCAGCTCAAAGCCATTGTCCCTTGTCCTGTAATCCAAACCCAAATCAAAAGTCCCTCCACAGCTCTCCTGGAGCCCCTTCAGGCACTGGAAGGCTGCTCTGAGGTCTCGCTGAGCCCTCTCCCTCCAGAATACTCAGGAGAATATGGGCTGAAAGAAGAAACAGCTTGCATTAGCTTGAAGGAGCCTGGCTCTTCCAGAAGCTTCCTTTCCTCCATCTCTCATGCTGTTGGCTTGTTGGGCTTTTTTCAGATCCCATTAGAGAGGAAGCAAGAGCCCCATTAAGGGGAAAATCCAAGTTTTATGTCTGCAGCAAGGGGATTTATTGCAGCCAGCACATCTCTCTTGCTGCTTACAGCTCCACGTGGCCCTGCTGCCTGTCCCCCTCCTGTTCATTACAGGCTCCTGTGGCCCTGGAGAGCAGCTGCCAGTGCTCCCTTGGCCAGCCACCAAGGTGACCCCAGCAGCAGCCAGAGTGACACTGGGCACACTTGGCCACATCCAGCAGCTGCCAGCAGCAGCTATTTGGAAGATGGATGGGGCTGGATGTGGCTTTGTTTGTGTCCCTGTGCCTCAGAGCCAGGCTGCGCTGGGAGGGCTGCAGCGGGACCATTCGATCTGCCATGTGGGGCGCTTGCTGCTGAACTGGGACCTGGCTCTGTGAGACCTGTGCTGCCTGCAGGTTTGCTCTGTGCTGCAGCTGCCCCTCTGTGCTGCCCTGTCAGCTGCTCAGGAGCCTGGCAGCGCCATGGCACAGGAGGCACAGCGCAGCTTTAAAGTGCAAGGAGAGGGAAAAAAGTTCATCAGAGGTCCATAAAAAGACAGGAGGGCAAAGTGCTTGAAGTGCTCTTTCTCTGGAGCTCTGTGGGGATAACATTCAGGGGTTTGTTTGTTTGTCTGGGATTTCCCCCCAGACACCGATGCTTTTGCTTACTGTTACACACCTGCATGATGCATAAAAGCCTGATCTGCTGGAAGTCGTCACAAAACTTTGTGTAGTGAGGAACAAGGTTCACAGAAGGTCCCTTTAAGCCCAAGGAAGGCATCAGCATTCCTTTCTGCAGGTAGCCTTTGTGCATCACAGCATTTTCCCAACCAAAATCCACAGCCTGAGTAGCTCCAGCTTCTCAGGTGGAGTCCCCATCCCTGGAGGTGTTCAAGAAACCTGTGCCCATGGCACCTGGGGCCATGGTGGGGTTGGGTTGATGGTTGGACTGGGTGACCTCAGAGGCCTTTCCCAACCAATTCTATGCTTCTGTGACTCTTTACCCCTGAGAAAACAAGAAAGCCTCTAAGCATGGTCGTGACTCATCTTTTACTGATATTTCAATACTTAGCTTCACAGCCCAGCAGGACTGAGGCACAGATGTTGCACCAGAGAAGTGTCTTGAGATAAAGCTGCTAGAAAAGATGAGCTGAGGAACTGTGGCCTGAGCTCCTGCTCCCTTATTTCACAGCACTGAGAGCTAATTTTATGTAAGTAAATAAGGGGGTGAAAAACCCCTGGTGCTTGGGGGTTTGGTATTAAAAAAAAAGGCAAACCAAAACCCCCTCCCCACTCCCTGGGGATAAAAGTGCCTTATGGATATTGCTCCTGAGTTAAGCAAAGTCTTGCCAAGCACAGAACAAACAAGCTGTGGGGGATGCTCTGCAGCATTATAACTGAGTGCCCTGCATGGTCTTCTGCAAAGGTCAGGAGAACAGCTACTTAGAATCCAAGCCCTCACTTCAATCCCTCTAATAAGAAACTGAGCAGTGAATTGTCTGCCCTTCCTAGTGCTCCTTGCAGCAGGTCTCTGGGCTGCCTGGCTGCTCAGAACCCAGGGCTTGTCCTTCAGCTGCTTCTTTTCTCTGAGGTTTATTTTTCGTTTGGATATTGGCTGCCAGAGTCCCACCCTTCCACGGGCTCAGAACAAAGCAGGATCCCTGCACAGGCAATTTGTGAACTCTGCCTCTCTGGGGTAGGAGCTGAATCCAAATCCACACTAGATCCAGATAAATATTTATGAGTGTGCCTAGCTGGGTGTTTACACAGAGACAGGGGCACAGACAAATGCAGATGATCTGCGTTCCTGCCTGCTCCTCGATGCCTCTCTCAGATACCTTTTAAATGCCTTGCATTTATATTCATGGTGCTGCACATGGCTCTGCTCTTGCTGCTTTAGATGGATCTGAAAATATCAGACTGAAATTTTATGGAGCCTGATAAAGTTGGGTAGCAAACCTGCCTCAGCAAGAGTGGGATTGTGCTATCTGACATCACAGCAGGCTGGCCCAGATCTTCTTGAACTCCTTTAACTGCAGCACAGAGCATGCAGCTCTTCTCTCGCTTTATTTTGGGGGAGTTCTCCCCAGACCCCTCCATCACTTCTGTCTGCAGCCCAGGAGCACTCCCCTGGAGTGCTGTGTCCAGCTGTGGGACCCTCTGACACAACAGGGGCATGGGTCTGCTGTTCAGGGCTGGGACTCAGGGGATGCAGCTTCACTTTCTGCCCAATTTCAGCATCTTCTCACCTGTCTATAGGAGTCTGTCCAAACTACTGGGTGAGCAAGGAGCCAAGAGGCAGTTGGCACTCCAGAGCCCAGTTATGAACCCTGCCAATTGTTTTCCTGCTCCTGGCATTGCCTTGGATCACTGCAGATAACTCGTTCACAGGTAAGCCACAGGTCCCTTCCCTGCTGAGCTCGTTCCCAGGCCTGCTCCTGAAGGGCAGGCTGGAGGACATTGTCCCTCCAGGACACGTTAGGTGAAGCCCTCAGCTTGGTAAACCCCCTGCTCTAGGGGCTTGCAGTGCAGGTTTCTCACTGCCCCAGCAGTTCAAACTGGAGAAACTCGTGGAGGGAGTCGCCTCACATCTGCAGAGGCACCACTGGGCCCAGAAGAGCCCCAGCTGTGGTGTGGATGGTCTGGAGAGAGCCGAAAGCAGCATCTCTGAGACGTGTGAGTCAGTGGCTGTCTTGAAGAAGGTGTTTTCAGCAGCCACAGTAACAGCAGGACCCACTGCTGTAAGCTGAGTAAATCACAGAGCCAGAGAGCTGTTGAGGCTGGGAGAGACCTCTGAGATCATCAAGTTGCTGAGAGCTCACAATGCCACCAGCTCTGCTAACTCACAGAAACCAAGCTCACAGCAGCCCTGCCTCAAGCCATTCTCCAGAGTGTCCTTAATTAGCCATCCACGTTGCACATAATGTGTGCAGTGTGAGCTTTGCTGTCTGCAACCTCTTTGTGCACTTTTATTCTTCTGAAAGGCACTTTTCCCTCCAAGGAAGAATACCCAAAGGGCTTTCATTCAAGACAAATATGCTGGGCATCTGAAAGCTTGGGAGATGTGGGAGTCACATCCTCTTCCCTACACTTCCATTCAGCACAGTGGGAGTTTAACTCCTTCCTGCCTCCTGCAGCGTGAGGTCAGATGCACGGAGCCGGCAGGGGCTCAAGAGAAGGTGTCAAGGGGAGCCCAGCAGCTGGTGGGCTCCTGGAGAGGGGGCAGATGGGAGGTGTGTGGAGGAGCAGCTCTGCCTGTGCTGCAGTGCTGTGTCCTGGGGAGGCAGAGCATTGCTCTCAGCACCACCAAAGAGCCAGAGGGGCTGTGCAGCAGCTGCAGCGCTGGTGCTGGACGGGGAGGACTCCCTGGAGGCAGTTACCCTTCTGAGGCTGAAGGCCTCTGCAGCTTGATAGGCTGCATTTTGGGTGCTGTGGATCAAGGTTTGGACTGCTGAGGATCAGGCACAATCACAGCATTGCTCCAGCTGGAAAAGACCTCTAAGGTGATCGAGTCCAACCTCACCATGGCCACTAAACCATGTCCCCAAGTGCCATGGCCACACATTTCTTGCACACCTCCAGGGGCGGGGACTGCACCACCTCCTTGGGCAGGAGAATTCCTCCATGTTGAGCTTTTTTACACAGCTCCTCTTCTGTTCTCCAGTACTTCTCTGACTCCAGAGACAGGGAGCTCCAGAAGCTGGTGAGAAAGCATTGGGTGCTGGGTGGCCTGGAAAGGAGATAAACAATATTCTGATGCTGTCACCTTCTCAGTTCTGGTTGCTCTGTGGGCCAGAAGGGCTCCTCATTGCTCCCTGCTGTCTGTAGCTTTGGCAGCCCCACACACTGGTCTGTACCACCATGCACACCTTGCACATCAATACATTTCCTCCCACCCATGAGCCACCATCTCCCTCCCTTGGCAGAGGGAGAATACATGGCAGAGACACAAGAGCAGTGCAGAGACAGGAGGTGTGGAGGCTGCAGCAGCAGAGTGCTCCCCAACTCCTAACCTGGCTCAGCATCTGGACTGCAGGGAAGCAAGGGAGCTAAGATGCTCTCCAGCAGAGCCCCTGGGGGCACCTGCCCTGTGGCAAAGGCACAGCCATGGGGCTGAGTTACTCTTTGTGCCCCTGGGGAACTGCCAGAGATCATCACAGGCTTCTTGCTCTGCAGGAGGAATGCAAAAGGAGGCAGGAACCAGTATCTGGCTCCCTGACAGAAAGCTCTCAGGCCAAATGACTCACTTCTGGAGGAGTCAGACACAGCTCCTCGGAGGACATGACTTACAAGGCAATGGAGGAGCTGGGATGTATTTATTCCTCAGGGCTTGTGGAGCTTTTTTTAGCTCTTAAACAGTAAATCTGCATACACAAAGAACACAGGCTTCAGACTCAGGAGGTTTGAGGACAGACTTCACAAATGGCCACTTGTGACCTACCCCCGGAGGAAGAGTAGGTTCCAAACACACAGAGGTGTCTGGAACCTGCTGCTCAGATCATGAGACCCTGATGCTTGTTCATGTGAAGATGGCAAGCTGAGGCTTTGCTCCCAGCTGTAAGCTTATGGTTTGTGAGAGCTTCCAACCTGAAAGGGAGGAACCTGCTTGCTATGAGACCTGACTGCTTCTCACTGCCCAGCTGAAGCTTTGCCAAGCAGGTCAGGTAGCAGCTTCCTGATGGAATTGAGTCCCCTCATGGACTCAGTGTGCTCAGAACTCTGGCAGCTCCCAGATGTGCTGCTGCAGGAGGACCAAAGCACTCAGGAGAGGGCCACTCTGATAACAATGTGAGCATCTGGTACAAAGAGCCAGGCACAGAGTAAGACAGAAGAGAAGGGGTCCCTTGGAGCACAGCTCTGAAGTTGCATCACCTGGAAATTCTTCATACTCTGTGTGAGAGTTTGCAGCTGAAGCCCTTCAGGCCTTTTGTGCAGCAGAAGCTGTGTGCCAGAATGAACTGAGAGCTGCTCTGGGCACCCCTGCAAATGAGCTGCTGTGCTCTCCCGGACTGGGCACACGTGGCTCTCTGCAGCTCCCTGGAAAGAGCTGGGAGTGAGGTGGGGCTTGGGCTCTTCTCCCTAGTGCCAGGTGAGAGAAGGAGAGGCAATGGCTTCGAGGTGCACCAGGGGAGGGTTAGGATGGAGAAGAGAAAAATGTATCTGCTGCCAGAGTGGTCAGGGACTGGCCCAGGCTGCCCAGGGAGGTGGTGGAGTCCCCACCCCTGGAGGTGTTCCAGAAACCTGTGGCCATGGCACCTGGGGCCATGGTTTGGTGGCCATGGTGGTGGTGGGCTGCTGGTTGGACTGGGTGACCTTGGAGGGCTTTTCCAACCCAAACCAGCTCTGATTCATCCAGGTACTGACTACAGGATAGAGAAATAGCAGAAAAAACACCACTGGACTAGTCTGGACTGGAGAGGTGCAGTGGGTGAAGAATTGCTCACAGGCAGAGCTGGACAGCTCAAATCTGGGGGGGCAGCTGATCTAAGGAACTTCATTCCCTTGGATGCAGCCTGCAGAGCTCTGTGCTTAAACAGGATAGATGGCCCCAAATTCGGGTGCTGTAATGGGCAATTACCCTTAGGTGAAGAGAGAGGAGGCAGAATTTGTGCCTCCAGTTGCAAACACCCAAGCAGGGAGAGCTGGGTTCTAAATATTTGCCTTCCTGGCCCAGAACAATTATCAGCCATTACATTTTAAGGAGCACACTTTATAGCTTGCAAATAACAGTCCTGGGGTTTAATGTATTTAATTTTGCTGGCCTGACTTGCACATATTTTTGAGAGAGCTCTTCTACCTCTCCTTGGCAGCATGAGAAATTTATCTTGCCAGAGGGACAGTCAGGGTCTGTAAATGAAAATCAGGGCTCCAGTCATTCTGTTCCTGGACATCAAGGTCTCAGATATGAGGCTGTTTGGGTTTATTGTTACCCACCCTACCCTAATGTGAGAGTGAGAGCATGCCATGAGGAATGTGCTGGGCTGAGGGAAATACTTTCCCCTTCCGTGGCTGTGTTTTGTTTCCTCGCAGTTACGAGAGGCATAAAATGTGCAACTGAATCCTGATTGCTGGATATTAGGATAATAATTTCAGGCAGCTACCTGTGCAAACAGCACTGCAGTGAAAGCTGGAGGCAGGCCTGCAGCTGGGGAAAGGCTGCAGGAAACAGCCCTGCTCTAAATGGACCAATACAACTCTTCTAACTACAGGTGGCAGGGGGAAGGAGAGGGAGAGCAGGAAGTTCCTCTTGCCTCATGCTACGGGTTTGGAAGTGCAGCGACATCATTCCCACTGCCAGGCACTGGAGGAGAGGACAGCGGGGTCTAATTGTTGCTTGCTCATTTGATTGAACTCCAAAACTCCATCAGATACCACTTAATTACACACAGAGAACAGCAGCACAGAAGAGGACGCAGGACTGAGAGCCCAGCCCAGGCAGAAGCATTTAACAACTGCCCTGGATGCAAGCAGAGAACTTGCTGCTAAATAGACTGGAATTTTACACTCAGTGTCCTATGTAAATCCTAAGTGAAGCTTAGTTGGGAGCCTGAACAGAAGAGTTTTACTGCAGCTCCATCTGGTAGGTGCCCTGTGATTCCCCAGCACGCTGGCTAGCTGCTTGAGGGACACATCTGATATCTGCCCAAGTTTAAAGGTCTGCTGGAGGTAAGACAATGGGCACCCTTTAACAAGGGGATCATTGTTGCTCAACAATCAGGCTCCCTGCCTCATTTGAATGTCAACAATTCAGCAAAGTTGCTGTTTGGAGCCATCCAATACAATGTTTTTTGTGGAAGAGTTTATTATTTCAGTGGTAATTATTTGAATCATTCATGGTAAAGGATGTTTGCTAATGAGAGCTGGGCTGCTGTAAATTCCAGGGAGACTGAATGCTCTTTGTGCTGACAAAAAGGCCCAAATCACTGGAGAGCAACTGACTGGACAAATCATTCATCTATGCAAATGCCAGCTGAAATGGTCAGATGCATTTATTACCCTCCTCATTATAGTAAACAAGGCAGGAATCGTGACTGGCACTTATCAACTTGCCCTGAAGTGTGATTTGTTCTCCCACCACTATTTAAATGAGAGGAAGAAAGGCATGCCACCAGGGACTGGGGTGGTTTATCAAAGAGTAAATGTCACATAGCCCAGTGCTTAAAGACTTTTGATTGACAAATGTTTTATTTGACAGATCAAACAATAATGGTTTTCATATCAAACACTCCCTATCTGTCGGCAGGAAATTTAACCCTTGCAAGAGTGGCAACTGATTATGTTTTTTCCCCAAGCTTTCTGAAGCCAGAGGGAAAGTTGGGAGTGAAAAAGGAACTGCCTGGGTGGACTGGAAAGGCTGGCAGGGTGGTGCAGGCAGATGTTTTAGTGGAGGCTTCAAACGACCTGCTGCAAGAAAGCCTCTCACGTTGGGGAGCCTAATAGCATGGAACAGAAGGAAATAAAGGAGTGATTTATTGCTGCTGGTTTATTTGTCCTGGAGGAAACACAACAGCAGTCTGAGAGACCTGGCCAGCACCTGCCTTGTCCTCAGACAACGTTCCTGGGACGCTCCTGCTTGTATCAGCACGGGATATAGCCCCACGGGTTTGAGGAGCAACTGCAAAGCAACAAACCCAAAGCAAAGCACAAGCCAGAACTGTTGTGTGGATCAGGAGTGGGCAGCTGCTGCTCCACTTTAACAAGCAGAGGCTTTTGTGTTGGTGGTTTGTTCTCAGATGTGAACACATTCTGGGACAGGTTCCCCTGTGAATATTTACTGAACTGTGTGTCCTCTGCTGTTAAACAGGGACGGAGCGACAGGGGAGGAGATGATGCTCCACATCACTGCTGGTGTCTGGGCGTGATCCTGGGCAAGCTGCTCTGGGGGAACCTGCTCTAGCAGGGGCTTGGTCTCAATGATCCCCAGAGATCCATTCCAACCACCACCACGCTGTGATTCTGTGGTCACAGAATCATTAAGGTTGGAAAAGACCTCCAAGGTCATCAAGTACAATTTCCACCCAACACCTCCACCACTTGTCAGTTCTGTCAGTTGGTGCAAGGCCCAGATGGGAAGAGCAAGCGTGCTGCTGTGAATGCAGGCTCTGAGCCTTTGGCAATGATCTCTATTAGCTTTAGAGAAGCAGGAGGAACAAACACTGCAGCAGATCCTTTAAACCTTTTCCTACCAGAAAAGTAAATTGAGATTCCCATTTTTTTCCTAACACAACTTCTCTCCCCAGGTCCAAGTGTCCCCTGCATCCCGTTCCTAAGGCAGCCTGAATGCACATATAAAACATACAGCAGTCATTTGCTAGCAGCAGCCTCTTTATAGGCATTTGGAGATTACCCTCCTGTCTCGAGGTCCAGCCAGCCCTTATTTATGGGACTCTCTGCCTCTCCTCCCTCCTATGCCCACACATCTCCCTTTTATCATCCCCATGCTCCTGATCTGCTCCTCGGTCTCTCAGAAGCTGCTGTGTTTAAATGCTCCCCTCGGCCAGCCCCCAGCTGCCATCCATCTCCTTCAGACCCGCCACGTCAGCCCACAGCCATTGCTCCTGCAGGTCTGGAGGGTGCTGTCACCAGCAGCTGATTTACCAGGGTAGAAGAGGCAGACAAATGGTTTGCTGCAGAGCCAGGCCAGGCCAGGGGAGCTTTGTCAAAGCTCTGAACAGCCTTCTTGGTTTGGAGGGGCTTGCAAGTGAGGAAGGCGAGGTGCTAATGAGGCAGGGAGGAGCATCTGCTCTTTGATGACATTGCTGGCCTCCACCTTCTCCACTGGAGAGGAAGTTAAAGGAGTTGATTAATACAGTTCAGGAAGGTTTCAGGATTAATTTTCAGGAATGTGAAGTAATCAACATTTTCTCAAGCAGTTAGTGCAGGCAGTCAATAACAATGCCACCTTCAGGGCTTGGGATGTGCCCAGCATAAGCGATCACCGGGAAGCCAGCGGCAGGACAGCACTCAGCCTGAAAGGTTACAACAACAGAGGAGGGGAAGCTCCGGCCGAGAGTGCTGGACCTCTTGCATTAATGCACACCGGAGGCTAGCAGCAGGCAGGTCCATTCTGCCAGCTGCTCCAGGTGGCTTGGGTGTCGCTGTGAGGAGGCCACTGGGCTGCAGACACCCCAGCAGCCTCCCGGAGCTGTGCAGGAGCTGCAGATGTCACTGCTGCTTCACTCATGCTCCCTGGCTGTGTCCTCCGAGCAGGAGGGAAAGCTTCTGGTGGCAGCAGTATGAGGCCTCTTTCTCAGCCCGGTTTGCTCCACATTCTGGAGGAATGCTGGAGTGGCTGACTCAGCTGGGTGACCTGAAGCCATTCATCCTCAGCTCTGGGAGGACCAAGCTTCTTCTGATGAATAGACTTCATCTTTTTGAGAAGATAGGTTGCTTGCTTGTGCCCTTGCTTGCTGGAGAGGACTCATTAGGTTAGCCAAGAGGTCATCAGGTCATTAACTGCCCCAGTTGGGGGAGATTTCCCATGACTTTTTAGGGCTTGCATACATTTAGAGCTCACAGATTTTCCTTCACTCACATCCAGGAACCATTTTGGTTTAGAAGGCAGCAAGAAAATCAGAATTCTTAACTGCCCCATCACAAAATAACCTTTCCAATGTGCTTTGTGTATATTTTTCCCCCTCCTTTTGTTCTTAAGTAAAGCCCAGTGAGCACTGAAGCCTCCTTAGTGTTTTCTGAGGGCATTGTCTTATACTGTACATTACTCTCACTTTGTACAGGGGCATGAGAGGCACTAAACAAGCATATGGCTTTCCTGGCTGCACACTGACAGGGCTGAAAGCACCTTCCCTGCTCACAGTGCATGCAGATGCTAGCTCTGAAAGAGAAACCTTTGCACATCTGATCCATCGTGTTGGAAGCCCAAGACAAAGCATCACCACAACTCCTCCATTCATTGCCATTGATAACAATGCTGCTGACACTGATCTGATTGGGACAGTGATATGAGCTCCACAGCACTTTTCTTAGTTTTCCAGGTTTCTAACCCTGGGGTGGAATCATCTTACTGTTTAGCATCTGTAGCCCTTCAGCTCTGCTGAGCTCTGATTTGCCTGACCATGCCCTTGTGAAATGTGGATGAGCCACAGGCAGCTTTGTAGCCACGGAACACAACTGATCTATAAAACCAGAAACATCTCTGGTCATATGAACATCTTACAAAGGGTTTGAAAGAGTTGTGTGATGCTTGGTGAGAGGCTAACAATGTCTTTTTGTGAGGCTAAATGACATCTCTCTATTGGAATCAATACAGCTCAGCTCTGCAAACACCGGGGTGCTGCACTGCAGCTGTGTCTGTCCTCTGGGGCTTTGTGCTGAAGCACTGCACGGTGCGGGCATCCCACACGTCTGTCCCAGAGCTACCACTCATCTGCTGCTCCCTGCCAGCCAGCTCAGACGACCATCCTGCAAGACAATGTGAAATGGCTGACAAATTTCCAAAGACGAAGTCCTGGCATGACACAGAAGAGTTGAGCTGACGAGCGATCCCCTCCAATCGATACCACGAGCCTGATAAAACGCAGAGTGCTGCTTCCTTTCACCGGGAAACTACACCAAGACCCTCTTCAAACTCACCTTGCAGCTCTCTGGTTATGAAGAAGGACTCAGTGGTCCCTGCTGCTGGAGTGAAGCTGCCTGTGATGCTCTGCTGCGCTCCACGCAGGCTGCGAAGGAAGCCCGGAGACAGTGCAGCAGAGGCACTCAGCTTTAGGAGTCTGACAGTCAGGAGGTGAAAGCAGTAGGCTGGGTTTGGAGACAGGAGGCTGCTCTGCCAGAATTGCCTCTGGGAAAGTTTTCATGGCACAGACACCTCGAGCATTTACTTGTCTGCTGGAACAGACAGAGGGGTGGTAGCCCAAGGGCTAAGGGAATTTCCTACTTGTTCTCTCAATTGTGATTCAGGTTTCAGTGTTACTGTAGATCTTGCTAAAATGTTGGACAGGTTTTACATTCCCACTCTTAAATTTCAGCTGAGTGCAGTAACAAGCTGTGCAGTGTCAACACAAAAAAAGCTTAATAAGATTGTATCTATCCCTGGTCCCTATATGAAGCCCACTGCTGGTTAAAATTAGCATATTATCCTTACTGGATCCTACTGCTGCTGACAAAGGATTCTGATTTCAAATCTCTCTAAAGATTCTTGCACAAAACCCTCCTTGTACGCAGCAGATTTTGCTATCTCAGATTCCCTAACTCTCATTAAAAACCTCCTGAGGACTTCAGCCAGCACATCCTTCCCAGGCTTTAGGATTATTGCTCATATTTCTGCCAAGAGACAAAAAGCAAAGAAGATTTCTGGCCATGATACGGCCAGGTAAGGATCTATGCTGATAAATTAGGACTTTCTCATTCTTTATGCTTCTCTCTTACAGCTTCATTACAGATCCTGCAGAGTGCTTCCACTGAAACTGTGGTTTACACCTTGATAATGTAAAATGAGTCTCTCATACATACATCAAGTACAGTAGACAGAATATACACTACTATAAAATGTGCACTCACAGGAGACACAGCAGCACACTGCCCTTGGCAATCTGCAGTCTAAACTCATAGGTTCATAGCATGGTTTGGGTTGGAAAGGACCTCCAAGATCATCCAGTTCCAACCCCCGCTGCCTTGGGCAGGGACACCTCCCACCAGCCCAGGTTGCTCAAGGCCTCATCCAGCCTGGGCTTGAACACCTCCAGGGAGGAGACATTCACAGCCTCCCTGGGCAGCCTGTGCCAGTGTCTCCCCACCCTCACTCTCAAGAATTTCTTCCTTTTTGCCAGTCTCAATCTGCTCTCCTCAAGCTTCAATCCATTCCCTCTTGTCCTTCTCACAAGCCCTTGTAAAAAGTCCCTCCCCAGGTACTGGAAGGCTGCTCTGAGGTCTCCACAACCTGTTGTAGCAGTGTTCAACGGAGAGGACCACGCCTGGAACATCCCAGTTCTGCTCCTGATGTGTAGATAGAAACATGCACAAAGTGTTTCTGCACACAGCTCGCTGGAAGCGATCTGTCAGCTCCAGATGTGGGTAACTGATGAATAAAAACAGATCACCAATCGATTTCTGCACAGGCTGTGGAATGACAATTTGACAGTAATTTGGAGCACATCTTGAATGCACAGAGCCAGAAGTGGAGACAGCAGCCCAGACAAAAAGGACACCGTCGCCCCCGTCCCCTTCAATAAATCCTGGCCTCTCTGCAGATTTAAAATGCCACCTGCCACCGGACAACCTCTGTGAATAACAATGAGCTGGTGCTGTGGTTTGTCGAGCCCGGGAAGGACGGGTTCACACCCAGCAGATGCTGTCTGCTGCATGAGAGCTTGGGGGTGGTCCACGACAAGGGCAGAGGTGTACCTCCAAACAGTGACATCTCCTGTGAGCCTTCAGCCCTACTGCAGCCGGCTGAGCCCAGTGCATTGGGACAGACTGCCATGTGTCCCCATCCATCACAGACAAACCTAGCAGACTGGAGCAAACACGCAGCTCCAACACCGCTGAATTTAAGTGAGAGGAGTCCGTGACACCTCCAGCTTCTGTGAGCTGGCAGAGCAGAGAGGGCTCGAGCGAAAAACCTGTGGCAGTTGAGAGAGAAGCACAACTGCTGGGGCATGCCTACCAGATTAAAGGGCAGGGAAGCAAAACGTGGCACTTGCTTTGCAATATGCCAGTGAGGGACCCAAGAGGCGACACAAACCGCTGGAGCAAGTACTCATTAGGATCAATTAAAATCAGGGCTGCCCTATGACATGGCAGGGACTCAAAACTCCATGTTAAAAGCATGACCTAGTTGGGCTGGGGCTAGAGCGGGGCTTGTGAAGTCGCCTGATAAAAAGCAGATACCCAAATGAGAACCCTCCAGTGCCTTTTGCCTGATTTGGCACTGAAAATAAGCAGAGCTGCACCAGGTCAGGCTCACCAAGGCCAAGTGCCAGGTCCTGCACTGGGTCACACCAACCCCATGAACGCTCCAGGCTTAGGGCAGAGTGGCTGAAAACTGCCCAGCAGAGAAAGACCTGGACGTGCTGGAGCTGTGCCGGGGGGTTAGGTTGGAGATCAGGAACAATTTCCCTGCTGCAAGAGTGGTCAGGGATTGGCACAGGCTGTGCAGGGAGGCGGGGGTCCCCCCGGCTGGGGGCGCTCAGGGAGGCGGGGGGGTCCCCCCGGCGGGGGTGCTCCAGAACCGCGCGGCCATGGCACTAGCGGCCATGGCACATGGCGGATGATGACCTCGGAGGGCTCTCCCAGCCCCAACAACCCCACGCCTCCCCGAGTCCTCCCCGGCTGTCTCCAGCCCCTGCCACCTCCGCCGGCCCCGCGCCGCGCCGAGCACGCGCGGCCGGTAGCCCCGCCCCACGCTGCGTCACTTCCGGCGGCGCCCGGCGTGGGGGCAGCGGCGCGGCCCGGGCGGCTCCGCCCTCCGGACGGGGTAGGGTGGCGGCGGCGGCGGCGGCGACGGCTCCGGGACGCGGCCGGCGAGTGCCGGGCACCTTCCGTCCGCACCGCTGTCCCGGTGCGGAGCCGCCCGGCGCGGGTGTTGCGTTGTCTGCGGGGCTGGGAGGGAGACCCGGGGCCCGGGCAGCGCTGCGGCGTGCGGGTGTCCCGCCAGGGCCAGTGGGCCTCGGCGGGACCGGCCCTGACGGAGGGTCTGTGTGGGGAGTGGGGTGCCCCGGAGGTGCGGAGGGCAGGAGGAGCGGAGCAGCCCCGGGAGCAGAGGGGAGCTGGGGCAGAGGGGAGCTGTGCGGGGTCGCGGTGCAGCCCCCTGCTCCGTCAGCCCTCGGCCTGGCTGTGAGCTGCGGCAGGGCCCCGCGTGTGTCACACCAGTTACACCCAGTTGCCCCGTCACAGCATCAGCGGGGGTCGGTGTGTGCTGCGGGGTGCTTCGCCTCATGCCAGCTGTAGCCTGTTATCGCTGCAGGCTGAGGAGTGGACATCAGTGGGAGATAACTGTGGCACAGTAGCTGCAGCCAGTACAGCGAGGAGGCAGCTGGCCAGGATGTGTCTGCACGGACAGGTAGCACCACCCTGAAGAGAAAAGTGATCAGACACATGTGCCCGCTCAAAGCCATAATGAGTGAGGACTTGTTGAGAATGAACTTCTTTTGGCATGAGGAGGAGAGTTTCAGCAGAGCTGGGAGGGCACTTGGTCAAAACTAAGTATAATGCTGCTGACTTTAGGCTTTGTGTAGAGTTGAGTCATCTCTAAAAGGAGCTGCCTGATGATTAATTGGGAAACCATTTCTGTTACCTGTGAAGACAGCCTCCAGCAGGCAGCTGGTCATCTGCCACATGCAGCAGATGCCTAAGGAACTTCTGTCTCCCTTCTGCTGTGGTGAAGAGCCATGCAGTGCTTCCTTCTGGTCCTAGCAGGAAGGAACAGGCAGGCAGTAAAGAAATGTGAAGCTCTTGGGGGTTGCACACTTTGGTGCTTGTGACAGCAGTGTTTCAAACAGCATTTTCATCCTGGTCTCATTTCCTTCAGCCTGTAAATGTGCAAGTTGTAGCTGTAAAATAGCTGTGCTTTGAGTGCCAGAACTGGAAAAAACAGCAAGAGGGGCCTGAGTTTAAAGTGTGCTCTAAGAGCTTATTAATTTTTAATTAGTATTAGCTTCTAGTTTCAGCAAGTTAAGTGCAGCTGCTGGTATAATCTGGGTAATTAACAGCGAGAGATGCTAACCTGTGGTGCACACACTCAGGCTGAGGCTGTGATGTAAGGAGCCAGTATTCCCCCTGTGCATTAGTGTACAGAGATAATGAAGAGGTTCCCCATTTCCCATCTTTTATCTGAGACACAGATATTAAATTGTGTTAATCTTTCTTCAGAGAGCACACAGGCTGTGGGCTTTGCCATTTCTATGCTCTTTGTAGTGTGTCAGTGTTGCTCTTTCATAGTCAAATGAAAAGAAAACTCCCAGCACTCCCAGGTGTGAGATTAGCAGAGCTGGTGTAAAAAAGGAGTTATTACCTTTCTGGCCTTAAGAAAGTCAAACCTGGTGTGCACAGGACCTTGTACCCACAACATTTGCTTCTCTGGAAGTAGTGCAACCTTTTCTTTCACACTTGCTCTGCCAGGGGTGGCTCAGGGATGAAAGATGCCATGTTGCTGGGGTGCTTTTCTGCTAGAAGTTGGCCACTGAGAGATGGAAAAGAGATTTGTGCAGCTGAAATGCCTGTAGAAAGAGGCAGAATGGACTGGTGAGATCTGGTGCTTATGAAGGCTTTTGGCCTGTTCCCCTGGAACCTAAACAGCATCAGAGAAGCATTAAGGTTGGAAGAGAACTGCAAGGTCATTGAGTCCAACCATTCACCCAACACCACTGGCATCTGGAGACATGGTTTAATTGCTGTGATGGTGTTGGGCTGATGGTTGGACCTGATCTTGGAGGTCTTTTCCAACCAAAACAATTCTGGTTCTGTGATTCCAGGGCTTCCAGCAGTGAGTCTGAGGTTTCATGTCTCTTGGTGTAGCCTGTAAATAAATCTCTTTTTAAGAGGGAAAAATCCAGGAGTCCAATGTTGATCTTCACTTACATCTTACACACAGCTGGAGGAGCAGTTTTCAGTTTGGAGTTGAAGGCTTGTGTGTCATTGTGTGTAAGGAGGAGAAATTGAGGCTTGTGTTGCTTTTTGTTCCCAGAGCCTTTTCTGAAAGGTGGCTCCAGAGAGTGTTTGGGGGAAATGTGACATTATTGGGTTTTGGCATTCCAGGAGAGCTTGAAGTGGATCAAGCATATCAGCTTCTGTCAGGAGTAATTCCTGCTGCTGACAGCTCTGCCAGCAGGTGAAGCTGTGAAGGAAGAGCAGGAGCTAAACAAAAAGCTAATAATAGAAGCAAGAAAGTGAGAAGTGAACACTTTGTTAGTAAACTTTCTCCCTGTCAGGAGCAAGAGGGTCAAACGGTGCAGCCTGTCCTTATCTCTTAGCACAGACACCTTCCTCTTGGCAGTGCTGAAATGGAAGAGCTGTTTGAACAACTGTGTGTGGGTTTGTCTCAGGAGCAAGCCATCAACCCAGGGAACACACCCAGTGGCTTTCTGTAGGGGCTTACAGAAGTCACTTCGGTTTGCTCCCATTTAATTACTGACCCTACTTTGTGGTTCCAGAGCCTCTCTGGAGTGTGACCTCACCTTTGCACACATTCAGCAGGTGCTGTGTCTGCCAGGCAGTGTGAGATGCATCCTCTGCAGTGGAGGAGTCTCCTCTGGTGGTTCAGTGATTGCCACAGTCTGTACCCTGTGCTGCACTAGCCAGCAGCTCCAGTTGTGTTTTGAGACATGCTCAGTCATGAGGGGAGACCTCCCTCTCTACAGCTCCCTGAAAGGAGGTTGGAGCCAGATGGGAGTTGGTCTCTTCCTCCTAGCAACAAGTGACAGGAGGAGAGGAAATAGCCTCAAGTTGTTCCAGGGGATGTTTAGGTTGGACATTAGACAAAACTTCTTCCCTGAAAGGGTTCTCAAAGCCTGGCACAGGCTGCCCGGGGAGGTGGCTGAATCCCCATCCCTGGAGGTGTTTCCAAGAGGCAGAGCTGTGGTGCTGAGGGACAAGGTTCAGCACCAGCCCTGGCAGTGTTAGAGAATGGTTGGGCTGGATGCTCTGAAGGGGCTGTTCCCACCTGAACTGCTTTGTGATGCTGTCGCTGTTTCAGCCTCTTCACAGGCTGTGGGCATTGCTCCTTATCCTTTCCTAGCCCAGCTAAATGGGAGGCCGGTTTGTGAGGAACAGTTGGTGGCACTGGAAGCTGTGATCCTGGAGGGCTGTTAGTGCCCAAGCAGGGTGTGTACTGCTGGCAGCAACCAGGAAGCACCCTGCAGGTTGTGTGGAGTGCTGGCAAATCTCACAGTTTACATCACACAGGTATGGAGCAGCTGCTAAATGTGGGGCAAGCATATGTAAGAGGATCTCTATTAGCAGGGAAGGTGACAGAGCCCTTCAGCTGGAAACATTTCCTTGCTGCTGTAAAGAGACAACTTTCCTAGAGAGGCTTCATTTCATTTGGCTTTCTCTAGCTGTTAACCTGCTTGTTGGTTTGTTTGTCCTTCTGGTCTCATTTCCTTAACTGTTGCCATGGTGTGTGTTGGGTTATAGGTGGCCTGGCAGGATGCAGGGCTGGTGCAGCTTGTGTTTAACTCAGTTGTAACAGAAGGGAATTTTTTTCCTCTTATCAGAAGTAAAATCTTTCTCTGGGGATTTCTGCTGCCAGAGCTCTTTGAAGACTGACTTTGTTGCTTGGCTTCAAGGAAGATGGTGTGGTTAATGAATTCTGAGCATCCTCCAGGAGCCTGCTGACCCTTCCAGTCTTGGTGAATGCTGCCATGGACAACTCCAAAGGGTAAAGACAATGTTTTTGTGAGTCAGTTTCAGGCTCCAGTGGGCCAAGCTTCTGCTTTAAATGAACTGCTCAAAGCTGGTTTTCTTTTTCTTCCCCCTCCCCCACTTATTAAAACCATTCACAAATTCTGGGGACAAACCAGAGGAAGGAATTTGCTGGAGCAGCTGCCCATCCTCTGAAGGGTGTATTCACTCCCCAGTGATGTATCTAATATAGAGATACCTGAGCTAGCTTTTAATTAAGTAATTCAGGTCTGGGAGCAACCTTGCTGGAAACCAGCAGCAGTGAAGCAGATCAGGTTTTGTTGGGCTGTTTCCTGCAGCACCTGACTAGGTGCCTGAGCACTCAGTTTAGTGTCAGTTGTGGTTTTAAGTATTTCAAAGCTATCCCATGGAGAATTTTAGCTGTACCTTCAGATACTCTTACAGCAAGGCCCATATTTCATCTAGTACCTGGTTTCATTTCCTTCCCCCCTCCCCTTAATAAATCCCTGGAAAAAGTGCTTGATGTGCTCCTTAGTCTTTGTGTTTATAGATTCAGAGTGGGTTGGGTTGGAAGGGACCCTAAAGGTCATCACCTTCCACAAGTCCAGGTTGCTCCAGGCCTCATCCAGGCTAACACCTCCAGGGAGGTGGGCAACCTGTTCAGTGTCTCCCCACCCTCACTGTTAATCTCTTCCTAATCTCCAGTCTCAGTCTGCCCTCCTCAAGCTTCAGTCCGTTGCCCCTCGCCCTGTCCCAACAAGCTGCATTCCTTCATAGTTTTCTCTCTTGTTTTAAATACAGTAAATGGGAAGCCACAGCTGGTAGCTTCCAACTACTAATTGTTTAGAATCAAATGTTTATTAATATTTTAATAGGGGAAATGGGAGCAGAAGTGATTTGAATAGCAGTGCCTGGGGAGGCTGTTGGAGAGAGCGAGCAGTTTGCGTTCCAAGGAGCCCTTTGGTGATTCATTCTCTTTCCATCAGCTCTTTTCCAGAGCACCACAAGCAGTTACTGCAGCCTAGGAAGGCCTTCTGACCTCGTGCACCTTCCTGAGCACAGATGCCACCAGTGTTTCCCATGTTAACAGCTCTGAGCATGTTCTACTACATGTGCCTTCGGCGCCGGGCGAGGACGGCCAGCAGGGGGGAGATGAACAGCCGGAGGGCCATGGAGTCCAGCACCAGAGCTTTGCCCCTCAACGTGGAGATGGTTCAGTATGCCAAAGAGGTGCTGGATTTCAGCTCTCACTATGGCAGTGAGAACAGCATGTCCTACACCATGTGGAACTTAGCAGGCATTCCAAACGTCTACCCCAGCTCCGGGGACTTCACCCAGACCGCCGTGTTCCGCACCTACGGCACCTGGTGGGATCGCTGCCCCAGCGCCCGCCTGCCCTTCCAGAGGACTCCTCCCTCCTTCTGCAGCCAGGACTACGTGGAGCTGGCTTTTGAGGAGCCAGTGTACCCCACTGCAGTGCATGTTCTGGAAACCTACCACCCTGGAGCTATAGTCAGGATCTTGGCGTGCTCTGCAAACCCTTACTCGCAGAATCCGCCGGCCGAAGTCAGGTACCTGTGGCCTTTGTTCTGCTTTGCTTTCCTGTCAGATGTTCAGTGCTGCAAGCAGTGCAGGTGCCAGACTTTACTGCCTGCTGTTCCTCTGGTTTATGTCTGACCCAGGACTACTTTCTTCTTTCCTGCATGTTTTCAAAACTGCGGTGACATGAGCCCCAGAATGCCAGGCTGGAAGTGACCCCAAGGATCACCTGCTCCAACCTTTCTAGGTGATGGTGGAGTTGAAACGAGCTGGCCCAGCTCCCTGGCAAGCTGAGGCTTCAAACTGCTTCCCACTGCTTCCCTTGGGAGGTGATTCCAATGTCCAGCTGTGCTCATGGGGAAACCTTGTCTCCTGGAGTCCAGTGGAATCTTCCCAGCAGTAACTTGTCCCCATCACCTCCTGTCCTTGCCATGGGACTCCTTGTAAAAAGGGAGTCTCACTCCTCCTGGTTTTTATAACAGCTTAAGAGGTGTGGATTTTTTTTTGGTAGGAATTAAAGCAGATCCTAAGAACAAATTCAGTTTGGAGGTGGCAGCTCTGAGCTGTTCTTTCTCCAGTAAGAAAAGGCTGAGGATCCCTGGCTGCTGTCACCCTGCTTCAAGTAGCCATACACTCTTTCCTCTCTCTGTGTGCTTCGGGCTGTGTGTGTAGCAGAGTCAGCACTCTAACTGCCCACATGGAACAGAGACCAAAGCCAGAAGCACAGAAAGGTGGGCAGATGATGATGCCATTTGTCTGATCTTTACTGTTGGGCTGCTCAAAGGTGGTGAGCTGCACTTCATGGTTACACTTGCTTCATAAACTAGGAGAAGCTGATTTCATCCTCCTGGTTTTAAACTAGGAGAAGCTGGTTTGACCCTCTTGGTTTTTACCTAAAAGAAGCTGGTTTGATCCTCTTGGTTTCCCTCATAGTAGGAACTCCTGCTGAAATTCCTGTTGGGGAAGATGAGGATGTGGGGAGTGACAGGGTGGCACTGTCTGAGATGTGAAGCTCCTAGTGAGGAGATGCTGCTTTTTGTTGTGCTGTGCCTGTCACTGTGGGCTGGTGACAACAATGAGTCCCCCTGTGGCCAGAGGCAGAGCTCCACAGAGGCATGCCAGGGACACTGTACCTGAGGGTGGGGTGAGCTGAAGCCAGCCATGAGCAGTTTGTCTCTCACAGTGTGTGAGGTTGATGGATAAGACACAGCGAGCTGCTGTGATGGGGAAAATGCTTTCCTTCCTGCTTCTTTTCCTCCTCATTTACCCAAAGGGCTTCCTCTTGGTGGTTCCCTAATGGCTTCTCCAGTGTCAGCCCTTCTGGAACATCCTGCTGCACCTGCTGGTTAGCTGCTGGCAGGCACAGGGTTTGTGTGTGTTGGAACTGGAGCTTTCAAAGCACAAATTCTTTCTTTTTGCCTTTGTTTTAAGAAGTTTTTCAACTTTTTCCTCTTACAAAAACAACTTTCACGTTTTGGACTATAAAAGGAGGAGGCAAACAAAATGTGGTACCTGTTCTGTCATGGTCTTTTTGTGACTGAATGTGACAGCTTCTCTTATCTGCTGCACCCCAGAGTGGCAGCAGCTATTCATGTGCTTTTTTGGAGAGGCTCCCAGGCTGAGAGCCCTGCCCAGCCTGGCATGGTGAGGTCTCACAGCAGTGTGCCTGCTGCTCTGCACTGGGGACTGGGGGCTGGTTTGTGGTTGATGACTCGTTTCCCAGAGGGTCCCCCTGCTTAGGTTGTTTGCCACAGGTGAGGTGCCATGACCCTCTGGCTGGCAGCAGCCCCATTCCCCCATTCACTTCATAGAGCCACAGAACTGTTTCAGCTGGAAGAGACTTCGAGTCCAACCATCAACCCACCACCACACTGCCATTAAACCATGTCCCCAAGTGCCATGGCCACACAGTTCTTGAACACCTCCAGGCATGGTGACTCCCCCACCTCCCTGGATTTCTATTCAATTTCATTTCACGTCCTTTAGAATTTTTCTAGATGCTCTTCAGAACTAAATTCTGAGTTTGATTTGTAGCTGAAGAGCTCAGCTCAGTGTTCCTAGCTTAGCTGTGAGGTTGCTTTCTCTTTCTGATGGTCTTGAAGACTTTTTAGAGGCAGGAGCTGCAAGCAGAGGGAGATGGGCAAAGGAAGGGCTCTCTCTGCTTCCATTAGGAAGCTCACTGCATTTAGGCAGTGCAGTTCCAGGTGGGAGTGTTGAGCTTTGTTTGCTGGCAGCCAAGGTAGGGATCAAAATGATAGAAAAAACTTGAGCAAATCCTGCTTTCTGCTAGAGGGAAGTGGAAGCAGAAAGGCAGTGGACTGGATGCAGGATATTGTGAGTCTCTTGTTTGTAGGGAGACTTCCAGATGGTTCTTTCCCTCTGAATCTCAGATGAAGATTCCCAAACACTGCTGATAGCATCAACACATGAGAGTGTGATAAGGGACCTCCAGGGCTGTATCTCACCTTTGTGTAACACACAACTCAAGTTGTAGCCATTTGAATCCTTTCTTGTGACTTGTTCTGACAGCTTCAGGGAAACAGCTTCCTCTTGTCCAGGAAAGCCTCCTGTCAGGCTGCCACGGAGGGATGGATCCTGGCTTCATGGGGCAGTCCTTTTGGAGCAACCCAGAGAGAGCTCTTGTGGACAGGGCAGTTCCTTGTTACCTCTTTTGCCATTTTAAGTGCCCTGAGCATTCTCAGAGTCCTGTCTACTCCCTCTGGTAGTTCAGAAGCTGAGTCTGAAAGCAGGGAGGAAAATCTGCTGTGTACTCCCTAGTCCTGATTAGACTGCTCTGCTTGGCAGCTTCATCTGAGTGGGTCTGGAATTGTTCTCAGGATCAGCCTGCCCTGCTTGATCAGCCTGCTCACAGCTGTGCCCTTCCCAGGTTAGGGAATAATGGAGTGGTTTGGGCTGGAAGTGACTTCCAAAGCTCATCCAGTCCAACCCCTGCACTCAGCAGGGACATCCTCCACTAGAGCAGCTTGCTCACAGCCTTGTCCAGCCTCACTTTGTATAGGTCCAGGGATGGGGCCTCAACCACCTCCCTGGGCAACCTGTTGCAGTGTTCCAGCAGCCTCCCGGTGCAGAACTTGTTCCTCACATCCAATCTCAACCTGCTCTGCTCTCATTTCAGAGGTGCAGATTATTTGCAGATCATTTGCTTGGCTGGGAGCAGATGGGACACACTGCAGCCACATCTCGGCATCAGAACTGTTGCAGAATGTGGAATCTCAGCAAAGCTGTGGCCACATTCCCTGAGTTTCCTCTGCTCTCCTTGATGGTCTGCCTCTAAGCTTCCCTTGCAGCACAGCCATGAGCTTCTTGGGTCAAGGGCATTTATCTTTTGGTGCTCAAGTGGCACTCAGAGCTTGATTCACTCTCCACACCAATCTCAATTTCACAGTGCAGGGCCTCTGAGCACACTGCAGGCAAAGGGTAATCTTGTCTCACTGGACAGCCAGCTGATTACTTTTCCACTGAGCCACTTCTCCAAAGAATCTTTCTTAGGAGATGTTTTCTTCAGTCTGCTCAGGCAGCATCTCAGCCATTAAAAAGCTTAGGTCAATCAAAAATTAAACAAGCATTAAATATGTTGCCCCCTGACACCAGCCTTGCAAGCACATGGCTCAGCCTAGAGATCACTGGATGAGATTTTGCCCTTCGTGGTGAGGCAGAGCAAATGGCAGGGTTGGTATGTATTTGTTAGCAGAGAGGGAGTGGAGGCCTTGCCAGCAGGACCTCGAGCAGGAGGAGTTGCTGCCTGTCTGCACAAGGAGAGAAATTAATGGGAGAATCAGTCCATTAAAGCTACAAAAACTTGATTTAAAGTCCTCCTTTCCTTCAAGCCAGCAGAGAAAATACTGCAGATGTTGCTGCCTCTCATTCACACCCTGCCTGGCAGTGCAGAGCCTGAGACCTTCGTGGGGGCCTGGAGTGGCTCAGGTTGGGAGGGACCTCAGAGCTCATCTGCTCCAGCCTCAGGAGCTGCTGTAGTACCTTGGATTTTAATCCCTTGTGTGTGCAATGTTTGTCTCACAGATGGGAAGTCCTTTGGTCAGAGGCACCCAGCAAGGTGAGCAGTCCCCAGGCTCGGCAGTTCACCCCTTGCATCAAGCAGATCAACTTCCCTACCAACCTGATCAGGCTGGAGGTGAACAGCTCTCTGCTGGACTACTACACAGAGCTGGATGCAGTCATCCTGCACGGGGTGAAGGAGAGACCTGTGCTGTCTCTGAAGGCCTCCATGATTGATATGAATGACACTGATGAAGAGGAGGATGAGGAGAAGTATGGCTGTGACGTGGACCCCCTCAGCAAGCAGCTCAGCATTGTGACCCTCAGGGAATGGCCAACTAATGGATACTTTGACAAGCTGCCTTATGAGGTAAGAGAGGCATTTTGTGCCCAATGTGTGCCTTCAGCTGTGCAGAGCTGCTGCACAGCTCCAGCCTGGGGGCTCTCCCACTACGAGTCCCTTGCATTCTTTTAAGACTGCAGTTAGCCCTGAACTGGCTGGGTCTGTCCATTCCAGGCTGGAGCTTACCAAGCCCCCCAGCTGCTGGTTGCAGAGTGCCTGCACTTCTGCTTCTCAGGGATCTGCCCACTCACACAGCTTCTACAGCAGCTCTCCTAGGAGTTCTTACTTACCCTGAACTTCTGGCAGCTTTCCACTTCTAGTCCTCACTCTTGGTGAAGAATATTTATAAAGGAGGTGTGAAAAGATCAGCTCAAGATATTTAAGTGGAAATGGTTTGTAATAAGCTAAGAGTTTCTGTACTGTTCCCTCTCCTACCAAACCCCAGAGCTTTGTCCTTGAAGCTTTCTTATTACTATGAAATAAGCTTTTGCCAGCTAAGTTTTGAGTCATGTCACAGCTCAAGAAGTCTTGGGGCTGGACTTCTGTGCACTCCTGGTTTGGGGTTTGCTGCTTTTTCTGCTGTGCCCTTAGCCCAGAAAGCAGCTGTGCAGCAATGACTCCCTGCAGAGACCCTGGCAGCATGGCACTTGCAGCTGTGCTCAGAGGCAGTGCAGATCAGTGCTCTCTTTCCTGTGTGGGGAAGTGTGGCTGCAGAAAGCTGGGTGCAGGGAGGGCCTTCTCAGTGGGCTGTAGCTGTGTGTACCCCAGTGAGAGGAAGAATGGAGAGACAGCCACTTGTCTTCACCTCTCCTGAAATGCACTGAGTTTGGGTTTCTGCCTGGGATTGGCCTGAGCCAGCTGCAGGCCCTTGCCCTGGGGCTTGTTGAACCTCATGCAGCTGGAACTGGCACACTTCCCAAGCCTGTCATGATCCTAACTGAGTTTGCAAAGCAGCATTCTTGGAGTCCCCATGAACAGGCTGTGGCACAGCCCAGCATGTCACACACTCATTATGGTATCAAGTTGTGCTTCCTGCTAGGACACACAGCCACCAAAGGTAGATTTCTGACAGACAGCAGACTCCAGACTACCAGGGATTAATGGCTATTAGCCTGAAGGTTTGGAACCTCTTATCTGTGTCTAATCAAAAAACAGAAGAAAAGGACTTTATATCTCAGTGTCATTGTGGGGATGTAGGAGGCTGGCTTGCTTTCATTCTGGATGTGATGAAGTAGCAGAATTTCAGCACAGAATGAAGGAAGGTTACTTTTCCTGACTGAGACACTCCTGTGTCATCCCAGGTGTGAAAGGCTGCACCAGCCTGGGTGTTGGGAAGCACTCATTGAAGTCATCAGGTGGTGCAAAGAGACAATGAGGCATTTCTGTCACAGAATGGCCCAGGTTGGAAGGGACCTCAGAGCTCATCTGCTCCAACCTCCTCACCATGGGCAGGGACACCTCTCAACCAAACTCAGCTGCTCAAGGCCTCATCCAGCCTGGCCTTCAATACCCCCAGGGAGGAGGCATCCACAGCCTCCCTGGGCAGCCTGTTCCAGAGTCTCACCACCCTGGTGGTAAAGAACTTCTTCCTCAGCTCCAGTCTAACCCTGCTCTGCCTCAGCTTCAACCATTCCCCCTTGTCTAGTCTCCCTCAGGAAGTCTCTCTGCAGCCTTCCTGCAGGATCTATTGGAAGGCAGCTCTAAGGCCCTCCTGGAGCCTTCTCCTCTTCCCCAGCTCCCTCAGCCTGTCCTCACAGCACAGCTGCTGCAGCCCTTGGATCATCTTTGTGGCCTCCTCTGGACTCTCTCCAGCAGCTCTGTGTCCTTCTCATGCTGGGGAAACAGAACTGGAGGCAGGATTGGAGATGTGGTCTCAGCAGAGCAGAGCCAAGGGGCAGAATCCCCTCTCCTGCCCTGCTGCCCACACTGCTCTTGGTGCAGCCCAGCACACAGCTGCCTGCTGGGCTGCATATCTCTCTGTATTTTAAAGCCACTCTTTCTCTGCTGCTTGCTGTCCTGCTGGAATGCCTGCACAGAGCCTCTCCATCGAGCTGAGGTGAGAGTTCCAGGCACCTGCAGAAACAAACAGCCTGCAGTGTTTTTAGAGGGAAGGAGGAAGAAGGAGGAGGGGAGCTGGGGAGAGATGGAGTGTAAGCAAACACTGAGTGTTGGCACTGGGGTTCAAGTTGCACCTTCTGATGAGCTGCAGATCGTGGTTGAAATGCAGATCCTAAATCTGGAGCTGAGTAGGAAGGCACATTTCTCATTTTGCAGGAAGTTGGATTGTTTGCTTGTTTCTTCCCTTCCAAAAATGATGGGGGAAGCAGGGGAGGCAGAAGCTGGCTGCACACTGAAGTGCTGCATTGGGAGCACAATCTGCTTGGATCTCACAGAGCTTCATTTTCATCTCATGACAAGGATTTTAGTGTGATTTTTGGTGCCTTGGGCTCAGGAATCCTTAGAAGCCAGGACAATGAAAGCTGCCAGTGCTTTGCAGGAGCCACAGGGCTCTCTTGCAGCTTCAGTTGCTCTGGGGGTTGGTTTGGGCTTGTTTTTTCCTTTAGTTTACACTGATTCATTTCACTGAATGATTTGTTCCCACTGTGCCTGAAAACTGTCAATTCCAGTTACATCACTGCAGTGCAGGTATTGGAGCTGGGACAGTAAATATTCAGCTGTAGAGTTCATTTTCCAAGTGCCTTTGCTTTCATCTGAAAGAGATTGACTTCTTCTCTGCTCATTTTTTTCCCCCTTCTTTTTTTTTTCTCCTTTTTTTATTGATCATTTTTGTTCTTCCCTCCAGTGAGTGTTTCTGGGTCTGTGTGTGTTGATCTTCCTGTAGACAGGACACCGTGCAGGGTGTGCTGCTTAGCTCGAGTGTGAGCTGCGTCGTTGTGCAGCAGTGCTGGTCAGAGGGGGTGGTTCCACAGCTGGGATCATTCCATCTGATCAAGGTAAAAGGGGCTTTGCCCTTCGGATTCGACCCTAGCCAAGAGCAAAAGTGGTCTCAAGAGTGTTCTAGCAAGGAAGAGTTGACTTCATGAAAGATCAGTAAGATCCACAGGACACTTTGTGCTGCCTCTGGATGGCACAGGATGAGAGAAGACATTCTGTCCCCTCTGCTTTGACCCCACCTGCAGCACTGTGTCCGCTGCTGTCTGGTGCCCCCAGCATAAGAGGCACCTGGAGCTGCTGGAGAGGGTCCAGAGGGGGCCACCAAGATGGTCAGAGGCTGGAGCAGCTTCCCTGTGGGGACAGGCTGGGAGAGTTGGGGCTGTTCAGCCTGGAAAGAGAAGGCTCCAGGGAGATCTTAGAGCTGGCTTCCAGTGCCTGAAGGGGCTCCAGGAGAGCTGGGCAGGGACTAGCAAGGGCTGGGAGTGCTAGGGTGGGGGGCAAGAGCTTTGAGCTGGAGATTAGGAAGCAAGTCTTGACAGTGAGGGTAAGACTCTGGAACAGGTAGCCCAGGTAAGTTGTGGATGCCCCCTCCCTGCAGGTGTTCAAGACCTTGAGCAGCCTGCTCCAGTGCAAGGTGTCCCTGCCCATGGCAGGGGGTTGGAACCAGATGATCTTGAAGGTCCCCTCCAGCCCACCCCATTCCCTGTTGTCTTTCTTCTCTGTTCTCTGACCATATTGAATGTTTCCCCTAGTTGCATTGGTGGGAGAGAAGGCAGAAGGCAAAACACTGCTTGGGTTTTGTTTTAAAGCAGGGAGCAGAGGAATGAAGCTGAAGGTGTGGGGAAACTGGGACATGGTAGAGTTGTTCCCTGTGCTCTGCAAGCGTGCTGCCATCCTAAAGACCAAATGCAGAGGAGGCAAAGGAGGATGCCAGCTGAGTGTGCTGGTGAGCAGCAGTGCAGGAGGTGTGCAGGGAGCAGGTGCCCAAGTGCTGAACCAGCAGGGGTGATCAAGCTTCCAGCCGGAAAGCTTCCTGTCACTTCCTGCCCTGCTCTGCCTCATCCCTTCCTGGTGAAGCTGTTGTCAGGGGGAGAGGCAGTGCAGGGCCGGTTAATAGTTAATCACTGAGTTACTTGAGAAGCCACTTTTAAGTAAAAGGATTTTACTTTCCTTTGAAGTGAGATCTTCCTTCAGTGCTCTGCAGCTCTCTCTTTCCAGCCCAAGTGCTTTGTGACCAGCTGTGACTTTCCCCCTTCCCTCCCCCCTGTTTTTAATACAGCTGATCCAGTTGATTTTGAGTCACCTCACAGTGCCAGACCTGTGTAGACTGGCCCAGACTTGTAAGCTACTGTACCAACATTGCTGTGATCCTCTGCAATACATTCACCTCAGTTTGCAACCCTACTGGGCAAGGATCAATGACACCTCTCTGGAGCACCTACAGTCCCGCTGCACTCTCCTCCAGTGGCTGAATCTGTCCTGGACTGGGAACAGGGGAGCCATCTCTGTTTCTGGATTTAGCAGGTCAGTGCTACACCTACAGAAGTGCTTTGACAAGCTCTGTGTGCAGAGCTGCTGCTGCACAGGAGCCTCACTCATCCTGGGAGGCATCATCAGAAGGCAGAAATGTCTTTGGCTTGCTGTCGAGGGGGGCTGTAGGGAAAACAAAGCAAGCAGAGCGAGGCCAGGTTGGGTGAGGCTTTGAGCAGCTGGTCTAGAGGCTCCCCCTTAGCAGGGCGGTGGAACTGGATGGTCTGCAAGGTTCTTTCCATCCCAAACCATTCTAGGAATCTGTGATCTTTGGCCCTAAGCTTGAGGAGGGCAGCCCTGTGCCCTGCTGCCTTCACACAGCACCTCCTGGGAATTTCAGGTCCTTTTTTCTGCACCTCCCAGGACCCTCAGGCCCTTTTTTCCTGCCCTTCCGGTACAAGCCAAGAGCCCTCTGCTCTTTCTGATAGAAAAAGGAGGCAGAGCTGAGTTTGGTGCTGCATGGGGTAGAAACATTCCTGCTCAGTTTGGGTTTCCTAAGGGGTGCATTATTCAGAGGATAAGGATGCAAGCCTTGGTTGAGGACTCAGCTCTGGAGTCCTGGAGTGCTTGCTTTCTGGTGCCTAGCTGCTAAGTCTGTCCTTTGAAAATGCAAAGGAGCTGCAGCTTCATGGCAGTGGTTTTTAATTTTCATGATTTTTGGGTTTTGAACATGCAGCACTGCTGAAAATTCTCTGTAGTCTTGAGGGAAATGAATATTCAAATGCAGAGGATGCTAAACTTCACAGTTCTGGCATTCCCACCTCCAGTCCTGCCTCCAGTCCTGGTGTCCCCAGCATCAGAAGGACACAGAGCTGTTGGAGAGAGTCCAGAGGAGGCCACAAAGATGATCCAAGGGCTGGAGCAGCTCTGCTATGAGGACAGGCTGAGGGAGCTGGGGGTGTTCAGCCTGGAGAGGAGAAGGCTCCAGGGGGACCTCAGAGCTGCCTGCCAGTACCTGAAGGGATCTACCTGCAGGAAGGCTGCAGAGGGACTTTTGCTGAGGGTGTCTAGAAACAGGACAAGGGGGAAGGGTTTGAAGCTGAGGGACAGCAGGGCTGGCACCACAGGATGGCAAGGGGTGGGCACACACCCTGGGCCCAGGTCCCCACACAGAAGGCAGCCCTGACCCTGGCAGCTCCCCTCAGGACCTCCCTGCAAGTTTTGGGGTATTTCAAATGCTGCTCTTGCTCAAACGCTCTGTTGGCAAATCCCTTCCCAAACTGTTTTCTCTGTCATTTCCTGATGCCAGCCTCAAAGCAGCAGCTTGTGTGAATTTCTGCTGCTTTGAAAGCTGCTGGTGCTGGAACCTGATGATCTTAAAGGTCTTTCCCTTGTGGAACCATTCTGTGATGGTGTGAGAGGGTTCATTGTAAGGAAGAATTGCAAACAAGAGGTTTTCTTGCCCAAATGTATGAAAGCAGAACATTTTTTAGGGAGTGATTTAAAGAAAGGGCTGCAGCAAACACTGTATTATCATGAGAAGAGAGAATGCTGCAGGCAGCTGAACATCCTGAGGCAAAGCTGAAGGTATTTTAACTTATTGATAACATCTGCTCCTTGGGGCTGGCAGAGAGGGTCACAAGTCCTGCAGCTCAGCATGGAATGCAAACTAATTCAACTTGAACCAGAAGTGTAGGGGGAAAGTGGAAGACAGAGGAGGATCTGAGCAGCCCCAAAGGTCTGGAATGCAAGGTGACAGGGAATGAGGAAGTCTCTGCCAGCAAGCATTGCATAAGTAGCACTGGCACTGGGGCTGTGGAGAAGTTCTTGGTGCCAGGGGAGTATCAGCGTGGGAGGCTACGACCTAGATAGGGAGAGAGAGGCAGGTTGGCTGCAGGGGCACTGGGTAAGGGCTCCAAGCTTTACACAGCTCAAGGATGGTGGCAGTCAGAAACCAAGCACAGCATGCAGTGCTTTGTGTCACTGGCATCAGCATATTCATACATTCATGGAGTGGGTGGGGTTGGAAAGGACCTTCAGGATCAGTTCCAGCCCCCTGCCATGGGCAGGGACACCTCCCACCAGCCCAGGCTGCTCAAGAACTCATCCAGCCTGGCCTTGACCACCTCCAGGGAGGGGGCAGCCACAGCCTCCCTGGGCAGCCTGTTCCACCAATGCTCTGCTCAATGTTCTCTGTCTTCTGCTGCTTGGGGGCTTCCTCACCTTCCTCCTGCTGCTGTTCTTCTCTTTACTTCATGCCTGTCTTGCACCCTGCTGCATGTCCCTCTCTCCTCCTTCTCTTTGTGTGTGATGTCTCCTAAGCAGCCTCTTCCAAAAAACCCTGAGGTGCAGTGCTTGGTGCTGCCTCTGGACTTGTTCTGTCTCTGTTTCAGCTGTAATGAGTTTCAGTAAAATGTTCTGGAGGTACTCACTCCTCAAGCTGGTGAGCTTGGAGTTGCCCAAGTCCTCCAGGGTTAACCATTTCCCTGACCTGCTGATGGAAACTTTTCTAGGAGCAGAGGGTTGACCTCTACCAACATTTAGAGCAGGCACAGCCCGTGGAGTGAGCTGGCAGTTAACCCAACAGCTCCTGTGGCAGTGGAGTCATTGCTGGAACACTGAGCTGTGAGCAAAGCCAGAGGCAGAGGTGTCAGTGGTGATGGGCATGGGGTGATGGAGAAACACCCCGCCTTGGGCAGCCCCGCTGGTTGGTGTTGTCAGAGCAGAGGAATGGGCTAAGTGCTGGTCAGCAACCAATCCAGAGGGCTCTGCTCTGCTTCTCCATGGCAGTGCTGACCTCCATTGCCAGTCTGCAGTAGCAGCTTAAGGTGTGTCAGTGCCTGGTGTCTGTGGCTGGGGATTGTCCTTCCAGCTCCGACACTGCCATAGGAAGTCTTCTGCCAGTCTGGGTGAGCTCAATGCATCCAGTGTGGGAGCAGCAAAGAAGTGCAGGGGGTGTGATTCAGCTCTGATCTTACAGAAAAATAGATCCTGGAGAGAAACTGCAGAGCTCAGCATTGTGGAAGAGCAGATTTGAAAGCCATGCTTGGCAGAACCCCTGTGGCTCTGGGGCTTATGTCTCCCTTTCACGTCTCAGACCCTCTCTTGGTTTCTGTTTGCATAGGCTCATAGAAATGTTGGCTGCTAGGGACCTCTGAAGGTTGTCTAGTCCAGGCTCCCACTTGAAGTGCCAGTGTCCCCAGCACTAGATCAGCTCAGTCAAGGTTTCAGGTGACTCTTGGAAAGCTCCAGGGATGGAGAGGCCACCCTGGAATCTCCTTTCCCTCCTGCGTGGCAGAGGATCTGCTTAATCAAGCTAGGGCCATGTAGTGAAAGGAGTAAGGAACAGTGGTGCTGAGTGGAAGTGGGACCTGAGGAGTCAGAAGTGAGAGCAGAAGTTTTGAAACTCTTGCAGGGTGCACTTCCAAGTTCTGTGATGCTGTCATTGAGGAATGTCACCTCCAAGGTGTCTGCTTTTAACAGCAGCAGCTGTTTCATCCTCAGCTGCAGCAGAGGCGAAGCCTTGGGGAGGCTGATCCCTGTTCAGCCCTGGCAGGAGGAGCCCTGTGCAAGCAGCAGCCTCGTGGCTCTCTGGCGTTGCTGCCCTGCCAGTTTAAACTCCAGAGATGGCCCTGAGCTGCAGTGGGACTGGCAGAACCCAAAGCAGCTTTGTCTGCAGGAGCAGGGAGCTGGTGGAGGCCCCATTCTTGGAGAGACTCAAGGTCGGGCTTGATGGGGGCAGAGTCCCAGAAGGGCAGGCTGGAAAGGCCCCAGGGCCCATCTGCTCCAGCCTTTCCTGGTGATGGTGCAGCTGGAGTGAGCTGGCCCAGCCCCCTGGCAAGCTGAGGCTGCAGACTGCCCACGGAGGGGACTGCTCTGCTTCCCCTGGGAGATGCTTCCCATGTCTGACTGCTCTCATGGGGAAGCATTTCCTGCTGGGGTGGTTGTGGTGCTGTTTCCTGGCTCTGCTCAGGGCTCCCAGCCTCCCCTGCCCGCTGTTGCTTGCTCACTCCAGGTCTGGCTTGGGTTTCCTGCAGGTTCTTGAAAGTCTGTGGCTCCGAGCTCGTACGTCTGGAGCTGTCTTGTGGCCACTTCCTCAATGAAACCTGCTTGGAGGTCATCACTGAGATGTGTCCCAACCTCCAGGAGCTGAACCTCTCCTCCTGTGACAAGATTCCGCCGCAGGCCTTCGGCCACATCGCCAAAGCGGGCAGCCTGCGGCGCCTGGTGCTGTACCGCACCAAGGTGGAGGTAGGCCGCGGGGGCTGGCGCCTGGGCCAGCGGGGGGGCCGGGCCGGGCCTTGAGCACCCTGGGCTGGTGAGAGGGGTCCCTGCCCGTCACAGGGGGTTGGAGCTGGATGGGCTTTAAGGCTGGATGAGGCCTTGAGCGGCTGAGTCTGGCTGAGAGCCGTCCCTGCCCACGGCAGGAGGTTGGAGCAGAGGAGCTCTGGGGTCCCTTCCGGCCTGAGCCGTTCCAGGACTCTGTGATTATTGAAAGCTTTCGTTCTTCAAGGTTATGGTTATGGTCGTGCCCTGCTTTGAGAGACTGATCTCAACGCTTCGTTGTCTTGTTCCTGTCAACTCCAGACCCCTCTTGTCCTGGGGGCTTGTCCTGGTGGGTTTGGCATGGGTTTAATGCTAGTCACGTGGTGTTAGTGACTGTTTGTTCACTCAGTGTTCACAGCATCCCTGAAGCCCTTGCTGGCACTGATACACTTGAAGACTGCAGTGAACAAAGGGGGATTGTTGTGTACAGTAATTGGCAGTGCACATCTTGATGGTTGGGCTATGAATATTATCTTGATTTAATGCTCAGCAGGAAGCATTCCAGCCATCTGAATAATGCAGCAGAGAAAGCAAGGCCACAAGTACAACAGGGGAGAACTTGACAAGCTCCTTACTGCAAGATTCTCTGTTTCATGGGGCATGAAGCTCTGGGTTCTGGGTGGTGTGTGGAGGAAATAATGGGTAAAGGTGCTTTTGCCATGGAAGTTGGACTACAAACTGAGCTGCATGGTAAATCAAAGTGCAGTGGACAAAGGACTTTGTTTTGCACACAGTTCAAAGCAGCTGCTGCAGGGAGAAATTTCATCTCTTGATACCTTTGACCAAGGGGAGATGTGGAACTTGGGTAGCTGTAGGAGAGGACACTGCAAAAACTGGAGGACATTTGGAAGCTGGGCAGCTGTGAGGACACTGCAGAAACTGGGGGACACTGGAACTTGGGCAGCTGTAGGAGAGGACAGTGGAAATTTTAGCTGCCAAGAAGACTCTGAGCAGAATGTGACAGTTCTCCTGTCCCTGGGGCCATGAAGGAGTTAATGCTGCCAGGAAAGGCTCTCCAGAGGTTTCAGCAGTAACCTGTTGTGGGTCATGTTATACTTGTGAGAGCTGTTGTCTGAGGGCTTTCAGCTTGGATGGAATTTCATTGGCTTGAATACAAATCTTTAGGATTAAGAGGAAAAGGGAAAGCCTCTGTCTAGAAAGTGAGTTCTTGGAAGGAGGTTGAGCTGGTGATGAAGAATTGAGCAGTGCAGGGCTTGATGGTGCTGCCTGATCCCATGTCAGGCTCGTGGGGCTCAGTTTGGTTGGTTGAGTTTGGAATGTGAGAGGGAGGGGGAGAATGAAGGTGTAAAGCAGATTTGCAGACATAAGGGAGGATGAAGCAACCCCAAAAAGAGTAATTGAATTAGCTGCAGAGACTGTTGCTTGACTGAATTAATTCAGTAATTGCTCTGCCCCTGGGGCCCAGGCCCTGCTGTGTCCCTGGCACTGCCAGGTAGCTGTGGAGAACAAAAAGGTGCCCCTGGGCCTCCTGGATCCCAGCTTGCAAATTGCACTGTGCCCATTTGTGAGGAGGGAATGCTGTGCTTGGTGAAAGGCTGCATCTGCACTTGGGGTCCATTTCCAGGGGCTCTGCTGGAAGGCCTCTTCCTCAGCCCTGTGAGAGAGGAGCAGGCACAGAGCCAGACCCTACCTCTGGTTCAGGGAAAACTCTACTCTCCAAACTCCCGGTGCCTTTGATTTGACTCTCTGCTTGCCTGAGGAAGTGAAATTGGACTCTCTGCAGGTTCAAGCTCACTGATCCAGAATTAAGGTGACCTCCTGGTCCTCTTGCACAGCACTCTTGGCATCAGAAGTCTGTCCTGAGTTACAGCTGCAGGGTTGGGTGACTGTCTTCCTCCGCTCCTGTGCTGTGAGTCGGAGCTGAGCTGTGCAGAGGTGGCTGGAAGCAGACAGGTTTCCTGCAGTGCTGCTCCTGGCTGGCTGCCTGTGGATGCTGTGAGCTGCCCTTCTCCACAGCTATCTTCATGGCCCTTGCCACCTGGATTCTCAGCTGGCTGAGGCCCAGCTGGGCTGGCACCAAGGGGGTGTTCTTCTTTGACACATGCAAACCCCACCTCAGCTGCATCAGGACAGACACTGCCTCTGCAAGACCTCTGGTTTGGGGGGGTGGGCACCTGTGTGCCCCAGAAGAGGAGCTGGCATGGTGAGTGTCATTAATGTGCAGGCAGCACTTGTTTGCTCATGGCTTGTGCTGGTCCTGCCCAGCTCCCCTCTGTTGCATCCCCAGTGCTGCTTGCTTGGTTGGGTTTTTTAAGCAGTTGTTTAATACTTTAGGGTTTTTAGGTTGTAAAAAGCTGTTTGAAAATGTGGGCCCAGTGCACATCCATCCAGGAAGGACTGACTGAAATTAGAGAGGATGTAAGGAAGGTGTTCTGAAGGATGCCTCCCAGGTCCTGCTCAAGTTGACAAAAGCAGCTCAGTCAGCTCCTCAAGCCAGCTCTGAGCATGAGCCTTGCTCCCTGTTCCACCCTCTCTGAAGGAGCTCTGGAATGGATCTCACATCCTGAGGGTTGTTCACTTTTGCACTCTGTGTCAGTAAAGGAAATAATTGCTGTTGCCCAGCCTGGATCTGTGCCTGGGACTGGCCTGACCCAGCTGCAGGCCCTTGGACTCGTTGAACCTGATGCAGTTGTCACTTCTCCAGCCTGTCAAGATCCTGCTGCATGGCATCCCTGCCCAGGCTGAGCAGTGTGGTGCTTGCTGAGCAGACTGGCCAGGTTAGGTGGCAGGGAGATGGCTTCACAGCACTCACTGTGTCTGTCTCAGTGCCCGTGCTGGCAGGGACAGGTGCTCAGTGGATGTCAGCATCCCTGGCAGCACAGGAGCTGCTCTGACATTCAAGCCAGCAGCTCGGTGCTGCTGCACAGCTCTGTTGACAGCTCCATCAGCCTGCAGCTGAGGAGAGAATGTCACAGCCTCTGCTCTGCCACCAGCCCTCTGTGGCTCTGGGCTGGCCTTGCCTGCTGTTTGAACTTGCCACAGTTCTGCAGCAGCTGTGCTGTGGGAGGTGAGTGGATAGGTGGTGGGTGGGGAGGGCAGCGCAGGAGCCCAGCCGCAGCCCCTCGCAGGCAGCTCTGTGAGGATCAGCAGTGCTGGAAGCCAATCAATGGGCACAGCACCCAGGGACTCATTAAGTGGTGTTTGTGGTGTCTGTAGCAGAGTTGTGAGCTGGGTTTCAGGAAGAGGGGTGACAGCCTTTAATGTCTAATTGACCTCTTCTCTTTGTTTCACTTCCATATCTCCTTCTGATGTGTTCCCCCGTGGCAGCAAACAGCCCTGCTCAGTATTCTCAACTTCTGCTCAGAGCTGCAGCACCTCAGCCTGGGCAGCTGTGTCATGGTGAGTACCTGCAGCTCCTGGGGTGCTGGGGGTGTCTGTGTGTCAGGCTTCTAGCTCAGCCTGTGTTTGTTGCACAAAGGTGTGTGAAAGGCCAGGCTGATGCTCTGCTACACTCTCCTGAAAGCTCCAAGATGAGTGCAGCTTAGTTGTGTGCCCAAGGGTCACAGAGCAGTTCAGTGAGCCTGAAACACAGCTTGTGGCCTCTTCAGAGTGTCCTGGATTCAGAGAATGGCTTGACCTGGAAAGGACCTCCAGTTCCAACCCCCTGCTGTGCCCAGGTTGCTCAAGGCCTCATCCAGCCTGGCCTTGAACACTCCAGGCAGGAGGCAGCCACAGCCTCCCTGGGCAGCCTGTGCCAGAGAATGTCTTCCTTCTCTCCAGTCTCAGTCCATTCCCTCTTGTTCTGTCACTACAAGCCCTTGTAAAAAGTCCCTCCCTGGCTTTCCTGTAGCCACCATCAGGTACTGGAAGGCTGCTCTGAGGTCTCCCTGCAGCCTTCTCCATCACCCATCAGGGAGGCTTAGCTGACTTCTCATAGCTCAAGAAGCAAGTGACAAGGCAGAGCTGGCTCAGCCCTCCCTGCTCTCACTCTCACAGGCAGAAGAGGCAGGCAGTGTGACTGTGGTTTTCCTACAGCCCTTGCCCTCCTCTGCTTTTGGATAGTGGATTTCATTCCTTCTGCCCACGTGGTGGGACCCTCTTGCAGTCCCTTTGGTAACCATTGAGGCTTCCATGAGGAGATGCTCAGCTGGCCAGCCCAGAAAGGCAGTGGGTGCATTCCTGAGCCTGCAGGTCACCACTGCAGCTTCAATCACCTGGTAAAGCAAGGTGCAAACAACTTCCCAAGCCAAGGAAGTCTTCCCTGCCCTTCCCCAGGTGCTGGGTGAGGCATGGATGTGAAGCATCTCGGCCTGGGGGTCCAGAGGAAATACATTTCATGTTTGACTTTGATGGGAGGAGGCCTCCCTGTGCTCTGCAAGGAATAATCTTCAGAGCTCTTTAGAGAGGAGAGATGCTCAGGACAGCTCTGTGGGTGTCAGCCAGCAAGCCCTGGAGCCCCTGGGTGTGCCTGCAGAGGAGGCTTCCCTCACAGAGTCGTTTCCTTGCCTTGCAGATTGAGGACTACGATCTGGTGGCGAGCATGATGGGAGCCAAGTGCAAAAGCTTCGCAGCCTGGACCTGTGGAGATGCAAAAACATCACTGAGAGTGGCATAGCAGAGCTGGCTGCAGGCTGCCAGCTGCTGGAAGAGCTGGACCTGGGCTGGTGCCCCACGCTGCAGAGCAGCACGGGCTGCTTCACCAACCTGGCGCGCAGGCTGCCCAACCTGCAGAAGCTCTTCCTGACGGCCAACAGGTCTGTGTGTGACACAGACATCGAGGAGCTGGCTGCCAGCTGCACCCACCTGCGCCAGCTGGACATCCTGGGTAAGGCAGGGGCAGCCCTGCCCCTCCCCTGCCCCGCACCTTGCCTAGCTTTACTGAAAGGGCCTACAAGAAGGCCAGGGAGGGACTTGTTGCAAGGCTTGCAGTGATGAGGGGCAATGGATTGAAGCTGGAGGAGGGCAGGTTGAGACTGGAGACGAGGAAGAGATTCTTGCCAATGAGGGTGGGGAGACTCTGGCACAGGCTGCCCGGGGAGGCTGTGGATGTCCCCTGCCCGGAGGTGTTCAAGGCCAGGCTGGATGAGGCCTTGAGCAGCCTGGGCTGTGGGAGGTGTCCCTGCCCTTGGAACTGGATGATCCTGAGGTTCCCTTTCAATCCAACTCATTCTCTGAATGTATGAAAGTTGCCTTCTGCCCAGCATGGGCCAGGAGGATGAAGAGATTCCAAGTGAGCTGCCCCTAGCACAGGCTGCCAGACTTGCTGCCTGTGTCCCCTGCAGCTCTGTGTCCCTGAGCACTCTGGTTTGTGGCTGCAGCATCGAGGGCACATTTCCCTCTCCAGAGATGAAGAATTCCCAAAGGACAGAGAGAATGAAGCCTTTCATAAACACACATGTTCTGCTGGCCACCCACTGCCAGGCCTTTCTGTTCCAGTGCCATTGTGCCTGCCCACAGTGGCCTGACCTTTCCACTTCTCCAGGGGCTGCCCACTGAATGGTTTGGCTGTGTCAAGCCTACAAACCATTTGTGACTCCTGCTGCCTCTCTGCCAGCTCTGGAGGTTTGCTGCTCCTTTGCTTTGGAATTCACTTTTGACTTGGGTTTGCCATCCTGCTGCTGTGCTTGTGGAAAAGGGGTTGGTTCCCCAGCTGCTTGCTGCTGTTCCTATCAAGTGGGTTTGCAGGCAGCCTTCCCCAGGGAGCCAGCTCGTGCCCTCCAGCTGGATTCTCTGCAGGGTATTTACCAGGTGTCAGGATCTGCCCTCCAGACCTACTTCCTCCAGAGGGGTGCTCAGTAAGGTGGCAAAAAGGTGGTGTTCACATGGGGTGTTCATTGCTGCTGGGATGTGGGTGAGGGTTAAACCAGCTTGGTTGGCGACAGCAAGGGAGCTCTGCTCATGTCCTTGCCTGATGTGGGAATTACTGCAGCCTGTGGGCAAAGCAGCTGTGGAGTAAAGCACACAATGAAGGAGGGGTGAGCTGTAGTGGCAGAGGTGGGGTTGTGAGCTCTGGGTGAGTGGATGGACCTGGGGATCTCATAGGTCTCTTCCAGCCTAGTCTGTAGTGTTCTTTGTGCCCTGGATGCTGTTTTCAGGGGGAGCTGCTGCCCATGTCCTTTCCTTTGCACTCTCCATTACCAGTTGGCACTTCACAGACTCATGGAATGGTTTGGCTTGGAAGGGACCTTCAGAATCACCCAGCTCCAACACCCTGCCATGGGCAGGGACCCCTTCCACCAGCCCAGCTTGCTCAAGGCCTTATCCAGCCTGGCCTGGAACACCTCCAGGGAGGAGGCAGCCGCAGCCTCCCTGGGCAGCCTGTTGCTGTGTCTGGTTTCCAAGGGCTCCATGGCCCCTGCAGAGCATCTGCTGCTGGAGGGTTGCTTGTGGGGTGTAACACAATGCTCTTGAGAAGAATGAGTCCTGGGCTGGATCCCCACCTGTAACAGAGTTTGGGAGAGGAGGCCTGGTCTGAGTGTGTCACTGAGTACCCAAGGGCATGCTGCTTGTAGCTGTAGTGCTGAGCTCCCATTGCCCCACAGCCTGAGCTGCCTGCTCAGGAGCATCATTTCCTCCTCTGCCCACAACCTCTCTGCTGAGTGGCGTGGCAGGCTTCCAGCCTGCAGCAGGGTGATGCAGCTGTGATCATCCTGCAGTGCTGCAGTGCATCATCCAGTGCTATGCAAAGCCAAGGGGACACTTCTAGGCCTGTAGCTGGGTCTCCAAGCTGGGATCAGCATTGAGCAATGGATCAAGTCAGTGGCAACCTGAACTGGCAGTGCCCAGAGCTTTTCTTGGCCATCAGATCAGCTGCTTAGTCCTGTGGCTGGGGGGCTGCCAGCTGCTGGCAAGGATGAAGAAGTCACTTTAGTCTTGCTCCCCCAAAGTCCCAACTCCTCTGTCCTGCCCAAAAAAGAGTACTGAGCAGCAGGCCCCCTTGCTGCCCCCAGCTCCATGTATTCCTGTCTGCATACCAACACCTCCCACCCCTTGCTGAGCCACAGAAACCCACTGCCCCCTTGCCAGCTGTCAGCATTTTCAGCTTTAGCTTGAGAGCATCAACACATGGGTAGGCAATTCCAGCATCAGAATTTGGCTTTGGCTTGTGTGCAAGAGAGTGAAGAGAATGCAGAGAACCAAAGGCTGAGCTGGCTGGGCTGGGGGAGGAGAGGAGAAGCAAGAACACCTGAGGGCATGGTGCTTGTGGTGACAGGATGAGAGGGAAAGGATTGAAGCTTGAGGAGAGCAGACTGTGGCTGGAGATGAGGAAGAAATTGTTGGCAGTGAGGGTGGGGAGACACTGGCACAGGCTGCCCAGGGAGGCTGTGGATGTCCCCTGCCTGGAGGTGCTCAGGGCCAGGCTGGATGAGGCCTTGAGCAAGCTGGGCTGGTGGGAGGTGTCCCTGCCCTTGGAACTGGATGATCTTTAAGGTCCTTTCCAACCCAAGCCATTCTGTGTGCTGTGCTACACTCCTGAGCTGCTTCAGGAGTGCACAACTGCACACTGCTTAAAGAAAAGCAAGGCTGCAGCTGAGCTGTGCTCACCCCTGGGAATAACCAAACCCCAGCAGACTGCTGCCTTAGCTCTTAGAAGAACATTTCCTAACACCAAAATCTTCAGTCTGAGGAGGAGAGGAGGAGCTGCAGTGAGCCCTGCAGTTGGGGGTGGCCAGGTTGTAACAAACCCACTGAATCTCTTAGGCTGAGCTGAAGCAGTAGGAGAGTTGTTGAAGTTCAGGTGGGGAAGGATGAGCAGCATCCTGCACAGCAAGTGTGGGGCAGGCATCCAGACCTGGCAGTGTGTGTGCAGACACCTGGGGAGCTCAGAGTGGAGCAGCTGTGATGTGCCAGTGAGGCTGGCTTCAGGGGAAGGTGCTGGGCAGCAGCAGTTTTAAGGCTTGGGTGGTGGTGGGAAGAGGAGTATCAGAATGAGTTGTGAGAGGTGCAGCTGGGATGGGAGAGCAGATCCTGCTGGGAGGCAGTGGTGAGTTTGTGGTCAAGTGATGTGATGAAGGAAAGGTTTGCAGTGGGGAGCACTGCATTAAGCAGCAGCCAGCTGTGGTGATGCTGACCCTCACAGATCACAGTGCCAGGGTTGAGAGTGAGGGGAGCTCTGGGGCTGTGGCAGCAGAGGCTGGCTCAGGGGATGTTAAGTGGTGGCTCAAAGCAGCCAACCCATGAGCATGGCACACAAGTGACCACACCTGGTTGCACAGAAGGCTGCTGGCACCAGGGGCATCTTTCTGGAGGTGAATCCTGTCCTGAGGGGGAATGAGCAGGGGAAGCTCAGTAAGGCAGTAAGGCAGCACTGGCTGAAGGCAAAGGCTGTGACTGTTTCACATTCATAGAAGGGTTTGGGCTGGAAGGGACCTCAAAGATCCAACCATGGGCAGGGACACCTCTCAACTAGACTCAGCTGCTCAAGGCCTCGTCCAGCCTGGCCTTCAACACCCCCAGGGAGGAGGCAGCCACAGCCTCCCTGGGCAGCCTGTTCCAGAGTCTCACCACCCTGGTAGTAAAGAACTTCTTCCTCAGCTCCAGTCTAACCCTGCTCTGCCTCAGCTTCAAACCATTCCCCCTTGTCCTGTCTCTAGTCTCCCTCAGGAAAAGTCTCTGTGCAGCCTTCCTGCAGGATCCCTTCAGGAAGTGAATTTGAGGTCTCTCTGAACTCTTGTAAGCAGAAGTTGTGTCACAGCAGCACTTTCTTTCCTGCTCCTGGGGCTTCACAGAGTTGTGAGCAGCCTCACAGTTTGTTGTTTGTGTCTCTGGGCAGGGACCAGGATGGTGAGCCCTGCAGCCCTGAGGAAACTGCTGGAGTCCTGCAAAGACCTTTCTCTACTGGATGTGTCCTTCTGCTCCCAGATTGATAACAGAGTCGTGCTGGAGCTCAATGCCAACTTCCCCAACGTCTTCATCAAGAAGAGCTTCACCCAGTGACTCCCCACCTGCTGCTCTGGAAGGCACTGGCCAGAGCTGTGGCCTGGGAGCTCTGAGGGCCCCACTCTGGAGGGGCTTTGAAGAAGAATATCTTGAAAAGAATATTCTTGGGAGGAGGAGATCAGTGCCCTCTGAAATGGGGGCAGACAGGAATTCTCACCCAGCAGGGTAAAACACATTTCAGTGGACTGGGCACTCCTGCTGCTGTAGCTCAGTTGCTGCGCTCTGTGCTCACTGCTGGTGGCAAGCAGCAGCCTGCTGTGTGGCTGCAGGGAGGAGACAGTGAGGGACCTCCTGCCCAGGGAGGGTGTGGGTGCCCCTTCCGTGGAAGGGGCCAGGTTGGCTGGGGTCCTGAGCAAGCTGGGCTGGTGGGAGGTGTCCATGCCCGTGGCAGGGGGTGGAACTGGGTGAGGAGAAGCATGGGCTGCAGGTCAGTGAGGGGATTCTGCCCCTCTGCTCTGGTGAGACCTCACCTGCAGTGCTGTGCTCAGCTCTGGGGCCTGCAGCACAAGAGGGACATGGAGCTGCTGGAGCAGGTCCAAGATGATCAGAGGGCTGGAGAGCTTGCCCTGTGGGGACAGGCTGAAGGAACTGGGGCAGCAGATCCACTGCTAGGCATGACCCCAACCATCTTTGTTCAGTGGGGCAGCAGTGGCAGTGCAGTGGCTGTGGAACAAGGGCAGTGTGATCTGGGCATTGATCATCACCAAGCCCCAGGGGTGGGTGTGCAGGCTTGTTTGCAGGTGACTGCCCACAGAGCCAGTGGTGCTTGCACCTGGTGCTCTTAGAGGGCTTTTCCAGCCTCAGTGACTGCTGCTGTGGTTTGATGGCCAGGGTGCTGCTGGGCTGATGGTTGCTCCGGGTGCTCTTAGAGGGCTTTTCCACCCTTAATGGTTCTGTTGCACTCTGACACTGCTTAGCCTCTGGAGAAGGAAAATGTTGATGGGCAAGTTCTAGATGTTTCTTCTGTTGGCACTCCCTTGGATGAAGGTTTTCTCTGCTTGGGAGCCACTGCTGGGCACGGCTGCTGTGTCCAGCTCAAGAAGACTCTTACCTCTTGACCGCTGCTGGTGAATCTGGAGACAAGAAGTGCAGCCTGTCATTAGATCCTGGCTCCACTCTTGTCCTGAGGGCACTTAGGACCTGCTGGGGTAAGAAGAAAAACCTCTGTCTGGCAGAAGTCTATCCCTGCACCCAGGGTCACTGGCAGAGAAGAGGCAGCAGAGAGCCAGTGGCTGCTGGAGGGCTGCTGGGGCTGGGTGAGGCTCCGATGGTCTCTGTGGCTCCAGCTGTGTGCTGCTGCCAGCACCTCAGTGCCCTGGCACAGAGCAGCTGCAGGCCACCCATGGGATTGTATGGGAAGATCCTTTTGTTCTCTTCAGGTTTTTCACTGTTCCAGAGGTCCTGGGGAATCCCAGATCCAGAGAGGGGGATTCAGAGCTGGAGCCTTGCTGTGGCACCATGGAATTTCCAACCAGATTCTGCCACTCCAGCTTTTGTTCTGACTCCTTTTGGTTTTCCCCAGCAATCTGGGCACTGTCAGAGACCTTCACCCTGCCAGGCAGCAGCCTGGTGATGCTATGTGAGACCTCATTTCTTCCAATCACCTTTGGGTTGATTTCTTTTCTTGGGAGCTTTGAACTTGATTTTGTTGGTTGGTTGTTGGTTTTTAATCTCCAAGTAAAATCTTTTCACTGTAATTGGGTGTGGGACATTATTGCTCTGGCTCTGGGAGAGCACAGGGTCAGACTGTGGCAGTTTACAAAGAACAGCCTCAAACCAGATGTTGTGGTTGTGAAATTTCACTTCTCAGGGTGCAGCTGCATTGATCTCCTGGCTTCTTTCTTTCTTTCTTTCTTTCTTTCTTTCTTTCTTTCTTTCTTTCTTTCTTTCTTTCTTTCTTTCTTTCTTTCTTTCTTTCTTTCTTTCTTTCTTTCTTTCTTTCTTTCTTTCTTTCTGTCTTTCTTTCTTCTTTCTTTCTTCTTTCTTTCTTTCTTTCTGTCTTTCTTCTTTCTGTCTTTCTTTTTCTGTCTTTCTGTCTTTCTTTCTGTCTTTCTTTCTGTCTTTCTTTCTTTCTGTCTTTCTTTCTGTCTTTCTTTGTTGTTCTTAGAGATCCTTCCTGGTTTTCCCTGTAAGCAGAGCAGGGTGTGGGTGGAGTGCCAGCCACTGTGCCTTTCAGCTGGTCAGTAACAGCAGCTTCATCTCTCCAGCACCACCGAATCAAATAAATGCTTGTTGCAATCATGGCTGAGTGGAGGATTTCCTTCCCTGGTGCTTCCTGGGTGCTATCAAGGGGGTTGGAGCTGGCACGTGGTTCCTAGAGCATATATTCACTCTGCTGTGCCTTCTGGTGGAAATTGTGGCCTGGCCTCTCTCCTCACTTGGAAGGTGAACTGAAGCCAGCTCTTTGCTGGGACTCGCAGGCTTACCTGCTGCTCAGATAGCTCACTGAAATCACTGGGAGAGGTTTCCATCTCCAGCTGCAGGTTCAGCTGCTCTGCTGCCAGCAGCACTGGTGCCCCTGGGCAGCTCACTCCTGGTTCAGCTGCTCTGCTGCCAGCAGCACTGGTGCCCCTGGGCAGCTCACTCCTGGTTCAGCTGCTCTGCTGCCAGCAGCACTGGTGCCCCTGGGCAGCTCACTCCTGGTTCAGCTGCTCTGCTGCCAGCAGCACTGGTGCCCCTGGGCAGCTCACTCCTGGTTCAGCTGCTCTGCTGCCAGCAGCACTGGTGCCCCTGGGCAGCTCACTCCTGGTTCAGCTGCTCTGCTGCCAGCAGCACTGGTGCCCCTGGGCAGCTCACTCCTGGTTCAGCTGCTCTGCTGCCAGCAGCACTGGTGCCCCTGGGCACTGCTCACTCCTGGTTCAGCTGCTCTGCTGCCAGCAGCACTGGTGCCCCTGGGCACTGCTCACTCCTGGTTCAGCTGCTCTGCTGCCAGCAGCACTGGTGCCCCTGGGCACTGCTCACTCCTGGTTCAGCTGCTCTGCTGCCAGCAGCACTGGTGCCCCTGGGCAGCTCACTCCTGGTTCAGCTGCTCTGCTGCCAGCAGCACTGGTGCCCCTGGGCAGCTCACTCCTGGTTCAGCTGCTCTGCTGCCAGCAGCACTGGTGCCCCTGGGCAGCTCACTCCTGGTTCAGCTGCTCTGCTGCCAGCAGCACTGGTGCCCCTGGGCACTGCTCACTCCTGGTTCAGCTGCTCTGCTGCCAGCAGCACTGGTGCCCCTGGGCAGCTCACTCCTGGTTCAGCTGCTCTGCTGCCAGCAGCACTGGTGCCCCTGGGCAGCTCACTCCTGGTTCAGCTGCTCTGCTGCCAGCAGCACTGGTGCCCCTGGGCAGCTCACTCCTGGTTCAGCTGCTCTGCTGCCAGCAGCACTGGTGCCCCTGGGCACTGCTCACTCCTGGTTCAGCTGCTCTGCTGCCAGCAGCACTGTGCCCCTGGGCAGCTCACTCCTGGTTCAGCTGCTCTGCTGCCAGCAGCACTGGTGCCCCTGGGCAGCTCACTCCTGGTTCAGCTGCTCTGCTGCCAGCAGCACTGGTGCCCCTGGGCACTGCTCACTCCTGGTTCAGCTGCTCTGCTGCCAGCAGCACTGGTGCCCCTGGGCAGCTCACTCCTGGTTCAGCTGCTCTGCTGCCAGCAGCACTGGTGCCCCTGGGCACTGCTCACTCCTGGTTCAGCTGCTCTGCTGCCAGCAGCACTGGTGCCCCTGGGCACTGCTCACTCCTGGTTCAGCTGCTCTGCTGCCAGCAGCACTGGTGCCCCTGGGCACTGCTCACTCCTGGTTCAGCTGCTCTGCTGCCAGCAGCACTGGTGCCCCTGGGCAGCTCACTCCTGGTTCAGCTGCTCTGCTGCCAGCAGCACTGGTGCCCCTGGGCACTGCTCACTCCTGGTTCAGCTGCTCTGCTGCCAGCAGCACTGGTGCCCCTGGGCACTGCTCACTCCTGGTTCAGCTGCTCTGCTGCCAGCAGCACTGGTGCCCCTGGGCAGCTCACTCCTGGTTCAGCTGCTCTGCTGCCAGCAGCACTGGTGCCCCTGGGCAGCTCACTCCTGGTTCAGCTGCTCTGCTGCCAGCAGCACTGGTGCCCCTGGGCAGCTCACTCCTGGTTCAGCTGCTCTGCTGCCAGCAGCACTGGTGCCCCTGGGCACTGCTCACTCCTGGTTCAGCTGCTCTGCTGCCAGCAGCACTGGTGCCCCTGGGCACTGCTCACTCCTGGTTCAGCTGCTCTGCTGCCAGCAGCACTGGTGCCCCTGGGCAGCTCACTCCTGGTTCAGCTGCTCTGCTGCCAGCAGCACTGGTGCCCCTGGGCAGCTCACTCCTGGTTCAGCTGCTCTGCTGCTGGTGCCCCTGGGCAGCTCACTCCTGGTTCAGCTGCTCTGCTGCCAGCAGCACTGGTGCCCCTGGGCAGCTCACTCCTGGTTCAGCTGCTCTGCTGCCAGCAGCACTGGTGCCCCTGGGCAGCTCACTCCTGGTTCAGCTGCTCTGCTGCCAGCAGCACTGGTGCCCCTGGGCAGCTCACTCCTGGTTCAGCTGCTCTGCTGCCAGCAGCACTGGTGCCCCTGGGCAGCTCACTCCTGGTTCAGCTGCTCTGCTGCCAGCAGCACTGGTGCCCCTGGGCACTGCTCACTCCTGGTTCAGCTGCTCTGCTGCCAGCAGCACTGGTGCCCCTGGGCAGCTCACTCCTGGTTCAGCTGCTCTGCTGCCAGCAGCACTGGTGCCCCTGGGCAGCTCACTCCTGGTTCAGCTGCTCTGCTGCCAGCAGCACTGGTGCCCCTGGGCAGCTCACTCCTGGTTCAGCTGCTCTGCTGCCAGCAGCACTGGTGCCCCTGGGCACTGCTCACTCCTGGTTCAGCTGCTCTGCTGCCAGCAGCACTGGTGCCCCTGGGCAGCTCACTCCTGGTTCAGCTGCTCTGCTGCCAGCAGCACTGGTGCCCCTGGGCACTGCTCACTCCTGGTTCAGCTGCTCTGCTGCCAGCAGCACTGGTGCCCCTGGGCACTGCTCACTCCTGGTTCAGCTGCTCTGCTGCCAGCAGCACTGGTGCCCCTGGGCAGCTCACTCCTGGTTCAGCTGCTCTGCTGCCAGCAGCACTGGTGCCCCTGGGCAGCTCACTCCTGGTTCAGCTGCTCTGCTGCCAGCAGCACTGGTGCCCCTGGGCAGCTCACTCCTGGTTCAGCTGCTCTGCTGCCAGCAGCACTGGTGCCCCTGGGCACTGCTCACTCCTGGTTCAGCTGCTCTGCTGCCAGCAGCACTGGTGCCCCTGGGCAGCTCACTCCTGGTTCAGCTGCTCTGCTGCCAGCAGCACTGGTGCCCCTGGGCAGCTCACTCCTGGTTCAGCTGCTCTGCTGCCAGCAGCACTGGTGCCCCTGGGCAGCTCACTCCTGGTTCAGCTGCTCTGCTGCCAGCAGCACTGGTGCCCCTGGGCACTGCTCACTCCTGGTTCAGCTGCTCTGCTGCCAGCAGCACTGGTGCCCCTGGGCAGCTCACTCCTGGTTCAGCTGCTCTGCTGCCAGCAGCACTGGTGCCCCTGGGCAGCTCACTCCTGGTTCAGCTGCTCTGCTGCCAGCAGCACTGGTGCCCCTGGGCAGCTCACTCCTGGTTCAGCTGCTCTGCTGCCAGCAGCACTGGTGCCCCTGGGCAGCTCACTCCTGGTTCAGCTGCTCTGCTGCCAGCAGCACTGGTGCCCCTGGGCAGCTCACTCCTGGTTCAGCTGCTCTGCTGCCAGCAGCACTGGTGCCCCTGGGCAGCTCACTCCTGGTTCAGCTGCTCTGCTGCCAGCAGCACTGGTGCCCCTGGGCAGCTCACTCCTGGTTCAGCTGCTCTGCTGCCAGCAGCACTGGTGCCCCTGGGCACTGCTCACTCCTGGCTCCTGCTGTCTGTGCTTGTTGCATCTCCTGGGCTGTATTTCCCAGGTGGCAGCTGCAGAACCACTGAATTTACCAAAATTAGATGAAATTGTAGCATTTTGTTGTGTGGAGCAGGGACTGACTCTGTGCCTGGCTTTACACCTTCCTTACTCCTCCTGTGCAAGGATGCTGTAGCCTCGGCAGCCCCCAGGCTGGCAGGTGCTGGTTGCTGTGTCTGTGTTGGGGACAGTCAGCTTTTTCCCCAGTGGAGACATTTCTGCTGCCCTGAGGGGGTGGTCTCTGTGATGTGAGGGCTCTGCCCTGGCAGGGGAACCCAAGGAAAGGGCTCTCTGAAGTGCTGCAGGTGTGGGACAGGTTGTGAGAGCTGCCCTGAGTCTTGCACACTGCAGATCCTCCTGATCTGAGCAGGGCCTCAGCGGGGGGGGCTCTCCTGAGGGTCACCCTCAGTGCCAGCAGGCAGGGGGGTGGGGGGGTTCCTTTCCAGCTGGTGGGCTCAGCACTGGTACTGGGGTGTCAGTGGCTCTGCTTTCTCCCTGCCTTCTTCTCACTTCAGAGCTGTGAAGGGCCCTGCTGGGACAGACCTAGCCTGGAAGGGATGTGAGGAATGAAGTTCTCCTGCATGTTGTGCTCCCCTTTTCTAAACAGTGAAATAAAACCCCTCTTAGCTCTTTGGAAGCTGCCTCCTTTGTCTTGGCTACTGAAGAAATCTGGAATCCTGGAATTGTTTGGCTTGGAAAAGCCTCCAAGCTCACCCAGTCCAACCAGCAACCCAACCCTACCATGGCCACTGAACCCTGGCCCCAAGTGCCATGGCCACACCTTTCCAGAACCCCTCCAGGCATGGGGACTCCACCACCTCCCTGGGCAGCCTCTGCCAAGCCCTGACCGCTCCTGCAGCAAAGACGTTTTCCCTCATCTCCAACCTAAGCCTCCCCTGGCACAACTTCAGGCCATTCCCTCTCCTTCTATCACCTGAGACTAGGCAGAAGAGACCAACCCTGACCTCAGCCTCCTTCCAGGGATTTGAGAGCAATGAGGTCTCCCTCAGCCTCCTCCACACTAAACACTCCCAGCTCCCTCAGCTGCTGCTCCCTCAGCTGCTGCTCCCTCAGCTGCTCCTCCCCAGCCCTGTTCTTCAGACCCTTCCCCAGCTCTGTTGCCCTTCTCTGGACCTGCTCCAGCCCCTCAGTGGCCTTCTGGGAGTGAGGGTCCCAGAACTGAACCCAGCACTCAAGCTGTGGCCTCCCCAGTGCTGAGTCCAGGGGCACAATCCCTGCCCTGCTCCTGCTGCCCACAACATTGCTGCTCCAGGCCCGGCTGCTGGTGGCTTTTTTGGTCACCTGAGCACATGTGGCTCATTTTCAGCTGTCACCCAGCACCCCTTGGTCCTTTTCTGCTGGGTAGCTGGCCTGGCACTCTGCCTCCAGCCTGTTTATTGGCTCAGAATCAGCAAACAGCCCCTGGTCTGAGCAGTGCCCACTCCCTTCTGAGCAGAGTTTATTCAGTGTGAGTCACCTGCTGCTGGCTCAGGACAAAACTGCTGCTCAGACACTGAGCTCTGGGTCCTTTTCTTGCATCTCAAGGAAACTTTTCTCTTTGTTTTTTCCCCCTCATCTCTATCACCTCCAGGAGTGTTCAGCCTCCTTCATCTGCTGTAGTATCACAACTCTGCCTCAGGCCAATATTGTTTCAAACGTGCTGAACTCCCTTCCAGCGCCAGCTTACAGCTGCTGCTGCTTTTGATTAGCAAGAAGCAGGAGGGGGAAGCTGAACCTGGCTTCTGTGTGTCTGGGGGCAGAGTACAGCTGACTCCTGACACCCACCAGGTGCTCTTCCTGGTGTCCTTCCTGGCTGCCCTGGCGGTGAGTGATGCCTGTCCCTGGGCGCTGCCAAGTGGCTCTGTGCCCCCTCTGTTGTACTTCTGCTCGTGCAAGTGGTCTGAAAGCCACACAGAGGAAGGCAGAGCTCAGAACATCTCAGGGTTTGCAGATTCCCGTGCCTGAGAGGCTGTGACAGGCTTTGTTGGGTCGGTATTTGGTGTGACTGCACTGAGCTCAGAGCTCTTTTCCGACCTGAGTGGTTCCAGGAGTGCTGTGGGATGTGGAAGCTGCTGTGTGTTCCCCACACTCACAGACTGGCATGTTGTGTGGCCAAAGGGACAGAGAGGAGAGCAGAGCCCTGGGGGAGGTTCAGAAACTGTGACTTTGCCAACTGCCTCTTCAAGTGACAATCCCCATTGGACTGAAACGCTGAGCTCTGGGCTCCCTGCTCCAAGGACAGCTCTGGGCTTGCTGGGGAGGGGACAGCAAAGGGCTGCAGAGGTGCTGAGGACTGGAACATCTCTGAGAGGAGGAAGGACTGAGAGAATTTGGGCTTGTGAGTCTGGAGACCAGCCTAAGGAAGGATCTCATCAGTGCTGACCAATCCTTCAGGGGTGGGTGCCAGGGGGTGAGACCCAGTGATGCCCAGGGGCAGGACCAGGGTTTGGGATTTCTCAGTGCCTTTTCCCTCACTGTGTCCACACTGAGGAGCTGAGCCCCTGGTGACTGTTAGGACAAAGTCTGGTGGTAGAGCACCATGAGGATGTGGGAAGCCTTGGATTCAGGCTCGGGGGAATTGAGGGTGCAGCTACTGGGCCATGTGCGCAGCTCACTCTGGGTGAGCTCCTTCTGCCCTTCCCCTGGAGATGCAGTGGCAGGAGTGCAGGAGACACAGTGCTGGGTGAGTCAGGGCAGAGGGAGATGGATTTCAACCTGCTGGATGGAGCCTGTGGGAAGTGAAATCAAACCTGCCTCAGAGAGATGCAACTCTGGCCACCATTGTAGTGGCCTGGCCCTGAGCTGCTGAGTAGTGCCCTGCAGAGGTGGCAGCTGCCCCTCCACAGCTGCTCTGCAAGGCCTCCCTCCCGAGGCATGTGGCCGGCCTGGGCTCTCCATCCTCTTTCTCCCTCAGTTCCAAGCACCAGACCTGCATGGGTTTGCTGAGGGATTGCTGAAGGTCAGGGCCAAGACTGCACTCAGAACTGTCTGGCTTGGGATATGAAGGGTTGGAACTAGAGGATCTTCAAGGTCTCTTCCAAACCAAACCATGCTCTGGATCTATGATTTATACACTGAGTGTCTTCAGCACAGCTAGAACACAGAGGGTCGATGTTCCCCAGCTCCCCTGACCTGTCAGCAAATAAATCAACCCTCACTGCTCTGCCAGTGCAGGAAAGGTTCCTGAAGCAAAGCCAGCCGCAGAGCCTGAGCCCTCCTGGTGAACAGAGCTATCTTAGGCTTGGTCTGTAGGGAGAGGTGCAGCCCCTGCTTACCTTTCCAGCCCCAGCCCCAGGCACAGCCTCTCGTTTCTGTCACCTGAAGAGCTCCACAGCTGCTGTTCAGCTGGCAGCCAGCCTCTCCTCGCCCGTGGCTGCTGAGTGCTGCAGCACTGGCCGGCTGGAGCGTGAGGAGCTCTGGGCAGAGCTCTCCTTTCTCAAACTCACTCCTCCCTGGGTTTCTTGTTTTCTTTTGTTTTGTTTCAGCACAATTTGCTTGTTGAGTTAGCAAGAGGCTCCTGAGCTCGTGATATGTCACTGCCCTGTTTGCAGTGAGCTCCAGGCTGCTGCAGGAGAACGTCTGAGCAGCTCAGGCTCCTCATACTCACAACATTCTAACGTTTCCAGCACCTGCTTTACACAGTGTGGCAAGCCACAGCTACTGAAATAAACACAGAATGGAAACCTCTATGGTTCTACCAACCCCATACTGCCCCCCCCCGAGAGCTGGCAGGGGGCTTGGAGAGGGTGTTGGGTGACGAGACAAAACCTAACCAGCACTGAAACAGCTCCCTTGGGTCATGAGGGCTGTCTCTGCTGCTCTGTTCCTTGGGAAATAGGGGGGCTGCACCCAAAGGAGAGAGGTTTTGGGGGTGAAGTTTGGGGGTTTAGTGATGGTCTGACAGCTGGGATGGTTTGACCTTCACCAGGAACAGAAGCTCCTCATTGTCTTCGTGTCCGAGGAGGCAGAGGTGGGTGTCGGAGACGTGCTCCAGTGCCCGAGGCAGAGGAGGCCGCTGGAGGGAGCCCGTGCTCCATGGCACGGCCCCGGCTTCGGTCCCGGGCTCGGTACCGGCCCCTGTCCCCCGGTACCTGGGGGCTGGGGCTGGGACCGGGACCGAGTCCGGGACCGAAGTCGGGGCCGTTGGCATCTTCCCTGAACAAAAACACTGCCAGCCCTGAGACCAGCGCACGGAGCGGGACGAGAAGATGCTCTGCGAGAAAAAGGAGCAGCATCCCCCCGCTCTACACCAACCACACGCCTGAGCCCCACCACTGTCCCCATCGCCACCCCCTGGCCTGGCCTCCAGCCGTTTGTCAGGGGCCGTCAGAAGCCATCTCGCCGCTTTTGTGCATTTTTGGTGCATTTCTCCTCGCACAGGCAATTGGCAAAGGTTGGGAAGGCGTCTTTAGATCCCCTTTAATCCCAGTTTAAATATTAAAAGTAGCAGCAGCCTAGGCTCGGTATTTACCGATGTAACTCCATAGATTTCCCTCCAGACCTGGACTTCTAAGAATTGATGGGATGCTTTGCGCTGCCGCTTCTACCCCCCTCCCCCCACCCACCCCTTTTTTTTTTTTTTGCCTGCATCCCTTCGTATTTATTTAACAAACTAGAAGCAGGAGGAGGAGGGAGACCCCAACAATAAAAGCAGTGTTTTGATGACCGAGAAAGAGCCAGGCTTCCCTGTTCGTAACGTGAGAGGAAGGCGAGATTCCCTCCCCGCCGCCTGCTTTGTCACCGGCTGGGTTTAAGTGGCCGCCACATCAACACAAAAGGGAAAAAACCCCACACCAGCACACACAAAACATCCCAAACCTGCCCCAAAACCTCTATTGGCTCAATAGTGGAGATGGAGATTTCGATAACGAAACAACCTCCCTGCTCTGGGTAGCGTGGAGGCTCCTCCGAGCTTAAAAGCGGAAAATGCCACGGGGAAAGGGACAATAAAAAACAAAATCCCTTAAGAAAGTGTTTAAGAGGAAAAAATAAAACGGGATTAAGGTTTTAATTACAATTCCCTGTCGAAGAAACGTGTTTGACGAACTGATTTTATCAATTAATAGTAACCTTAATTTAAACGTTATTAAATAGATTTGCACCAACTATAGTTTGCTTGCTGTCTTTCATTTTCTTTCTTTCTTTCTTTCTTTCTTTCTTTCTTTCTTTCTTTCTTTCTTTCTTTCTTTCTTTCTTTCTTTCTTTCTTTCTTTCTTTCTTTCTTTCTTTCTTTCTTTCTTTCTTTCTCTCTCTTTCTTTCTTTCTTTCTTTCTTTCTTTCTTTCTTTCTTTCTTTCTTTCTTTCTTTCTTTCTCTCTCTTTCTTTCTTTCTTTCTTTCTTTCTTTCTTTCTTTCTTTCTTTCTTTCTTTCTTTCTCTCTCTTTCTTTCTTTCTTTCTTTCTTTCTTTCTTTCTTTCTTTCTTTCTTTCTTTCTCTTTCTTTCTTTCTCTTTCTTTCTTTCTTTCTTTCTTTCTTTCTTTCTTTCTTTCTTTCTTTCTTTCTTTCTTTCTTTTTCTTCCTTCCTTCCTTCCTTCCTTCCTTCCTTCCTTCCTTCCTTCCTTCCTTCCTTCCTTCCTTCCTTCCTTCCTTCCTTCCTTCCTTCCTTCCTCTCTTTCTTTCTCTTTCTTTCTCTCTTTTTCTTTCTTTCTCTTTTTCTTTCTTTCTCTTTTTCTTTCTTTCTCTTTTTCTTTATTTTCTTTCTTTCTTTCTTTCTTTCTTTCTTTCTTTCTTTCTTTCTTTCTTTCTTTCTTTCTTTCTTTCTTTCTTTCTTTCTTTCTTTCTTTCTTCCTTCCTTCTTTCTTTCTTCCTTCCTTCCTTCCTTCCTTCCTTCCTTCCTTCCTTCCTTCCTTCCTTCCTTCCTTCCTTCCTTCCTTCCTTCCTTCCTTCCTTCTTTCTCTCTCTTTCTTTCTCTTTCTTTCTCTCTTTTTCTTTCTTTCTCTTTTTCTTTCTTTCTTTTTCTTTTTTCTTTATTTTCTTTCTTTCTTTCTTTCTTTCTTTCTTTCTTTCTTTCTTTCTTTCTTTCTTTCTTTCTTTCTTTCTTTCTTTCTTTCTTTCTTTCTTTCTTTTATTTTCTTTCTTTCTTTTATTTTTTCTCTTTCTTTCATTTTTCTCTTCTTTCTTTCTTTCTTTTTTCTTTCTTTCTTTCTTTCTTTCTTTCTTTCTTTCTTTCTTTCTTTCTTTCTTTCTTTCTTTCTTTCTTTCTTTCTTTCTTTCTTTCTTTCTTTCTTTCTCTCTCTCTTTTTTTAAGGGAAAAATTTAAGTAGTTATATATATTTAAAAAGAAAAATAAATGCTGCAACCATAAAGCACCAAGGAAGTCGCGGGAGAAATCGTAACGAACAAACGCGCTGCTTTGGCTAGAAATTATTATTCCCGAACGCTGAGGAAGGGCGGGCGGGGGGGGGGGAGGGGGTCTGTCTGATGGGGACATCTATAAAAAATTGTAGCTCTTTTAAAAAGGGAAAATAGATAACAATCTCTACCCGCCAGCGATGCCGTTCCGTCATATTTTTGGCCCGCGCTATATTAAAGAGGAAAAAAAATCCCCACCACCAAGGTAATTGGAACATGCACCAACAGTTTTCCATGAAATAAGAGTTAAAAGAAGTAATAGAACTAATCACTGTCTCCTCAAATCAAGTAGAAAACATTTCAATGCACTAATTAGAGTAATTAGAATAATAAGACTGCCTATATGTGGTAAGACAATGTGTACAAACAACTTTATTTAATGTATACTGGTAATCAGCGATGCGTGCGTGCTTGAATGCTTAGTGCAATAAAATTCACCCCCGTCCGCCCAAACAATCAAATACAAATTAGTTTAATGATTGTGCCTGCTTGAACGTCTTAGAAATCCACAGGCAGAGGGAAATAAATAGCAGCATCCTTGTTTGTGCCTCTCCCCTACTGACCAAGGAGCTGATGCCTCCATGGACTTGGCAATGAATGGCTGCGGAGATGAATGAATCAAGGAGGGAAGGGAATTAATGAATGAGCCTAGCTGGCTAGAAACGAGCCCGAACTTTGAGAGCAGAGCCTCTTGCCGCTGCCGGGATGGGACAGAAGGGAAAACAGTGCGGGGAGCAGTCTCCCCACCACCGCCTCTGCGCGCGTTTTCCTGTCGGGATTTAGCTCCCTGCTAGCAGGAGGCGAAGCACCACCGGCCGCCAACTTCCTACCGGCCGCCAGCTTCTTCCTACCGGCCTGCTCCTGCCGGTCCTCATGTCTGGCATCAGCTGGGACGTGCCCGGGGACACACGGAGTGGTGTGGGATGGAGGCTGCGGGGCCGCCGAGAGAAGCCGCAGCCCGGTGCAGCTTCTCGGGACAGCCCACACGGCCCCGGGGCCGCCGAGAGCTCCCGGAGCGGCACCTCGCCCCTCACAGGCCCGAAAAGGGGGTCAGGCACCCGCCCGGCCCGGGCAGGGGACTGAACTGGGGCACCGAGCAAACACCGGCCAAATCCGGCCCCAGCCCGGGGCCGAAGGGTTGCGGCGGCCCCACTCCCAGCTGCCCTCCCCGCCGGGGAAAGTCTCCCGGCAGCACCGCCAAAGGCTTGCCTCCGTTCTCGGCCCTTTCCCCTGCCACCGGGAGGGCAGGATCCGGGCCATGCGTCCCGCCGGGGACACCGCGGGGCCGGGGATGCCAGGGGAAGGGGTTCAGCACCGGCAGAAGCCACATCCCCGGGCTCGGGGCGCTGCCAGAACACTTGGCCGGGTTTCCGAGACCTTCACTCTGACTCTGCCGGGAGGGAACTGCCATCCGTCCGGCCTGGAGACCCCTTGGACCCCACCACGGGGCAGCTCGGGCAAGCCTGCCGGAAAGGCTGCTTGGTTTGGTTTGTAGTTCGAGGAGAGGTTGGGTCTGAAGCTGATGTTCTGCTTTTTAATTTCTCTTCTCTGCCAAAGCGCGCTTCGGGGCTGCTCCGGCTCTTTTTTCCTGGAAAACCTCTGCTCCAACCAGGCTGGCACTGCCCTCCCCTGCCCCTTCCGCAGCCCCGAGCACACAGTGACACGTCAGCCTCCGCAACGCCGCAAATTTTGCGGGTTTAAATCCTTTCCATCTCGAGTCAAACCCGGAGAGGCAGCCCTGGACCCCGTTTCCTTCCCAAACACGAAACGCAGCTATAACCTCGCAGAGGCTGCAGCTCAGCCCTGCTGCCCGGGACACACCACAGCCCGGCCTCCCTTTTGGAGGCAGCAGGAGGCCGCCCTGGCCCCATCCACCTTCGAGAAGCCACAGATAACCCCCAGTCTCTCCTGCTCCCACCCTCCTGCCCCGGGCTGGGGCTGGGAGGGACGCCCCGCGACCCTCCCCATGGCTTTACCCAAGCTCAGAGCCCAGCGTTGTCCCTGCTGCCGCTTCCCTCACCGACGGTACCGGCACAAAGTGCCACCAAACCCTCAACAACTTTCGGGGGACCTGAGCCCGCCTGGGGACAGGGGCAGGCAACCGGGGGAGGGGGTTTCCTGCAGCGGAGCAGCCGGAGGAGGACGGCGGCCCCAGGCCAAGAGGTCGAGGCCGAGAGCAGGAGGCTGGGAAGCAGGCAGCCAAACCGGGCCCGTACCGCCGCACCCCCGCGGCCCGGGAGACAGACACTGGAGTCACGGAGAGTGGAACTCGGAGCGCCCACTGTAAGGGGAGAGAGAGAAACGACGAGGCGGGGCCTCTGCGCCCATGAGGTGTCTCGCAGGTTGCCCAGCCCGAGAGCATCGTCTGGTACCTCCCGGCCTGCCCAGCCCCGGGGGTGTTCGCCGGATCGTATCCCTTGCCTCACTCCCCTCGCCTCGCTCCCCTCCAGCTGGTGGAGCTGGAGGCGGCGGTGGGAGCTCCCCAGGGCGGACAACACTGCCCTCTGCCCCTCAGCCCCGGGGACATCGCGGGGGCAATGGCAGCTTTGGAATGACACAGTTCCCTCCCGCCTTGTCCCGGGGGGAGCCGAGGAAGCAGGGCTTTTGTCGGTGTCATTGGAGCTTAGACAGGGAGTTCTCTCTGGGAACAGGGGTGAGGGGAGCCCCGGGAGCTGCCGCGCACCACGACAGCACCCGCGAGAGCTGCATCCTGGACGCTCCGTTCCCCCTCTTCTTCCTCTACAAGACAGGGAGAAAGGCCCTGGCAGACAGCCGGGAGAAGCCTCTACCGACAGGGTCAGCCCCCGGGAGCCCCCGAGGAGCCGCCCGAGCTGTACCAGCGCCCCGGCACCGTCTTTCCATGGCCATCCCCGCGGCGTCGGGCCCGCCCCATCGAGCACAGCACCATCCTCCCCGAGCCATCATCGCCTGTCCGCACGACACGCAACGAGGTGTCGCCGACAGCAGGGTCCTGTCCCCGGCGCCCACCCGAGTGTCCTGCAGAGGGCAGAGGCTGCTCGCCTTCCGCGGGCAGTGCCCGCGGGTCCCGCCGCCACCCCCGGCCCGCGTGGCACGTCCGCGGTACGCAACACTCCTTTCTGTCACTTCTCCAAACTATTGATAAGATCATTTAGCTGAATCTGTTCGCGATGAGTGCGATATTGACCAGCAGTTAGAAAAGATGATTAAATCTAATAAGCCTTAGGAACAACGCGGAGGAGGGAGCGGAAGGGTGGGGAGGACTGAAAACCCAGGACACTGCACTTAGGAACCCGAGGCAGCCAAAACCGACCTGCACACACCGCCCGTGTGCCACCGCTCCTCAGCTTGCTGCCGCTCGCCAGCACGCCGCGCCCCCGGCCCCCCAACGGAACTCCCACTCCGGTAAACCGACCAGGCCGTGACACACGGGGACCCGCAGCCCCTCGGCCCCGCTCGGCTCGGTGCCGCCGCCGCGCAGCCCCAGGGCCCGGCCCGGCCCGGGGAGCATCCACCCGCGCCACGGATGCACAGCTCTGCCGGGCACTGCATCCTTCCTTCGGGTTTCCACCAGCACTCCCCATGGCCAAGCCCCGCCTTTCTGTTTTCATTTTCTGTCCTTTTTTTTTTTTTTTTCTTTCAAGGAGTCAGACCTTAAATTACCAAAAAGGAAGGAGGAGAGTCCAGGCTCACCCCCAGCTCCGTGCCTTCCACCAGAACATGCAACTAACTTGAAGAGCAGATCCCCTGGTTAACTTGAGCAGATATTGTTAACTCGAGGAGCAGATCCCCTGGTTAACTCGAGGAGCAGATCCCCTGGTTAACTCGAGGAGCAGATCCCCTGGTTAACTCGAGGAGCAGGTCCCCTGGTTAACTCGAGGAGCAGATCCCCTGGTTAACTCGAGGAGCAGGTCCCCTGGTTAACTCGAGGAGCAGGTCCCCTGGTTAACTTAAGCAGATATTGTTAACTTGAGGAGCAGATCCCCTGGTTAACTCGAGGAGCAGATCCCCTGGTTAACCTGAGGAGCAGACCTCCTGGTTAACTCGAGGAGGAGATCTCCCCAGCAGCATCATCCAGAACAGGACATCAGCACCCGCGCAGAAACCAACGCTCCAAACACACAGCTGCGGCTGCTCTGCGAACAGACACAATGAGCACAGCTCCTCAGCTACTCCTCCAAGCCCCTGGAAGTTACGAGCGTGGAACCTCTCGGTATAGGCATCAAATTTATTCCAAATATTTCCAGGAAATAGAAAGGAATGGCGGTGCCTTTACACACAACTGAACTCAGCATAAAGCAGCAGGGTGTCCTCCCTCCAAACCTCAAGAACTACCCAAATCTGTGCTATCTTTAGAAATAAAATAAAGATATTTCAATAATTAGAACAAACTATGAAGGCATTGTGCATTTCTGTTTTATGTAGATAATAAAATATTACTTTAACATAAATATATAAGGATCTCTGCGTTTTTATTTCTTCCCCACAAGCACATCCAAATGTACCAAAACAAAGTATTCTTTTAAAGAGACCGAAACAAACAAACAAACAAAAATCAAAACAAAACAAACCCAAACAAACCAAACAAAAAAAAAAAAAAGAGGAAAAAAAAATTACATCCCATATAGATTTTGTTCACCTACTCGTTTAAAGCTACAGAAAAAACAGTTTCCAGAACCTGTTTGCTTTAAAAGAAATAAATATACATTGAGGCAGGCCACTTAAAAATTATATGAAAATATTTCCCTGGGTAGCATTTAAAAAATAAAATAAAATAAGGAAAATAGACAAAGAAAACATTGAAACTATTTCTGCGTTTCAAAGGACAAATATTAAACATATATACAGAGTGTAAGGTTTGCCTGGTAACGTTTTTTTTTTTCCCTTAAGTTTTTTTTCTTCTTTCTTTCTTTCTTTTCTTTTTTTATTTTTTTAAAGTAAACCTATTTGGAGCTTGAGGCTTTTCTCAGACCTCCTCTCCACTCCCTTCTCTGACCTCACGCACGTATTTAATAAGTCTCTGAAAGTTCATTTCCTCCCTTTACCACTGGATCTGCCCCCCGATCTGATTCACTTCACTAGGCGCTAGTCCTCAACACTTTAAATAACAAGCAGCTCAATACATCCAAACCCAAACCGACAAAAAAAAAAAAAAAAAAAAAAAAAAAAAAAAAAAAAAAAAAGGAAGGGGAAAAAGAAAAGAGAAAGAAAGAAGAAAAAAGGTTAAGGGAAGGAAAAAAAAGGGGGAAAAAGGACAAAAAAGAAAAGAAGAAGAGAGAAAAGCTTAGTGCCGGCATCTTTGTGAGGATTGCTGGAAAACTAGGAAAAAGGGTAATGCACGTCCCTCTTGGAAATCATCATCTGCCTTAGCAAGAGAAAGGCGAGAAAAGAATAAAAGAAGGGGAAAAAAAGAAAGAGAGGAAAAGAGAAAGAAAGAAAAAGGTAGCAAGAAAGAAAGAAAGGGAGCAAGGGAGCAGGCAAGAAAGAAAAAGAAGGAGAGAAAGGAAGGAGGAAAGAAAGGAAAACAGAGAAAGAGAAAGACAGGGAGAAAAGGAGCAAGGAAGAAAAAGAGGAAGAAAGGGAGAAAGGGAGCAAGCAAGCAGGAAGGAAAGAACCCTCAATGTCACAGGCGCTTTAAAAGACAATGAGAAACACTCTGAAGCCCTTAGCTACTGCCTGCAATATGCATAGGACAGTTCCGCAAGAGAATTTCTTCACTGGTTTTGCTCCAAAATTGTCCAACACTCAACTAAGTAAACTTTTGTGGTGATCAAAATGCTTTGCCTCTGTAGCACCCCCGTTTGTGCTGAGTAAATGATCCCTTTATGAATTCCTAACTACCATGAAGTTCCTCTGATGTATATGCATGGCCGTGTGTGCGCAGAAGTACACAAACACACACATACAGCCACCCACTGCTCCCAGGTCCTGCTCCTCTGCTTCCCTTCACAGCTTTTTGTTGTCTCTTTTTCCCCTTATTTTTTCCCTTTCCGTGTTTTCCCCCCTCTTCCCCACCCTCTCTTTCCTCATTTTCTTTTTTCTTTTCTTTTTAATTTTTAAGTTAACCGTTTCACATCAAGATAATGCCACGAAATGCACTTAAGAACTACGAATGAAGGGGGAAGAAAGAGACAGAATGAAAATGGCTTTTCTCCCGTCCATCCGTCCCCCGCCCCCATAATTCCATTTTCCAGTGAAAGACACAAGGCTGCCCAAGTTAAAACTGGTCCTTTCCTTCAATAAATTATACTGCAATTGACCACAGGACGTAGGGGAAGGAAGAAGGTTAGATACGAATAGAAAAACTGATAGATAAAGACGGAGATAAAATAAAAGAGAGGGGGGAAAAGAGGGAAAAAAGAACCGCAGAGGGTCTGTGCCAGGGGAAGGGGGCAGCGGCTGTTTACACGCAGGTGTAAGCACCCGGGCTCCCCCCCCCCCACCGCGGGCCCAGCAGCTCCTCCGGCTCTCCCTGGCTCTGCCTGGATGCCAAGCTGCTCAATGAAGGAAAGTTTGGGGGGGCTGGCATCGCCCCGCAGCAGCAGAGTCCGGGATGCCAAAGGCACGCACGGGGAGGAGGGGAAGGGAAGGGGCTGCAGGAGGATTGGGGGTAAGCGAAATAATTCCCTTTCCCTCTGAAGGAAGTGCCACTTTCTCCAGGGAAGCTCTGGAAGCGTGCAGTTTCTCTCCCTTTCCCCACTCCGGGCCTTGCTGCCCGCTCCGACACAAGCCTGAGGGGCTGCTTTTATTTGATTTTTATTTTTTCCCCTCCCCACTCTGGCTGCGCCTCGGCCCCGGACAACACTGCCTGAAAATGAAGTTTACTTTTGTCCATTTGCACTATGCTCCCTTTCTCCAAACTCGGCCCTCGCCTGCTGTTCAGGGCAACCCGGAGAGTCGTGTCTCTGGAGAAGGGGAGCTGGCCGTGCATCATTTATCTGCGGACATATAGGTCGTGTACGTCTGTGTGTCTGCAGGGCTGTGCACTTGTGTGCAGACAGACAGACAGGCAGGCAGGCACACAGAGACACGCAGGCTTTCTGCTAGGGTAAGAGGAGAAAATAAGCGTTACACATCGTTAAGAAGACTCGTTTATAACAAAAGTTCACATATACACATAAACGAAAGGCTGAAACACAGGAACATGTTGTAGACCGCTCACTGCTCGACTAACGCTCACCGTGGAAAATGCAAAGTCATTTGCAAAAAATTAAGGTCGGAAAGGAAGGAGAGGGGAAAAAATAAAAAGAATCTGTTTATGTAAACTTCGATTTTCTTGCAGTGCAAATTCGTACGGTTAAATACTGTCTACATCAAAAGGGATAGCTTTTTCCTTTCTCTTTTTTTTTTTTTTCCTCCCCCTCTTTTTTCCTTTTTCCTTTTTCTTTTTTTTTTTTTTTTTTTTTCATATATTCCTACAGGAGATCCACAGAAAATAAACACAGCAGCATGTGCCAACACCGAGCGACATTCCACAATGCAATCTGCCTTTGTGTGGCAGGAGGGGGCTGCGGAGGGGCCCCGAGGTGGCTGCACACCCCTCCCGTCCCCTCCTTCCTCCCTTCCCGCCCCCTCCTCGGCCGGGCAGCGCCGTTATTTTGTTGTTTTTTTGTTTTGTATTTTTTTCTCTCTCTCCAGTGAGCAAAGGAGTTTTGTGCGGAGCGCTCGGCCCCGCCGCTGCCCTGCTGATGTCTGCCGCTGTCTGTGCGCGGTACTCACTCCGCTCCGGTGCACCGGCACTCGCCTGCAAAGGCCAAAACACAGCTCCGCACCTGCTACCGGCTGGGGGACAGTCCGGCGCGGATGCTTTGTCTGTCTGTCTGCTGTGATTCGTGCTCACTCTCTCCGCTCGCTTTTTGTTTTTTTTTTTTTTTTCTTTTTTTCTTTTTTTTTTCGCGTTTTGTAGGTTTTTTAGATATTTTTTGTCATTTTTTTACGATAGGAGAAATTAAAAAAAGCAGCCAACCGAAATATAAACCACAAAAAAAGAAAGAAAAAAAAGAGAGAAAAAAAAAAAAAAAAAAGAAAACGAGGAGGACAATCAAAAGTTGGGGGAAGGAGAAGAGGAGGAGGAGGAGGAGGGGCCGGGCGCCCCCGCCGCGAGTTCACTGCACGGGGGTCTGCACCCCGTGGTGCGGCGGCGTGTCCCTGCTGGCCCCGTACACGTCCTCGGCGCCCGGCAGCGTCCCTCCCGGGGGAGTCATGCGCTTCTCTTTCTGTCTCCTGTTACAAAACCACACTCTCACCACCTCCTTCTCCAGCTGTAGGCTGTCCGCAAGCGAGGTGATCTCCTGGGCGGAGGGCTTGGGGCACTTGAGGAAGTGGCTCTCCAGCGCGCCCTTGACGCTCACCTCGATGGAGGTGCGCTTTTTCCGCTTGCGGCCCTGCGCCGCGATCTTGTCTATGCTGGTGGGGCTGCCCGAGGAGGAGTCCGCCTCCTCCAACCACTTGTTCAACAAAGGCTTCAGCTTGCACATGTTCTTGAAGCTGAGCTGCAGGGCCTCGAAGCGGCAGATGGTGGTCTGCGAGAAGACGTTGCCGTAGAGGGTGCCCAGCGCCAGCCCCACGTCCGCTTGGGTAAATCCCAGTTTGATGCGCCGCTGCTTGAACTGCTTGGCGAACTGCTCCAGGTCGTCCGAGGTCGGCGTGTCCTCGTCCGAGTGCGGGTCGTGGTGCGGCGGTGGCCCGGGGGGAGCGGCGGAGGCGGCGGAGGCGGGAGCCGGCCCGGCAGCCCCGGGGTGGGGGCCGTGGGGCGGCGGCGGGTGATCGGGGCCGTGGTGCGGCGGCCCGGGCGGCCCCGGCGGCGGCTCTTCGTGGGCGTCGCGGAGACCGTGGTGGTGCAGCGCGGGCTGCCCGGCGCCCAGCATGCCGTTGACGGTGAAACCGGGCGGCTGCGAGTAGAGCAACCCAGCCTGCGCGCCGTTGGCCGCGGCCATGCCGGGCGGCAGGTGCGCCGCGCCGCCCGCCCGCCACGCTGCCGCCGCTGCCGCCGCCGCCGCCGCCGCCGCGTGGTGCCCGCCGCCGCCGCCGTGGTGCACCAGGTGCGGCGCCCGCCCCGGCGGCGGGTGCTGCGGCGGCGGCGGCAGCTCGTCACCGCGCCCGCCCGCCTGCACCACCGCCGGCTTGATGTCGGGCTGGCCCAGGGCGCCCGCCGACCAGGGCGCCTCGCCGCCGCCTCCGCCGCCGCCCCCGCCGCCGCCACCTCCGCCGCCTCCGCCGCCGGGGCCGCCGTGGGACAGCGCCGCGATCCACTGGTGAGCGTGGCTCAGCGGGTGCCCGTTGCTCTGCAGCGCGTAGTCCGCCTGCACCAGGGCGCCGGCGTCGCGGTAGCCGCCGCCGGGCTGCATGCCGCCGGGCGGCTCGGCGTGCACCATGGGGGAGCCGGAGGCGAGCAGGCTATAGTGGTTGGAGGCTGCGGTCGCCATGACTCGCCGAGCCGCACTGATCGCGCCGGTTAAAGGCGCCGCGCATTTGACAGCTACTTTTTCGCCTCGGGCGCCGCGCGGCGCCCGCGCCCCCGGCCCGCGCGGCGGGGCCCACTGCGAAGGCACGCGCGGCCGCCCCGCCCCGCCGCCGCACGCCATTGGCTGCCCGAGCCCTGACGGACGAGGGCGCCCCTGGCGACGGCCGCCGCCACCGCCCACCATTGGCGCGTCCCCGTGGAGAGCCCCGCCCCTCCGCCCGCCCCCTCGGCCTCGGTCCCGCCCCTCTGGAACCCAACTCTGGGGGAACGGGGCGCGGGGGCGGTGGCGGCGGGAGGGGACGGGACGGCAGGAAGAGGACGGGGCTCCGCCGCCGGCCCCGCCTTGGCCCTCCCCGCCGCCCCTTCAGCGGAGGGCCGCCGCTCCGCCCGCCGGCTCCTGTTGCTCGCGCTCTGCCCGGTTCCTCCATCCCCAGCGCCCCTACGCGGCTCTGTGCGCGGAGCCCCGCGGTCTTGCTGCCCCCCGGGGGCGGGTGCTGCGGGGCGAAGGATGCCCGGTTCCCGCCCTCCCCCAACTTTCTCGGCCGCCCCGCAGCCAGCCCCGCCGGCTGGGCTGGGGAGCGCCGCGCCTCCCGGGGGCGGGGAGCCGGCATGGGCGCCCTCCGTTCTTCCTAGCCTGCTGCTCCCCGGGGCACACCGCTCCGAAGGAGGAGTTCATCGGGGCTTCGCACCTCGGCACTGCGGAGGTGGCGTTGTTCCCCTTGTCCCGTCCCCGGGGAACGGGGTGCTGCGGGTCCGCCTCGGCTGCTCTGCGTCCATTGGGGAGAATCGGAGGATGGAGGGGATGATGGGGGGGTGGGGGGTGGTGAAGAAGCAAAGGTAAAAAAAAATAGAAAAAAGGATTGGGATAGGGAATGAAGAGAAAAAAAGAAAAAGGAAGAAAGAATACCGGCAACAACAACAACAACAACAAACAAACCAGAAGTTGCGGCCTGGACAGGAAGGAAGGAGACCCTGGAAGTGGATCCGCATTTCCTAGGAATGAGGAATCCGCCTGTCTGGCCGCCGCGGAAAGAGTTGGCTGCCCATTTCCGAGCTGAAAAACGCAGCTTTGTCTGGAGAATAACCTGCGCTCGGGGGTAGGTGCGCGTCGCAGGCTCCCGCTATCTCCAGCGAAATAACACAATAGGGCGGCGCGGGGATTTATTACTACTAACAAGAAACAGCTTTCTTCTGCGAGTTGTTTATAAATCATCGTATTTAACGTGAGCGCTTGGAAAGGGCTCCTCGCCTGGAAATATTCCTCTGCGTGGGGGTGTGGAGGAGCTGGGGGATGGGCTCCTCCTGCACATCAACATCCAGAGAGGAGCATCACAAACAGGATATCCAGTGCTCCAGACGAGGGGCGCAGCAGGAGTCATCTCCTTTCGGTAGTTTAGTGGTGTATCGAGAGCTTCTTCTGCCGGGGGATGGGGAGGAAAGAGAAAGGGAGGAGAGGGGACTAGAAAACAAACTTTGTCCGTGAAAGATTGTTCCTAAAGCGGTTTCCCCCCGCCTTCCTTTCTTTGAGGTGCAGGCGAAGGGAAGAACAATACTGCCTGTTCTGCGGGTGTCGCTGGGGGAAGGCAGCGCTTCTGGAGTGAAGCTCTGCCTTTTGTTTCCCGTGTGGAAATAAACAACTGGGCACACAGGAATTTTATCATTTGATGCTCATTTTCTCGTCTCCTCCCAATTAGGTGTAGACCAGTGAGTTGAAACAAAACAAGAGGGGCAAGTCCGCAGCAGGCTTCTGCTAAAGCGTCGCAGGGACCGTCCTGGGAGAGCTGCTTCGCTCCCTCCCCGCACCCGGGCCAGCCCTCCCGCAGTGCTGCCGGAGGCGGCTTTGCCTCCAGCTCCGCCGCCAAAAGTTCGTGCGTGGCCGCGACCCGAGGGGCCGCCCGCACCGCGCGTCACTACCGGGGCGAGGTTTTCACGCGGGGGCCGTGCGGGACCTGCCTCACGGTGCCCGTCGGAAGGAGCTCCCTTGTGCCCCGGCCCCACGGGGCGTGTGTGCGTCCCACGCACAGCCGGTCCCCCCACCCCGGGACGTGCATCTATGCCCTCCTCTCCTCCCTGCCTGGCAGGTAATGCCCGTGGATAACGTCCTGCCGGCCTCAGCGGCACATAACGCGAGTCACACCAGCACTGGCGTACCAAGGCGCCATCAGGAGGCGGGCAACCCCCCAGCCCCGCAGCAAAGCCTCTGCCCCCTCCTCGGCTGAGCGCACGCCTATGGAGTCGCAGCTGGGAGCAGCGAGGAGCGCGGCCGGTGCATTCAGAACCGCCGCAGACTCCTCCTCCTCATCCTCCCCATCATTGTTAGCCCTGTCATTAACTCCGCTCCTTCAGCATCTTCCTGCGCTCCCCTTCTACCCTCGGGGAGCCGCTGCCCACAGCCAGGAGCGGGGTCCCGGCGGTGGGCACCGGCTGCGGGCACCGCTCGGGATGTGAAAGGGACAATCATATGGCCCCATTCTGACGGGGCTGACCCCAGGGGATTAGAGGTCTCAGTAGCCTTTCTTTTCCTTTTCTCTGCTCCTTATAAAAGCAGGTTGAAGGTGATGCGGTGTCTTGGGCAGACACTGCAGTGTTTTGATTCAGTTCAGCCCTTTTTCCACTGTTCAAAAGCAGCTGTTCAAATACTGGGGCTGCTTACTTTGACGTGAAGAAGATTTTCAAACAACCCCAAAAGCTTTGAACTGACAGGCCTCCTTGATATCTCCTTCATTGCAGTGCAGCTACTCGAGAATATTCGCTCTGAAACACAGAGCTCCACTCCGCTGCCTCCCGGCTGGCAGCCGAGGTGCCGCATCCACAGCAGGTGCGGTCAGAGAGGACACTGCCAGGCTCAGGGAGCTCAGCTCCCCACCACCCTCCTCTCCCGCGGGGTCCTCAGCGACCCTCCGTCTGGGCTCTGGCTTACAAGCTGCTAGGGCTCCCTTGGTGTTTCAGCTCCCGGCGTGCCGGAGAGAAAAAGCTGCATTTCTAGAAGGAAAAGAGGAGCAGGGCTCCTTCCTAGCGAGTGTTAGCTGCCAGACACTGCCAACCAGCCTCCCCAGCCCGGGGGAGCCTAATTCGGGTACAGGCTCTACCCTGCTGCCCTTTGGCTGCCCGCGTTTGCAGGGCGGGTAACATCTATTGCATGTGCCTGTCGTGTTCAGAGGAAGAAAGCTGATTTTAAACTCTTGTCTCAAAGCCTTGAAACAGACTCTTGCAGCTAAAAGGCAAGGGGGGGGGGAAAGGGGGGGGGGGGATCCCCGCGCTCCTCTCTGCCTCTCTATTATCTTCCCATTAGATGTTGTTTTAGGAGGAAATGCGCCAGGAGTTGCTGCGAGAATTGCTGGGTGCAATAAACGTGAGGCTCCTGGTGCTGCCTTTAAAGGCCAACTTGGAAGATTTGTGCTTATTGCTGGGGCGCGTTTAATGCACCTTTTGTGAGATGGGATTGTTTTGATCTCTGCTTCCTTTTTAACCTTTCTCTATGAGGTATTCAAGCCTGCACTTTTCGTGTGGCTCTTTCCAGTGTTGCTCCAAGGAGTCCGATTCGATGGAGAGACCCAAGACATGAATGAAACTTCAACTTTAAGGGCCTGCGGAGAGACAAAACTGAGGCCGGGGCTTCACAAGTGATTGCTTTAAGAGAAAAAAAAGACCTCCAATCTACACAAAGAGGCAGCTGGCTGCTTTAATGAAAACTGCTTAAAGCTGCAAGAACCGCAGCCTCAGGGATGTATTTATAAGATGACTCAAAAGCTACACTTTCAAGTTGCTTCTCCTCGGGGTAGATATAACAAACACATTTAACTAAGAAATCTAAACAAAAAGGGCAGAAATTGATAACTTTGATTGCACAAGCTCACATTGCCCATTGAAATTAAAATTCGCCATCTAAATAGATTTACCCACCTATCTCTAGAGGAAAGAAAATCCTCTCTCCCCGCGTGGATAGATGATCACACATGCATGCACTACCTATACGTTTTTGCCTCGCTAAAAGATTGATTTTTCCAGAAGGTGGGAAGGTGTAGAATGTGAAAAGAAAGAAGGGAAGAAAGAAAGAAGGAGACGAGGAAGGAAAGGGGGAAAGAAAGGAAGAGAGAGAGAGAGAGAGAGAGAGAGCGAGAGAGAGAGAGAGAGAGAGAAACAACCAACAAAAGAAATAAAGGAAAAAAGGAAAAGAGAAAGAAAGAGAAAGGAAGGAAGAAAAAAAAAGAAAATAAAAAATAAAATAAAATAAATGAAGAAAAGAAAAAGAAAACAAGAGAAAAAAATAAATGAAAAAAAAAGAAATAGAAAATAAAAGAAAGGAAAATGAAAGGAAATGAAAGGAAAATGAGACAAGAGAAGTTGCTGTAAAGTTTGTGCTAATGTTCATTTCCAGCATGCCGTTCTTCTGGCCACTTCATGCAGCTGAGGCTCTGCTGTTTTATCTCCATCACTGTTTAAACTCGTCGGATAGAATGTTCTAAGTTGGGTATTTGAAATTAAATTATTTGAATTCACGGATATTAATCTTTTCCCTTCATCCTCCAGTTCTGAATCTTGTCATTAAAAATGATCCACCCTTTGTAGTCCGCCAGTGAATATTTTATAGACAGATAGCGCTGGGAAGACTTCTAACACGACGTCAACCAGTCAGGCTTGGCTGGTGCAGGGATTACTTTGAGTCATTTATCAAAGGCAGGCTGCTAAATTTTGAGTGGTGAATACGAGGCCTTGGGAGGGGGAAAGAAGCAAAAGAAGTAGAAGAGGGGGAAAAAAAGAAGAAAAGACAAATTCCATTAGTCTAGGAGATAAATTCTGGTTGGAGTGAATTCAGCTTGTTTATTGACTTTTCGGAAGCAGCCCCAGATGCTGCGGAGGTGGCGATACAGCGGTCCCAAGCTCGGCTAGGAGGTGGCAGCCCCACGCTGGAGCTGGAAAGGGAGTTTCTGCTGGTGTGAGCAGCTTCTGTTGGTGTGAGGAGCAGGTGAATTGGTGGGAATGGGGAGGCGATCCAGCCTCTCCGGGTATGGAAAGGGGCTCAGCAGGGGCTTTCCAAAGCCTGCGCTGTCTGTGGGGGGAATGAAACACAGCAGGGAAAAAAAAAAAGAAGAAGAAGAAGAGAGAAAAAGGAAAAGAAAAAAAGCAGAGAAGGGAAGAAAGGAGAGAAGAAAAGAGAAGAAGACAACAGAGAGGAGAAGAAAAAAATTAAAAATAAAAAAGAAAAACAAAAGGAAAGGAAAAGAAAAAAAGAAATCGAAAAGAAAAAAAAAAAAGAAAAGAAAAGAAAAGAAAAGAAAAGAAAAGAAAAGAAAAGAAAAGAAAAGAAAAGAAAAGAAAAGAAAAGAAAAGAAAAGAAAAGAAAAGAAAAGAAAAGAAAAGAAAAGAAAAGAAAAGAAAAGAAAAGAAAAGAAAAGAAAAGAAAAGAAAAAAAAAAAGAAAAGAAAAGAAAAGAAAAGAAAAAGAAGTAAGAAAAGAAAATGAGAAAGAAAACAAAAAAGGAAAGAAAAAAGAAAAAGCACACACAAAAGGAAATAAATAAAGGAGAATTAAAAAAAAAAAAAAAAAGAGAGAGAGAGGAGAGGAGAAAAGGATAAAGGCAGAGAGAGGGCAAAGTGCCCAGCCTTCTCTGACAAGTCTAAGAGTTGCTTTTGTGTTTGTTTCGTTCAGTGCTCATGTCTGACACCCGGACAGAGCCCAGATAAATCATGTCCCTGCTTCACCGAGGGACATGATCCTCCCTCCCCGCTTCCAGCCTTCGGGGCACTTTCGGTCACAACTCCTGCTCTCGACGCACCTGCTCGGGGGCTCTCGGTCCCTCTTGCCCCGCTCCACCGCCCGCAGTGCCAGGCCGGGGGTGGCATTTTTTTCTCACCACCACAGAGGCGAGCTCGGGAGCCGGCCGGGCGCTGGGGACAGCACCGCTCGGTCCCCCGGGGCTGCGGAGAGCACGGGGACGCCTTGCCAGCCCTCTGCATTCCCCACTTCCCCCTTTCAGCCCAATGCAACGGGGGCCAACCCCTCACCCCCAGCAGGGCAGAAATCACCCTCCCCCTGGCAGGGTTGCTGAGGGAGAAGTGGGATCCCAGGCTGGGGGGCTACTGGTGCGCGTCCCCCCTCGGCTCCCAGGTCGGGGTCGGGCCGGTCCTGGCTGCCCCACACCGGGATTTTCACCGCGGGGAAGAGGCGAGAAGGAGCTGGGGGTGGGGGGGCTTGAAACTTTCTTTCGCTGGGTGAGGAAGAAGAGGAGCGGGGCTTGCAGGAAGGCTGGGCCATTGTCCACAGAGGGTGCATTTTTGTCAGGCTGGCGTTGGTTGCTATAGTGAGGAGGGAAGAGGAGAAAAAGAGAGAGGAGGGAAAAGGAAAGAAAAAAACCCCAACCCAGTCCTGGCCCCACGGAGCCTCCATACCCACCCCGCACATCCTCCACTGGCCGTGGGGCAGCCGGCGGAGGATGCGTGGAGTGGGCACGGCCTCGGTGGTGCCCGGCTGAGGGTTGAGGGTTTTTTTTGGTGCCTAAGTAATTGAAAAGAGAGGGGGAAAAGTACTTCTTGCGATGCAAATGACCGGCTTTTTAGTTTTTAAAAGAGACTCTTATTTTGCAGCGGTGTTTTTTGCCCCTTTTCCCCCTCTCTCTTTTTTTTTTTGTTTCCTTGCTATTCAACTTTGCAAACAGGAGGCAATAATGAAGGGTCTCGAAGGCTTACGATTGAGTTGAGTGACTCAAGATGGCAAGAAGAAAGTTAGTTACTTGGTTAATTTGGAATGATTCACCTTTGGAGATGGGCGAAGCAGTTTGTTCAGATGACAGTGGGAGTTTGAGGAGGGAGGAGGAGGCAGATTTCACTTGGGCATTATTTTTTGTTTGTTTGTTTCTTCCAGGACAAGTTAAATTGCAGCTGAAGGAGAGAGGTCAGTATCTTTTCAAATCAATCTCTCTGTCTGTCTGCCTGTGTCGCCATCTATTCCCTTGTAAAGAGAAAAAGCTCCAACTTTGTTCCTCCATCTGTTGGGTATCATCTGCAACCGACAGTTCTTTAGATTGCGTGCACTTTGTGCTCCCGATGAAGTGAAACTTTAAAGGTGTAGGGTCACTTATCTGAGAGAAGGGGAGAAAAGCAACTCGTCTTTGCCAGTCTTAGAGGGGAATTGTTCTGTTTTAACGTTCTCTCTCTTATTTTTTATCCCCTCCTCCCCACCCCCCTTGGTCTAATTCTCGAATTGTAGTTGACAAGTTTTATGTTATTTCACTTTATTTTAATACAACACTTTACAAGCCACCACTTAATGCATTAGTCACATTTTTTTTTCCTCAGAAATGCTTGAAAGAAATGACGTTAATGAAGAGAACATTTGTAGTAATTTGGTGATAATTATCAGAATCACCAAATATTCGCCAAGGCTTTAACGTTACGTGTTGGAAGAAAAGCAAAACACATTATTTTAATGGTCTGATATGCAAACTATGGACCGTTCAATTACATGGCTTAATAATGCATACATGATGTGATCTTGTTATTGGGATACGAAGGGCTGCAGTAATTCACTCCAAAGACCAAGTGTGCTCTTACATTCAGTAAAATCCATTGCCATGGATCAGGGGGCCCTGCCAAACTACATTTAAGAGAATAAAAATTAATGACTGAGAATTTGAGCGTTAAATTAACATTAATTATATGACCTGCCTGCTGGAAAGATTAAATTTCTTACGCCCTAATTAGATAACGTCTCCTCATACATCAAACAATTTCCATTTTCAGATTTTCAGGATTAAAATGCAGACTGGGGAGACCAGCTTGGTTCGGGCGTTGCTCCCGGCCCCATCCCGGTACCCCCGGCCCCATCCCGGTGTCCCCAGCCTCGTCCCCGCTGCCCCGGTCTCCGTCCCGCTCTCCCCGTCCCGCTGCTCCCGGCTCCATCCCGGTGTCCTCAGCCCCCGAGGCTCCCGGCGGGCTGCCAGCGACACCGGGGAGCGGCTCCAGGTCTCTTTTCACTTCAATTTCTCTCACTCGAAGGCCAGAAGGCGGCGGCGGGGCTGCTCTATGGGAGGCTGAGGGGGTCTGCGGAGGGGGCGCCCGTGCGGAAGGGGGTGCGGAGGCGGATCGTTCACCTCCGGGGCTGCTCTGAGGCACCCACGCTGCCCCGGGCTGTCCCGCGGGGGTGGGCAGAGAGCGACAGGCCGAGCTCTGTTTCATTGCCAAGGATAAACCCGCGTGGGTGCCGCTGCCCCCGGGCAGACTCGCGGCTTTCTGCCTTTTCTTTCCCGTGGGGAGAAGGAGCTCGCTAGGAATCCCCTCTCCCCTGCTCCTGGACTCCCTCAGCTCTGCTGGCACCCAAATGTAACCCACCGGGACCGCCCGGTGCCTGCCCCCGGCCCCCTCCCCACTGAGGCGGCTCCCGGGCCACAGAGCGGACACGGGTGTGAGTGGCGGGGCCGTGCCACCGGCGGGGACAGGCAGCTCGGTTACCAGGCTTCGGGTTTCAGGGCTTTAACCCTGGGTTCTGCAGGGGAAAAAGAGCTAAAGCAAACACACAAAAAAAAAAAAAAAAAAAAAAAAAAAAAAAAAAAGAAGAAGGAGAAGGAGAAGGAGTAGAAGGAGAAGGAGAAGAAGGAGAAGGAGAAGATGGAGAAGAAGGAGAAGGAGAAGATGGAGAAGAAGAAGAAGGAGGAGGAGGAAGAAGGAAGGAGAAGGATGAAGGAGAAGAAGAAGGAGCGATGGCAGTATGGGGGGGTGTGCATGGGTGCCCGCCTGTGGCATGGAGATGCCATAGAGTTCACCTCAAACAGAGCCTTCCCTCCTCTGCCCCCACTTTGAGGGTGGTTCCAGTGGCTCCATCCTCCTGGCAGCATCCCAGGGCGGGTGGCGGGGTATGCTGGTGTCACTTCAATGCACCTTCCTCAGGTCTAGTGGGTCAATGCTGGTGTCACCTCGATGGATCTTTCTTGGGTCTGAGTTTGTGCTGAGCTTCCAGGATAGCTCCTGCAGAGAGGTCCCAGGACTGCCCCATGTGCTGCTATCCAGAGGAGGAGAGCAGCAGACCTGGGGTGGCCTTTGGTGGCCTCATGGTTTTATGCAAGGTCATAGCAAGCCCCTCCCCACCTGGAGAAAGCTGTGAGCTGAGGAATCATCCCCTCACTAAGCCTTGCTCTCACTTCACTCTGTAGTAGGAGATAATTGCTTTCCCAACTCAATTGAAGCTCAGTTCTGTTATTGCTGTTGCTGCTCCTCAGCATTTGTCTCAAACATCCATATCTTGTCTGTTAGTGTCTCTGGCTTGCTTTCTGGACTGGATTGATAACCAATTACCTTTAATGCTGCCTTAAGTAACAGCTTCCAGAAAGGGAGTAGGTAAGGAGGCCGTGGAGGAGATAAGAGGAAATTGGCTTGTTCCTGGGCTGCCTCACTCAGCTCCAGGAGCACCTTACCTTTAGGTATGAAGCCCAGGCCATGCAGCCAGACTGATGCTGAAGCCAAGTCATTGCTCCCCAGGGAGCTAGTCTTTCTGATAAATAACAGAGCGTTTTTATTTTAAATAACCAATACCTTTAATTTTCAATCTGATGGCAAAATAAAGTCTGATTGACAGGGGCCAAGAGTGCCCAGGGCAGTGGAAGTCAGTAGTATGCAAAGAGCCTGTGAGCTTGAGCAGCATCTCCAGGAACACATCCGCACTGCAGCCAGAAGCAGCTGAAAAACACACAGGAAAAGGAAGCAGACCCAGAAATAGCACAAAAAAATATTGTGGCAAGCAGCAAAAACCCAGAGCAGAGCTCCCCCTTTGCTACCACCGTGCTGCCTGGAGGAGGTTACTTTTCCCCCAGTCTGCTGCTCCATCTCCTTCCATCATCTTTAGTGCCAGACCTTGAAGGGGCTGAAAATATGTTGAAGAAGGCAGAATTGGGCGGTGTGAGGTTGTGGTCTGAACTAAAGCACACCTGCACTGATTGAGCTCACCAGTGGGTACTGGGAGTGCAGCAGCCTCTTTGCTGAGACAGGCTAATAACTGGCCTAGAAGTTTGGGGTGGGTTGAAATTTCCCCCCCAACATTAACTTTGCCAGACCAGCTCAGTTACATCAAAAGGAGGCTACAGCTGGCATCTTCTCTGAAGATGCAGCCATGGATGTGCTGAGATGTCCCTTTCCCTTTGCTGTGGCGAGTGGTAGCTCTAAGCTTGATTTTGAGTACTTGCAGTCCAGCAGACTTTCTCACATTCCTGTAAATACGGTGGTTAGGAACAAGCTAAATCACTCTGCTGTTGTGAGAGTAGGCTGGGCAGGGACCTTGGCTGGAGCACACGGGGCAGGTGACACAATGGTGACACTTGTGCAGCTCTGCTTGACAGTCTGGGGGTGCTGACATCAGTTGGAACAGAAGGGATTCCTCTGCTGCTCCCACACACAGCCCGGGCAAGGCAATCAGTCTTTGCAGGGAGCAGCTCAAATAATTCATGCTCCATAATCATTGTGTGTTCCCACTGAAGTGACTCTGAGCAGGTGATCCTTCAAGAGGAAGGATTTGGCCATCGCCCTAGAGAATTGCTCAAGTGTTGCATCTCATCTAAAAGCATCCCTAAAAGCCAGGCATGGGATGAAGGCATGGGATGCAGAGAAGCACAAGTCAGTGCTGATTCCCACACCTTGAGCTCCCTGACAGGGGAGGCTCTCTACCCGTGAGCTGGGTGGCAGGAGTGAGCCTGGATCCCCCTCCTTTGCCTGCTAGACCCTTCCCATTGTGAGGACTGAGCTGTGTACCCCCCACCCCTCTGCTTTCTGCTGTGCAAACATATGGTTGGTGTTTCCTCAGCAGGGAGCCCCAACTGTGATGGCACCTGTGGTATGGGCACCAGTAAACACAGCTCCAGAGAGCCACCCTGCCCCTGTGCACCCAGAGGGGTGAGTGGAGTCACTTGGGTTTATTGCACCTCCAGCCTGCTCTCCAGCATAAACTGGTTCAAGGTGCCTCGTTTGAGCAGTGGTGGGGAGCTGGCTCCTTAGTTATTCTGTATCTCAAAGGTGTGCAAAATCGCTGCCTAACTGGGAATAAAATTATCATAAGCACAATTATGCCTGTGCTGAAAGGACAAGGTCAGAAGAGAGAATCCAAAGTGTCAACAAGCCTAGTTCATGATGGATTGTCCCAGCCAAAGCTGTCTGATGTTATACATCAGAGAAAGTTAAGAGATGATGCAATTTGTGTGCTGGACTCATTGTCAATGCACACCAGAGCCCAGCAAATGCTGCTCCAGGGCTTTGGGCCATATGGCAGGTCTGGGGATGGGTGGTGAGGGTGGTTGGCAAGAGACAGTTTGAATCCTGGGTGTGTCAGGAGAGCATTTTCCGAGCTGAACGTAGCTGTCTGTTGCATTTTGGCAGTGATAATGCTGAGGGACCCTGTGTCTGCCTGCTCTCCCTGCCATGGCTTCATGGCAGCTCACTCTCCTCTCCACAGAGAAGGTCTTTATGCAGCCACAAAGGTCTCTGAGTCAGTCTTCTTGCTCCAGACTTAATCCCAGAATGCCAGCTTGGAAGGGACACCAAGGACCATCTGCTCCACCCTTTCCAGGTGATGGTGGAGGTGGAACGAGCTGGCCCAGCACCCTGGCAAGCTGAGGCTTCAAACTGCCCAATGGAGGGGCCTTAGTTTGACAGCTGGATCTTTCCCAACAGAAACCATTCCACGATTCTTTATCTACTGTCTTAGGTTGGACTGCAGGCCAGGACCTTAGGTAAGGCTTTTTCATCGTAGTCACTTGCTGTTATGTCCATAAAGAAAAGGACACATGCTCCACGCTCCTTCCCCTTCCCCTTCTCCTCTTCCCTGGGTAGTTTTGGAGGGAAGGACTGCAGGTAGTGAGGACCAGGTTGCCTGAGCAGCTGCCTGCAGTGCAGGGGCCGCTGGCAGTCAGCAGGAGGCACAGCTCCTCTGCTATGTTTGGGTGTCTGTGGTAGGCTGAGCTCAGTGCCCAGGGTAACTCCTGGGGATGTAGCTGGCTGCACCGTGGCTGCCAGAGTGAAGCAATATTAATGCGAGGCCCCAGATTAAAAGCCAGGCACTGCCAGTGATAAATAGCAGGCTTGGAGGATGGAAATTCTGAATGTGGTTGTCTCCAGGGACATTTTGGTGCCCAGCTGGTTGTATCTAAAGAGCCGAGGTGGTGCTGCTTCCCTTCATGTCTGGCTCTGGTGTAGAAGAACAGAACTCCTGCTTGTGTTTTCACTCTGTTTCTGCATTTGTATTGGGCTTGGTGAGCAGCTCCAGGCTGCCCTTCCCAAAATCTTGAAGCAGAAAGTGAGCCCAGGTATTTTGCAGCACCAGAGCTAGGTGCTCTATGGGTTTGTCTCTGGTGTCAGGAGGAAACTACCCTGTTTGACTAGGATCTTGCAAAGCTCCTACTGAAGAGCAGTGTTCACAGGACTGGGGTGGTTAAGGTGGCTTTTGAGGAGAGGTGAATGAAGGACTATCCATATGTGTACATCAGAAGATGTCTCCCACACCTGAGGTATTTTTCTCTGTTAGTGGTAGGTGAGATGTCTCTTCTGCTTGACAGTGCTGCCACTTCAGAGAACCACAGAATCATGGAACCACAAAACAACTGAGGTTGGAAGAGACTTCTAAGATCATCGAGTCTCACCACTGCTGCTCAGTCACTGCCACTGACCCACGTCCCTTGGCACTACATCCATGAGTCTTTAAAACCCCTCCAGGGATGGTGACACCACCAACCTCCCTGGGCAGCCTGTTCCAGTGCCTGAGAACCCTTGCTGGGAAGAGATTCTTCCTAATATCCAAGGTGGGGCACAGCTTGAGTCCATTTCCTCTTCAGAAGGTTTTTGGGCAGTGGGTCTGTGAGGCATATGGATGGAGGGAAAAAAAGAAAAGCCTTTTACAGCTAAATTAAGTGTTGGCATCTCTCACAGGACTTTATCACCATTTCCCCCTCTCCCCCTCCTTAAATCTCCTACTCCTGGCTTTATGTAATTAAGTGACAATCTCTGCTCTTGTGGAAAGTAAAAAATATGGTTTCTGTAGCTCGTGATTCTGGAGGGATGCTTTAAAAAAGAGATTCGAAGGTCCCCGGAAGGCGCCGCAGCAGCAGAGGAACCAGCTGAAACCCACGATTGTTATTAGGGAAGAGCTGGAAACTTTTACCCATTCTTGTCATTTTTCTTTTAAGTTGACTTATGGTTTGGATTCGACATGAAGAACAGCTTTCTAACTTCCAGTTGGGAAAGCACAAGAATAGATTGCCTGGAGTGGCAGTGGGAGGCGTTTGAAAATAGCTTGGACAAATGTCTGACGGGAACGGCTCAGCTGCAGTGGATCCAGCCCCCTGGCTGCAGGAGGATGCACAAGTGACCTCTGAGCTGAGCTGCAGCTCCTTGTGCCTCCTGGGAGCTGGCAGCGGTCCCCTTGCTGGCACCAGCGCAGGAGCCTGGCTGGCTTCCGCGGCGGCCAGCGGGTGGCCAGGCAGCTGTCCTCCCCGGGACGTGCACGGTGACCACCGGCACCGACGGGAGGGCTGTCACGGCCGGGACTCATCCCCCATCCCACCCTACCTTTCTGCTTGGCTTCTCCAAGGGTATTTTTGGTTCCGAGCGTCTCCTCCGGGCAGGCAGGAGCGAGGTGGGAGTCACCTTCTCCGCAAATGCTCTCCATAAATAAAAGCCTTCCCGGCTGGCTTAGCCCCGCCGCGCCGCGGCCGTCCCCTGCTGACACACCATTAGCATCTGAAGCATCTCTATTTCCTGAATTGCAGCACAGATAACTTATCGCTGCAGCTGCTTATCTCAGACCTGCCCTGTGGATTTGGTGGCAAGATTTCCCCTTTAGCACATAACAACAGGTGTCTGATACTGGCTTTGAAATGTTCCCTTTTTTTATTAAAAAGAGAAGGCTTGGGCTTCTTGCCCAGCACACTTTGCATCTCCCTTTCCATCTCCATGCCCACATAGGTGGGTTTATCATTGTGGGACCACCAGCCCACACCTTGCTGGCAGAGATATCAGTTCCATGCAGTGGAGACTCTGGGAAGTTTTGGATGTGTGAGCAGCCTCCTCTCCTTCACAGATCCATGGAATGGATTGGGTTGGAAGGGACCTCAAAGATCATCCAGATCCAGCCCTGTGCCATAGGCAGGGACACCTCCCACCAGCCCAGGCTGCTCAAGGCCTCATCCAGCCTGGCCTTGAGCACCTCCAGGGAGGGGACATCCACAGCCTCCCTGGGCAAGCTGCTCCAGTGCCTCCCCACCCTCACTGTCAAGAATTTCTTCATCTTCAGTCTCAGTTTCCCCTCTTCCAGCTCAAAGCCATTGCCCCTTGTCCTGTCACTGCAAGCTCTGTGCAGCTGCCAAAGCTGGTTTGCTGTTCAGGGCATTAGGTGCATATTCAGGGAACAAGTCTGTCTCATTGTCTTTTTCATGTCTCTCTTTGCTCTGGGTATCAAGCCAGTACATCGAACTACTGGAGCAGGTCTAGAGGAGGCCACAAAGATGATCAGAGGGCTGGAGAACCTCCCCTATGGAGACAGGCTGACAGAGCTGGGGCTGTTCAGCATGGAGAAGAGAAGGCTGCAGCAGTGCACCTCTGGTGAGCACCACTTGAAAGATAACAGCCTGTCACCACCATTATATGGAGCAAGAGATGATGACACAGAACTAATTGTGAGTGGAGGACTTAATTCTCCTACCCAGTGATACATTTATTTTAAAGCAAGTAATAAAAGTCTTCCTCCTCCTGAATTCCATCTGTCTGAGGGGTATGAAGGGTGAATAATTGAGTCTTCAAAAGTTCCAGCACGCTAGAACAGTTTCTCCTCTTGGGTGTATAAACCAAAACGTTCTTGTGTGGTCCCATATCTGGCCCTGGTTGACTCAGACTGGACATCCAAAGCTGAGGGATCCCTTGTGAAGGGTTTGGGCCAGTGACCAGGCTGACTTTGTAAGGAGGTTTTAATTGCATGTGGCAATGATAGCTAACAACCACACACTGCATGTGCATCATTTTCATCCCAGAGCCTCCCTCGTAGTGTGGGTGCAACACTTCACTCACCAGCCCTCAGCAGGGTAGGAGATCTGACCTGTTCTTTGTGGAGCACAAGCTCATCAACACTCAGCCTTCTGGCTGGAAGGGGCAGAATCCAACCCCTGCTTGTTTTGCTGGGGAGGGCAGAGAACAGCATGAGTGGGTTGTTCTCACCAGCTGCCCCTCAACTTCTCAGCCCAGATGAAGCATGGACACTACTTAATGTCATATTGCTCCCTACCACGGTGGCTGCTGCTCACTCAGACCTTGCTGGCCCTGAGGGTGCAGAAACAGGCTGGGAAGGTTTCTGCTGGTCCAACTTGTCCATGAGAATGGGCACAGTGCAGCTGCTGGAGCCTTGCAGCCAAGACCTGCTTCGGCTGCTCTTCTCCTCATCCTTCTCCTTCGCTTCTCAGTGAAGCTCCAAAGTGACAATCTGAAGTGGGCAGAGCATGGGAACAGAGGTTCATTATTTTGCTGGCCTTATACACTGCGTGGGCTCCAGTGAGGGCACAGCAAAGGCACAAGTCTTGGGTTGCACACTGGGTATTCAACAAACTGCTCTGTACCTGGTACTTCTTCAGCAGAGATGAGCCATTCTGCACAGAGGAGAGTCAGGTTTGTCAGTTCCTTCACATTTTAGAACTGGTCTTATCAATCTGCACTCTCTCTGTCCTCCCTGGATCTCCTCCATCTCCATCCTACCTCTAGTTCCTCCAGTTCCATCCTCCCTGTGGCTCCTCCTTCTCCATCTTCCCTATAACTTCTCCCTCTCCATCCTCTCTAAGGCTCCTCCATCTCCATCTCTGCACAGCCTGAGCCCCAGGTGACCTGGGCACCAGCCACATTCCTGTTCAGTTTTAATGAGGAGCATTTCCCCAATGAACTACCTAGAAACAAAGCCGAGCTGGCCGCTGTGCCTGGCAGAGGGCTGCAGAGGAACTGGGCTGCTCTGAATGTTGCTGTTGTGCTCTGGAATGCAGCCCCCACGCCCTGCCCCCTGGAGATGCAGTAGAAGGAGACCTCTGCTCCTCAGGGTTCAGCTTTGTGCCTCATTTCCAGCAGCTGGGTGATGCTGGCCATCTGATGTGGCCCGAGTGAAGCCTGTCTGTAAGCTGAGGAGTTTTGTGTCTGAGCTGAGACTTGCAGTTGTGTTGCACCGAGGCTGGCAGCGACTTCAATTAGCTCTGGATGTGACTGCAGAACCCAGGGCTCCCCAGCTCGCTGGCCCTGTGCTCCCTCTGCAGAGCTGCTGCCTCCATCTGCTTGCTCCTGGGCTGAAAGAGCTCCTCTTGCTCCCTGGTGATTCTTCAGCACACTGCTTAGGGGTTTGAAGTTATAAAAAGCTAAATAGGAAGTCAGTGTTGAACAGAACATTTTAACTGTTTCCAATGTTGTTGTTTTTCTCCCCCTCCCCCCCTTTTCTTTAGTAAAAAGCTACCTCTATAAAATAAGTAACAGTTCACTTAAAATGTCTGTACAGGCAAAACGAGTTTATTGTCTTTCCCCCTGATGTTTTATACATCAGTGAGGGTGAGGATTGCATCTGTGCATCTTAAAAAGGAAAGGGGAAAAAAAGAAAGAAAGGAAGAAAAGACAAGAGAAGGAAAATGGAAAGCTGTGTGCTGACAGGTGTAGATGGGCTGAGATAACAGGGATTAGATTGCAAAATCTCCTGTGAGGATGGGTGAGAGCCAGCCCCCACCAAAAGGAGAAGAAAAGGAATCTGATCAGTGTGGTGGGCAGCTGAGCTGGACCCAAACATGCAGGGAATAAAGTGCCTCTTGCATCCTTTCCATGTGTTTATGTTCTGCACCCCAAAGCAATAATCAAGAGCGGAGTGGGGAAGAAGTGGCAGCAAAATGCCTCATTTAAAAACCTTATATTTATATTAATCACCTTTCCAAAAGGAGTGAAAACCAGAAGCTGCAGGTGAGGAGTTGTGTTTGATACAGAAAAAGCACACAGAAGCAACTCTAAGATCTCTATGCATGCTCATACTTCTTTGACAACAAGAGAACGAAGACAAGATCTTCATCATGTTTCCTACACGTTTTATAAGCCTCTTCCCCCACCCCAAGGCGTGCTGCTGTCAGGAATCCCTTGCAATATCCATGCCACCTGGGGCCATGGGTTAGTGGCCATGGTGGTGTTGGGTTGGCACTGGGACTTGATGATCTTTGAGGCCTTTTCCACCCTTAATGATTCTATACCTCAGGACATGGTTCAGTGGCCACGGTGGTGCTGGGTTGATGGTTGGACTCAACAATCTTTGAGGGCTTTTCCAACCTCAATGATTCTATGATTCTACCATTCCATGATTCTATGAAGGCATATCTGTGCCTGGGGCACACTTCCAGAGCAGCAGTCCCAGCCAGGATGATGATATAACTGGATGAGGCTGCATGTCCTGCTGGCTGAAGCTCCTCTGGGCACAGCTCAGGAGTGCCAGAGGCTGGCAGACAGCAGCAGGGCACTAAAAATCCATGTAGGGTGGAAGAGCCACCCTTAGTGAAGGCCGTGGAATTTTGGCTGCTCATTTGAAGGAAGGAGATGCTCCTCCTGACCCAAAGAGTCAGCACCCACTACCGAAAGCTCTGAATAAATCTTTGCATGAAGCCCTGAGCGTCCGCAGCTCTGAGCTCGCACATCCACCTGCCCCCCGTGCTGCTGCTCATATGCAAAGTGATGAGAAAAGCCTCTTCCTGAGGACACTGGTGGGCTGCACCCTGCTCTGCTGAAGCTTTTATTACATTGATTCAACAACTTTCTGCAGCTTATGTAAAGTAATCTCTCTGTAGCTCCTGGAATTTGCATCCTGGGAGTGATTGATACTCCGAGTGTGATGAAGCTGACTTCCATTCCCCGGCACACAGGTGTGGGATGAATCCCAGTTTGAGGTGTGCTGTTATTTACTGCCAAGGTTATTTCATAAATCCAGGCTCAGGCTCCTCACCCAGACCTGCAGGCTTTCTGTGAGGGGGAGGGCTGCTACTAACTCATCATTTCTAAACCAAACTACCAGGCACCAGGCACAGATTGGTTTTAGTCCACTCCAGAAACGTGTGAAGTATTGTTTGATTATACATTAAAAACCTGATGATGTGTGATGGTGTCTGGATGATGGCAATGGATGAGGGCCACCTTTCACTGCTGGCTTTAACCTGGCTGTAGATCACTTGTAGATTTCTGGGGAATTTAATAGGGTTGTGAAAATTAAGACAGAAGCTGGAATTGCTGCTGGTTTTCAGGCTGGATGCTGACCCCTGGGTACCACTTACCGTTAAAAAGCCAATCCCCTCATGCAGAATTGCTTTCCATTCTAGGGACAGGGAAATGCCAAAGCTTCTTGGAGAGCCTGCAGCCCTCCACAGAAGTCTGTTTGCAGCACAGAAGCCTAGAAGTGTTTGTGGTGAGAACCCAAGCCAGCTTCTACTACAATAAAGTATCAGGTTCCATGTAAGTAAGAGGAGGTTTACTTTTCTCTGCTTGGATGCAGTTCAGAGAATCACAGAATCATAGAGTGGTAGGGGTTGGAAGGGACCTCTGGAGATCACCCAGTCCAGCCCCCTGCCAGAGCAGGATCTTGAACAGTTCTTCCACACCTGTCTCCAGAAGGGAGAACTCCTGTGGGTAGTGAAGCTCCCCAGGAGGCAGCAATGGTGTCTGCTCTGCAGATCCCTGTCCTGCCTGCTCTCACATCCCTGCCCTGCCTGCTCTCACATCCCTGCCCTCTTCCAGCAGTTCCATGCACCCAGGATGGCAGCAGGCTGATTTCCCAAGTTGCTCTGCTTCTTCACTGCTGGCATTAGGCCACCCAGATACTCTGGTCTGGAGATGTGCTCTGCCAGCCCCAGAGCTGTCCCTCCAGCCCTGTCACCTTTCTGAAGGTCAGCGGAGCTCCTGCAGTCAGTGCTCCAGCTCAGCCCTTTTTTCTTCCCTTTTCTTTCCTTTTCATAAATAGCAGCTCTGTAGCAGCACAAAGAAGCCAACCCAGCCTCTCTCCCCACACACTGCCTCACTGAGAAACCATTGAAAACATCCTACAAAGGCCTTGATGATCTCCAGAGGTCCCTTCCAACCCCTACCATGCTGTGGTTCTTGTGACGTGGGGCTGAGCCTTGCCTGCAGTTTATTGACTCCTATGAATATTTTCTCCTGAAGGACCCTATTAAGTGAAAGGGACTTTGGAATAAAATGCCTCTCAGAACCTTTTGCTTCTCTGTGTGAGCTGCCTGTGGTGTACTCAGGAATCACCTCTCAGAGGAAGTATTTTCCAAGCAGCATAATGGAAGTGCTGAGGAGGCAGAGGAATTGTTTGGGTTGGATGATGGAGTCCAACACCACCATGGCCGCCTAACCATGGCCCCGGGTGCCATGGCCACACCTCTCTGGAATGCCTCCAGGGATGGGGACTCCACCACCAACCTGGGCAGCCTGTGCCAATCCCTGACCATTCTTGCAGCAAGGAAAATTTTCCTCATCTCCAACCTAAGCCTCCCCTGGCACAATTTCAGGCCATTCCCTCTCCTTCTATCACCTGAGACTAGGCAGAAGATCCAGAGAGGGGCAGGATTTGCACTCTGTTCTGCCAATACTTGCTCAGCTGCCAATTTCCACACAGAGCTGCAGATGCTGCACAGGAGTGGAAACTCTCAGCTAGTGTCACACAACTCTTGAGATTCGCTGCCACTGGAAATACAATTAGAGCTCTGGTTATCCAGAGAGGGGTCAGGAAGCTGGAGTTAATTGCTAACCTGTTTATCCTACTCAAGGGATGGAGCACATAAACACAGCTAGAAACTGCTGAAAGCCTGGGAGACCTCTGCTGAGAGCCTGCTGCAGGCTTAAGGAAACAGTTTGGAAAGTGCCTGAGGGAATGAAGAACATGGGATAACCACCCCTGCTGGTACAGCCAGCCCTGCACTGCCTTGGCCACAGCCCCAGGAGCAGATGGCCTCCCTCACCCCACCCCTGCTTAGCCCAAGCAGAGTCCCTCCATTAACCTAGGCTCTGCTGGCAGGGGCAGATATGTCCTAAATGACAAGAGGGGAGTCATAGGATCATAGAAGTGCTGTGGTTGGAAGAGACCTCACTGCTCTCTGCAGCTCCCTGCAAGGAGGCTAGAGCCAGGTGGAGGTTGGTCTCTCCTCACATGCAACAAGTGACAGGACAAGAGGAAAAGACCTAAAGCTGTGCCAGGGGAGGCTCACTTTGGACATTAGGAACAATTTCTTCCCAGCAAGGGCTCTCAGGCACTGGCCCAGGCTGCCCAGGGAGGTGGTGGAGTCCCCATCCCTAGAGATGTTTGAAAGCTTTGTGGATGTGGTGCTGAGGGCTGTGGGGCAGTGGCAGAGGCTCAGCAGCAGTGGTGGCACTGTGACCTCTGGGTGAGTGCTTGGACTTGGTGATCTCAAAGGTCTCTTCCAACCTCAACCCTTCCATGGTTCCATGGTTCTGTGACTACAAGGAAAATGCAGCATGTGCTGCAGCCTTGCCCTCTTCCTGGCCCTGCTGGGCTCCCAGGGAGCCTGTTGCTCACCACAGACCTGCTGGAGCAGTTGACTCCTATGATTTAATAAGCAGCTGAGTGACTCTCCTGCATTGTCTGTTTGCATCTTAGGAGCAGCCAAAGGAATCCATTAACTTATTAACTTCTATTTGGGAACCTTCCATGGAACTGTGGAGTTGTTTTGATTGGAGGAAGCTATTCATCTGTCTCAACAACTGGTCCAGGGAGACTCCTGTGCTTCTGTTAATAGGTCAGGATCAGGAGATGTCTCACTCATGCTCAGAAGCTTTTTGTAGTGTGTAGCTTATTAATAATAGATTTGACTCTGAGAAATAATGATATGCTGTTTCAGCACTTAATTTTGGGGGCAAGAGGCAGCATATTTCCCCCTTGTGCTGGCAGAGTGCTGGAGAAGGAAGGAGAAGTGTACTGTAGGTGGGAGCAGAGTCACTGCAGCAGCTCAGCTGAGGTTGGGCTTTAAATTTTTATGACAATTCATAAACTATTTCCCCAGCTGAGGCCCTGGCTGATCTCAGCCTCTCCCTGGCAATTTCCTTCTCCTGATTCTGCTGGAGCTGATAGCCCTGGTGGGGTGAGTTGGGGCAGACAGGCGCTCCGGTAAGCTGCTTATGCCGGTGTGGCTCAGGTCTGCAGAGAGCTGCTTGCAGGGGGCTGGTTCCTCTGCTTCTAATTCTTGTCTCCCAGGTGGTGTTACTAGAGGAGAGGGGACAGCTGCATTCCAAGTGATGGCTCAGGAGCCTTCACTCTTGGCAAAACTGCACTGGCTTGCTATCTAGCAGCTCTCCATGTTTCTTCCCCCACCTCTTTTCCACCCCCTCAGCCCTACCTCCTTGGGAAGGTCTCTCCAGTGCTTGCTGAATCTTCCTTTGCAGAGTTACTCTGTGACCAGTGCCAAAACTTATCTCCCATCCTGGGCTGCATCAAAAGCAGCATGGCCAGCAGGTCAAGGAGGTGAGTCTGTCCCTCTGCTCTGCTCTGGAGTCCCCAGAACAAGAAGGACGTGGTCCAGAGGAGGCTATGAAAGTGATCAGAGGGCTGGAGCACCTCTGCTATGGGAACAGGCTGAGAGAGCTGGGGCTGTTCAGTCTGGAGATGAGAAGGCTCCAGGGAGACCTCAGAGCAGCCTTCCAGTACCTGAAGAGGCTACAGGAGAGCTGGGGAGGGACTTTGGACAGGGGCTTGTAGTGGTGGGATGAGAGGGAAAGGATTACATCTTGAGGAGGAGAGATTTAGACTGGAGATTAGGAAGAAATTCTTTGCACTGAGGCTGGGGAGACTCTGGCACAGGCTGCCCAGGGAGGCTGTGGCTGCCTCCTCCCTGGAGGTGTTCAGGGCCAGGCTGGATGAGGCCTTGAGCAGCCTGGGCTGGTGGGAGGTGTCCCTGCCCATGGCAGGGGGTTGGAACTGGATGAGCTTTAAGGTCCCTTCTAACCCAAGCCATTCTGTGAGTCTCTGAGCTGGGTTCATTGAAATCAAGAGCTGATCTGCACTCACTGGGGCCAGCTCTGCTGCATTTCAGCCATCACTTAGTGAAGGTTTTTATTTTTTTCTTGTGTTATTTCCCTCAGGAACTAAATCTTTCTCTACAGTGTGCCTGGCTGCTGGGATTTATTCAGTTTCTCTGTGAGTAATTCAAAGAGATTGTCCACTGAGACTGTTTTGCTGTAGAAATGTAGATTCTTCACCAAACAGATTTTTGGAAGCAAAATATATACATGTGTTTTTCCTGGGAAAAAAAATGTATCATGTAAATAGATGTTTATAGATAGAAAAAAGGTGGCTAAAATGGAAAAAAATCAGCAGGAAGGGACCCCACATTTGACCTGGGGGTGCTGAAGGGAAGGGAAGGGGGGAAGGGGAAGGGGAAGGGGAAGGGGAAGGGGAAGGGGAAGGGGAAGGGGAAGGGGGAAGGGAGAGGGAGAGGAGAGGGAAAGGGAAAGAAAGATGAAAGGGAAAAGGCAAAGGCAAAGAAGAAAAGAAGGAGAAGGAGAAGGAGAAGGAGAAGGAGAAGGAGAAGGAGAAGGAGAAGGAGAAGGAGAAGGAGAAGGAGAAGGAGAAGGAGAAGGAGAAGGAGAAGGAGAAGGAGAAGGAGAAGGAGAAGGAGAAGGAGAGGAAGGAGAAGGAGAAGGAGAAGGAGAAGGAGAAGGAGAAGGAGAAGGAGAAGGAGAAGGAGAAGGAGAAGGAGAAGGAGAAGGAGAAGGAGAAGGAGAAGGAGAAGGAGAAGGAGAAGGAGAAGGAGAAGGAGAAGGAGAAGGAGAAGGAGAAGGAGAAGGAGAAGGAGAAGGAGAAGGAAGGGATTTTATTTATTCCAGAGGCAGTTTTGCTCCAGGCCAACAGGAATCTTGGTTTTCTGCTCAGTTTCCTGTCTGAATGCTGCTCAGAAGCAGCAGCAGGAGCCCAGCACACACCTGCGAGGTCCCTGCAGCCTGCCCCTTGTTTCTCCAGAAGACACAGTCCAGGATGTCCCTGTCTGCTTCCTGCTGGCCTCAGCATCCCTCTCTGTCCCCCACCTCCCTTCAGCTGTGCATGAAAAGCCATCCCCTGCCATGGCCTTGGGGGCACGAGGGACAGTGTCACTCGGAGAGGGCACGTCCCTCTGTGGAGCTTGATTGCATCTTCATCTCTAGCTCCCTGCACCTAGAAAGCTGCTCTAGCACCAAAAGCAGCAGTGAACTTTTCAACTCAATTTGAAGGCCACCTTTGCTTCTCCTTCTGGAGTGGTGCTGGAGTGGCAATAAACCCCCAACCCAAACAAGCCTGCAGAGTGCTTGTAAGGTGCTGTGCTCCTCTGCACCAAAGATTTTCCATCTTGCAGCAGGGAGCCTTCCCTGGCGTGTCAGGAAGAGGAGGAAAATCCCTTCCTTGCACCTGCCTGTCTGTGCCTTTCTGTGATGGAAGCATTCCCTGCCAGGCAGCCACTACCAGGAGAGAGGCTTTTGCAGCTGACCACATCTGGGAGCTGTGGCATGGTGTTTGGCTGCAGTGGTTGATGCTGAGGTGTCTGACAGAGAAAAAAAGGACAAAGAGGAAATGTTGTGTGAGGGTGTTTGATCCTTCACTGGGCACCTCACCACCACCTTAAGCGGTGCTGCTGCTTTGTTACTCTCCTGGATTGTAACAGTGGTTTTGTTTGAAGGGTTGTTACCCAAAGGTTCTGATTTGGGCTGTGGTCAAACTGGGCTGAAATTTGCATTCCCGAGGCTGTGAGGATTGTGTGAGAAAGAGGAGAGCAGGATGGCTGAAGGAAACAGGCTCAAGTTTTTGATGTGTGGGTAAGACTCTTTCAGCTGACCAAGACTATGTGAAGAGATAGAAAACCTCCCTGGTCCCCTGCAGCAGCCTTTGCACCACGTGTAGAACCTGGCAGGATAAGAACCCCTCTGGGGATGCTGCCCTGCACCCTGCCTGGGTGCAAGCTGCAGTGAGAGGTTTTCATCAGCTGTGTGGTGCTGAGGCCCTGAGCCCTTCCCCAACCCACAGCCCAACAGGAATCGATGTGCCTAGGAGCATTAGCCTGGTATTACAAACAAATCAGTTTCTTCCACAGCAGAAAAATCTTTCCATCAGCTCACGAGGGGACACCAAAGAGAGAAATGATTCTATATGAAGTCCTTTCTGATGGTTATCATTCCTGTATGGAGCTACTTAGGCTTTGCCAAGTGTGCTGTGAGATCCTTGCTATTGATTTGACGTCTTTTAATGTATTTTCATGACCTTTCCAAACACATTGCCAAAAATTCCATATTTGTTTTGTTGCTGTGTAAAGACATTGATAACATTAATATTTAACTCCTGCTCCTCCAGGACGGATCCTCCCTTTCTCATCTACATCCTATACATGGCAGGAGCACTGTCCCCTTCCTTTCATCGCATCATGGAATTGTTTGGGCTGGAAAAGACCCTCAAGAGCACCCAGCCCAACCGTTCTCTAGCTCTGCCAAGGCTGGTGCTAAGCCATGGCCCTCAGCACCACCTCTCTGCCTCTGGGAAGCACCTCCAGGGATGGGGATTCAAGCCCCTCCCTGGGCAGCCTGTGCCAGACTTGGGGAACTCAATCATTTCCTATTGAGCTTCCCCACTGAGCTGGAGACGAACACCGGAGAGAGAGGCAGAGCCAACACAGAAAAGGATGGCAAAGGCGGCAGGCAGACCTTGGAGGTCCCTTCCAAGCCAAACCCTTCCATGGAGCTCTGACCATGAACAGCTTTGTGGTGTTTGAGCCAGCAGGATCTGGTGGGACGTGGAGGGTTTCTCCTTCCCCTCTAGCACTTGCAGCTTTTAGTTGCCTGTGAAAAGAGATGATGGAGAGCCCCACGATGTTAACTGAAGCAAATAGAGCTCCTCAGTGCATTTGTCAGGAGGAAGCTATTAAGGAGGCTGTAAGTGTGATGAAAACTCCAGGCTCTGACTTCAATAATGGCTGATGATAATGTTATGAATACAGACGTTTCACACTTCATTTTTATTTCAGATGATGTTTTTAAATATTTAAAATGGGCTTGAGGAGCTGCCCATTATTAGGAGTTATCTGATGTTATGCTAGATTGCCATGCCCTTTGGATACAGCACAGGCACACAGCAGCTGTGGCAGACACTCCATCAAAGGTCCTGCCTGGAATCCACTGTGCAGATTGCAGGACACTGAGACCTGAAGTGTGAAGCCTGCAAAAACTCCTGTCTGGGCTGCCCTGCAGGAGCAGGGAAAGCTGGGGGGTGTTTGCTGTTCCCATGCTGAGGCTTGGCTGCCTTGGTGCTGGAGAGCCTCTGGTTTCTAAGGGGCTCTAATATGATGATTGGCCATTGGGATGGGCTGCCCAGGGAGGTGATGGAGTCACTGTCCCTGGAAGTGTTTAACATAAGACCGGATGAGGCACTTGGTGTCATGGTTGAGTTGATGAGATGGTGCTGGGTGATAGGTTGATCTCTATGATCTCTGAGACTCTATGATCTCAAAGGTCTTTTCCAACCTGGTTGATTCTGTGATCCTGTGATAGAACAAGAGGAACTGGCTTGAAATTGTGCCAGGGGAGGCTTAGGTTGGAGAAAAATTTCCTACTTTGGAGGAAAAATGTCTTTGCTGCAGGAGTGGTCAGGGACTGGCACAGGCTGCCCAGGGAGATGCTGGAGTCCCCATCCCTGGAGGGGTTCCAGAAACCTGTGGCCATGGCACTTTTGGATGTGGCTTAGTGGTCGTGGGGGAGTTGGGTTGAAGGTTGGACTGGGAGGTCTTAGAGGGCTTCTCCATCAAAGCAGCTCTGTGATTCTCTGATCCCATGCACCCCGAGAGCTCTCCCACCTGTTGCACTGTTGCATGGTGCTGTGCTCACAGGATGAGTCCCCATGACCAGATACAGGAGGATTCTGCTGAGCTGAAAGTTTGACCTTGCCAGAGGTGACAGATGTTGCCAAGTGGACTGATTCCCTCCCTTAGAAGCATTTGTGTAAAGGAGCCACAGGCAAGGACTGGCCAGGCGGTGCCAGCAGCTGCCAGGGGCCCGTGGGGCTGCAGCAGCTGCAGGACTGGGCTGTGGAGCTGGGGGAATGGGGGCTGAGGTGCAGCAGGGCCCAGGGGTCCCAGCTCATCCATGAAGCAGCTGTGCTGTGGGTTTTCACTCCTTGTGTCCGTGGGCTGGGGAAGCTGCTGGGAGCCTTCGCAGGCAGTTGGAGTTTGTGGGAGGAGAAGAGGTGGCTGAGCTGGCTGAAATGGTCCTTGGTGCAGGCTGTCAGCATCAAGGAGTGACCAGCTGCTGGGGCTCTGACAAGATAAACCCCAGCTCAGCATCTCTGCACCAGAGCCACTGCTGCTTGTCTGGCAGGCAGGCTGGGCAAGGCAGATGGAGGGCACGTGTTTCACTGGGGGTCAGACAGCAAGTCAATAGCTTTACCAAGCTGAGAGACCAGAACCTTTCATTTCTCAGAACCATATGTTCCTCTCTTTCACATCTTCTGGGGGTGGCAGATGGATAGAAGCCACCTCCATTCAGAGCAAAGGTGGCTGGTGGCAGGGTAGATGCCACTACACCTTCCCAGAGGGTGATAGAGATGGGTCTGCGGAAGGGGAGAGGCACTGGGGACACCTATTTAGCTTCTCGGCCAGCCTTGCTGCACTGCTTAGCCTGGTGCAAAGCCATCCCCTGCTCTCTGCAGCTCTTCTGGGGGGCTGGTGTAAGGCCACGGGTCAGGGAAGCCGGAGGACACCAGCCTGGGGGGATGTGCAGGGGGTGGCTGGAAGAGTTCATACTGCCAGAGCAACAAAGATCCCAGGTGTCTGGGTGGGCACAGTCTGCCCTTCTCTGGCCATCTCTTGCCACGGGATGAGGCGGCACTGGTAGAGAGCATGCCAGGAGTTCTGCCTGACCAGGGGGAGACTTCCCTTTGAACCAAGCCTTGTGCCTCGATGGGCCCAGCTCCCCCATCCCTTCATCTCCTTCAGGATCCTGTTGGCTGTCCTGCTCCCTTGACCTTTTCTTGCTGCCACCCCTGTGCCTCTACAGTCCCTTTGGTGCTGCCACCTCCCCTGGACTTGCAGAGCCGCTGGAGCCCCCGGGCTGGTGGAGCCGTGGTTGTGACTGTCCCCAGCAGAGTGCCTGGGGACACTGGAGGAGGCTGCAGCAGGGCTGGGGGTGGGGGTGGTGGGGGTGTGTGAGTTTGCTCAGAACTCCTCAGCTAAGGCAGACCCCCTGGCATGGCTCAGGTGGCACAAATCACTTGCAGAGCTGAGCAGAGGGGACTTTGCTGTGGCGCAGCAGGGTGTCCCAGCTCTGAGGGGGCAGCAGCCCCTCTGCCCCCCAGAACAAGCATCCTCTTCCCCTGGGAGGTTGGTATTTTCCAGGAGACACCTCAGCTTGCTGTCTTGATTATACAGCTGCTAGCCTAGTTCTGGGAAAGCAGTGCATGAAAATGAGTGCAGAAAATGAGCCTTCTAATAAGGCTCAAAGACTTTGAACTTCCCCTATTGTCACCGTAGGTCTTCCCTACTTGCTGAGCAGAGGGAGAACTATTCAGCTACAATCACATCATGCAAATGACCTGAAGGAAATTCATCCTGGAGACACTTGCTGGATACACTGCTAATATGGTTTCCTCTCTTTCACTATTCAGCCAGATTCCAGGATGACCTTTCCAATGAAACATAAAACCTACAACGTGCACCCTTCTTAATGTATTCTAATGCAATTAGTCCACACAAAGGGCCTGTTAAATTTGCAGTATCTGCTTTCACCTTTACCATAATTGCTGGTGATCCCAAAGCAGGAGTGGGTGGCATTCTGCAGGGCTCCTGAACTGTAAATAAAATGGGAAGTTTATTTGGTAACTCTCCTGCCTGGCTCCTCAACAGCCCTGGTGTCTGCATGAAGCCCACCAGAGGCTTGATTCTGGCTCAGAAGGAAGGATCTAAGCTGTAGCAAGGTATCAGGGCAGGAGTGGTGCTGCCAGTCCCCATCCTTGTGCTTTCTGAGGGGCAGGAAAGCAAATGCTAAAGTGAATAAGCAAAGAGGAGGCTTGCAGCAGCTGCCCTGGGGTGATGCTCAGGGGACCTGCAGTGCTGTTGTCCCACTCTGGGTGGGTTCTCTGCCAGCAGGGAGAAGCCTCAGGCAGTGGTAATTTTGGATCCACACACTGAAATCACCTCATGGTCGGCAGCCAAAGATCCACCCCACCTGCACCTGGGTGCCTGGGAACCCTGGCAATGCAGGACTGGCCTTGCCTGTGGAAGGATTCATCCCCTGGCAAATCACACCTTGAGTGAAGCCTGGGCCTGGGCCAGCAGCTGAGGAGCAGTGCTGTGGAGGCAGGAGCTGACTGGATGTGGCTGTTGTGCACATCTTGCCCCTTGCCTTTGTGTGAGGCTGAGTCTGGTGGAAGCAACAGCAGGTCACAGCTGGTATCGAGGTGCATGTTGGCTTTGGATCCCATTTATTTGTGTGGGTTCTCAGAGAGGAATAAATGAATCCAGGAAGCACACAAAGAATTTATCTACTCTGCTGGAGCCTTTTGCTGTTCACATGCTCGTGTGTCCCCTGGTCTTCAGTGCAAAGCCTTCTCCCTACTGTCCAAGTAGGCAAGAACTGGGAGTCATTTCTAGTTTTAGCATCAATATTTAATTGTGGGCAGTTCCTAATTATCCACTGCTAATTTGAAATGGGAAGATGAAGCCCTTGATTTGACAAACTGCCTCCTGAAGCCAAAGGGAAATGCTGTGGTGCAAGAACTGTGACCTGGATGGGATGAGCAAGAGGCTTTCTTTGCTTTGTCCTGTGGTATCCTCAGGACTGGCTTGAGAGCCCCTCCTCAGGTATTGTCAAGAAGCAGTCACACCAAAGTATCTGGCTTGGCTTTCTTGGGTGGCTGGTAGAAAAGGGAGGGAGGAGCAGGTTGTGTGAGGTATGAATGGGTGAACCCAGTGTGGCTGCACAGCTGGGATCCAGACCTTTGGTATCTGAGGAGGAAGAAACCAAATCTTTTCTTGTTAAACCCTGAGGCAGCTCAAGCACTGCCTGTTGCTGCAGCCCTGGCTGCTCTGGTGAGTGGTGCTGCTAGCTCAGACTCTGCTTTCCCAGCCCATGTGTGTGGTGGGACCTGTGGGCACACCGTGCCCAGCCCTGTGCTCAAGCTTCCCCAGTACTGGGTGACAGGAGGAGAGGCAATGGCCTGAAATTGTGCCAGGGAAGGCTTAGGTTGGAGATGAGGAAAAATTTCTTTGCTGTAACAGTGGACAGGGTTTGGCACAGGCTGCCCAGGGAGGTGGTGGAGTCCCCATCCCTGGAGGTGTTCAGGAAAGATGTGGCCATGGCACCTGGGGCCATGGCTTGGTGGCCACAGTGGTGCTGTGTGGAGGGTTGGACTGGATGCTCTCAGAGGACTCCTCCAACCAAAACAGTTCCATGATTGTATGATTACTCTTGCTCTGCAGGAAGGATTTCCTGGTGCTGTGTTGTGCAGAAGGGCTGGGATGGGGCTGTCTGTCAGGAGAGGAGGGACCCCTCCAGCTCACAGAATGCAGGTGATTAGACAGGACCCCAGCGGAGGGCGATTCCCAGCGGGGCTGCCGAGGGAGCCTGCGCTGCTGAGGCAGCACACATCAGTGGCTTCCACCGCCGGGAAGCCGGGGCTGGCATCACTGCAGACACTCCCCACCAGTGGATGTTGCTGCAGGCACATCAGAATTTCTTAATGTAGTGAAGAAGAAAGAGGGAAGAGGACAGCAGGGAAGAGAAATCAGGGGAAAAAAAAAGTATAAAAAATTCAGTACATAAATTAGCTGCGGTTCTGGCAGCAAAACCAACAGTTCCTTTTGAATGTGAATGCTGCTGCTGCTCTTAACGGAATGCCTAAAGGAATTGTATCACATAATATACAAGGGTAATTATTAAAAATGCATAAATAGTCTTGTAGGTACAAAAAGTTGCAACTTGTCTCCAGCAAAACATTAAAAGGTTTGCATATGTCAATGAATCGCAGGCTGTTTGCTTTTAATCGCTGCTATTTTGGGAGTTCCTGCGAGGATGTTTTGAGAAGAAACACATTTGGTAATTGGAGGAGGCTGCCCCATTGTGCTGGGCAGTTGAAACCCAAAGGAGGCCGAGGGAGGATTATTCAGGGTGTCTAACGGTTCTGGCTCTGGCTTTGGGTGTTAAGTATCGGCTAACATGTTTATGCCTGGCCTTCAGATGTCCAAACACAAAGGCCCTTTTCTTCTGCTCCTGGCAAGAATCCAGGCCAATCTTAGAATATTTGCCCATCCTCCTCTCCTGTATCCGACCCATCACTGAGGACAGTGTTTCTCTTGGAGTTTCATCTGAAAAACACCCCAGCAAAGGAATGCTCACTGACCCAGAAGCCCAGTGACAAGAGGAGGGAATTATATGGGTATGAATGTCTGCCTTTTGGGGGGAGCTCACGGAAAGAGGACTGCAACAAACCCAAAGTTGCACTCCAAACTGAGCCACCTGGATTTTCTTTTCTTTTCTTTTAAAAAGTCAGCTCTGCTGGGACATGCTTGGATGATTTGTGGTTTTTCTCTCAGGGCACAGTGCCATGCTAAGACAGCCTGCTTGCTCTTCCAGCTCTGAGAGCCAAGCGACAGAAAATGTGTGTGTGCGCTCAGGAGCACAGGTATCAGCTCAGATTGAGACTTGGAGATTATCCTGAGCTAGAGCAATGCATTTGTGGCTGGGGTCAAAGGGATTACTCACATGAATGAAGCCTGGCAGGATCAGGCTCTGCTGCTTACAGCCAGGACTGGATTGTGTGGTATGAAACCAGACCTTTCTGGGTTGTTTTCATCTGATTTCTGTCTTTATTAAAGGCTTTTGATGCAGCCCTTGTGGTGCTCAACATTTTCGGCTTGACTCTCTATTTTTGACCCCAGGGCTGCAGTTCCAGCTGGAGGCAGAAGAGATGAGTGCTTCTTGCAAGCAGCTAGACACCAGCTGTGTTATTTGGAAGAGAAAGGATTGCCAGTGTGGGGTAGCAATACCAGTCCCAGGGTTTGTCATGAGTGCTCCAATGCTTGTGTTGGAAAAAATCCCTGCAGTGGGCTGAGTCCTACTGTCCCTCACTCTCTGCAGATACGCACAGCACCTGCAACATCCTGCTTGAAGCATCCCAGAGAGGGGAACATCTAGTTCTAACCCCCTGCCATGGGCAGGGGAATGCATTTTCCTTCCCAACAAGATAGGAAAGAAAATGGGAAGTATCCTTGGGTCTGGATCATTGACTTCTGTATTCAGGCTTCGTTGCAACAAGCACAACTCATCACCTGCTTACCAGAGCTTTTGTGTTGTTGTCTTTGCATGCTGCACCGATGCCCTTCTAGACTTACCCATGTGTTTTAATCACTCACAGAAGAGCCCCAAATCTTTTCACACTCACACAACTTTGTCTCTGCTGAGAGAGTCTCTCCTTCCGCTAACCCCCATCCCCACTCAACACACCCAGCTCTCAACTTTTGGCAAGGAAGAGCAATGGAAGTGAAGTGACAGAAAAGAGCTGGAAGGCAGGTTGCTCTAATTATGCAGGTAGCATTTCCACTGCCAGAGCTTCCCAGCACTGCTGTGTCTGCTGAGGAGTGATTTGGATGGCAGGGCTGAAGGACCAGCCATCATTATCGCCCTGACAAGAGTTGCTCCCTCTCCTTCTGCTGCTCAAGCAAAGGCAAAAAGCTCCAACCGATCTCAAGAGGAGCAGGATTGGGTCCTTAGGCTGTACATAAGTGTCTGTGTTGGAAGAGAGAATGTACAACATTGGAGGCTTCTTATAATATAAGATTAGATCAAATCCTTTCCATGCCCTGAAGCTTTCTACCTTAATGCTGGGCTACCTGTGGCAGACAGCGAGTGAGTGCCTGTCAGCACGGATCATCCTCTCAGCACTGACAATGTACAGCCCTGGAGATGGCTAAAAACTAGAGTCTAGTGGGAGCAGAATGGGACATCAAGAGGAGCAGCTGCAGTTTTTACCTGATCATTGGCATATTCCAATTGCCTGACAGGCAATCCATGGGCAGCAAATCAGGGACTTGTGAGGCTGCTCATTGAGGTGCATGAAAATTAGCTGTGGCTGGTCTCACCCAGCAAACAAACTGCTATTGCCCACAGGCAAAAGCATAGAATCATGGAATTACAGAATGGTTTGGGTTGGATCTAAGGTCATCCAGCCCAACCTTCAACCCACTGTAGCCACTACACCATGGCCCCAAGAGCCATGGCCACAGGCTTCTTGAACCCCTCCGGGGATGGGGACTCCACCACCTCCCTGGGCAGCCAGTGCCAGTGCCTGATCACTCTGCTGATGTTTATTGGGTGAAAGGACTTTCCCCTCTCCTACCTCTAATACGCCCATGAGGGAAATGTTCTGGCTAAAGTGCGTCCTTGTCCCATGAGCTCTCAGTGGCCACAGCTGTGTGGAGCTCCATGGTGTGTCCTCTTGCCACTGGCCTTCAGTCTGGGTGAGCAAATCTAGTGTCCTCTGCCCACCTGGGCTGCTGGGCAGTGATGAGCACCATGGGCTGTTCCAGATCCAGTGAGGGCACAGCCCTGGTGGGAAACTGGGAAATGCAGTGCTTAGAACAAAACAAGAGCACAGCAAAGGAGCCACACGGCAGCATGAGCTGTAGGAACTGTTCCAGCTGTTCCAGCTGGGCTGTTCCAGCCCCAGTGAGGGCACAGCCATGGTGGGAAACTGGGAAATGCAGTGCTTAGAACAAAAGAGAGCACAGCAAAGGAGCCACACGGCAGCATGAGCTGTAGAAACCTCCCTGGGGTGTTTGGATGTCCAAATCCTGCTCACTTTGGGCAGCTGACTGGAGCTTCCCCAGCTGCTCTTCTCTGCTTGAGGGCAGAGTTTTGGGCTTTGCTCCTGCCTGATCTGCAGGCACAGGCCCTCTGCTGAGCACTGTCCTGATGCCCTCACCAGCCCCTCACCTTCCAGCAGAGGACAGATCTGCACAGGGCTCATGGCTGAGAGGCTGAGGTCACGGAGGGGAACTCTGGAGACCTCTGGATGTCTCCCTGCTGTGTGCTTTACGTAGGAGTCAGAGCTGAAACAGGACAAAGCATTTCCAGCCCACACTCCTGACAGGAATTTTGAGCCTTTTTTTTTTTTATTATTAATTAAGAGCTGCTTTTCCATAAATAATCTACAATAAGGCAGTGAATAGCAATTAAAAGCATATTTCCCAAAATTAGACTTTCAGTTGCCTGTTCTGTTGCCTATCAGTGGGTAATAAGCTCTCCTCATTTCCCTGAGCATGTAATTTTTCCCTTGAATTCTTGAGTCACTGCTTTGATCACTCCCTGATTGCTTAAAGGCTGTGAGTCAGGAATATTTCCCAGTTTCATTGTCACATCAAAGGTCTTTGAGGGGCTTTCTCCAACAGAAGGCAGCCAGGGTTCCTGGCTTGACATAGTTCATCACCCTGCTGAAGCTTTGCTGCAGAGAGAGGTGGGGAACAATGCAGCTCCTCTGGCTGCTGGTGTAATCATTTGCACACCAGGTATCGGCTCCTTCCCTGGAGTCTTGGATTTGTGCTCTTGAAAGCACGGAGGGCAGACATTGACCAGGAAAGGTGGGTTTCACCCAGGCATGCTGGGCAGTGGAAGCAAAGGCAGTGGCCTTCCTCTGCTTGCAGCTTGTTGCTGCTGCTTTATCCAGGCAGTCGTGACAAGAGCAGTCCTGGCACCGAAAGCCTCACATTTCACCAGGAACAGCTTTCATGTGAGAAGGTGTAAAGGCCCTGAGCATCATAACCAACCTGCACAGGGTTGAGACTTGCAGCTTGGTACAGGGGCCAGGGTGGTACAGCAGCCAGGTTGGCACCCCCATCACTCTGGTACCTCAATCAATCAGTTTGGCACCCCCAGCAGCTTGGCACACCAATCCAGAATCACAGAACCGCTGAGGCTGGAAGAGCCCTTCGAGATCACCAAGTCCAAGCACTCACTCAGAGCTCACAGCCCCACCACTACTGCTGAGCCTCTGCCTCTCACCCACATCCCTCAGCACCACATCCATGTCTCTTAAATCCCTCCATCCCTCCAGGGAAGGTGACTCCACCATCTCCCTGGGCAGCCTGTGCCAGGGCTTGGCCACCCTTCCATCAAGAAACTTTTGCCAATATCCAACCTGAGCCTGGAGGAGCTTTGTGCTCCTTCTGGACGCAGCCCTAAAGATCCCACTGGAGAGGAACTGTTGTTTAAAGCTGCTGAGAGCAGGGCTGTGGCTGAGTGGCCACCACTCCAGCAGCAGCTATCTGCTCACCTTTCAGGCAATGCTGCCGAGGAGCTCATGTTCTGCCTCTGCTATAAGCACCTGCAGCCTATCGCCCACTTCTCCTCCTTAGCATAACTCTTTGGCTTCAGAGGAAAATGGCTTCTGTTATTCCTGACATTTCTCAGTCTCCCACTGATGGTAGATGACACCAGGCAGGGTGGCAGGGGGAGGAGATCAGGTTGCTTGCAGGTAAGCTGGCAAATCGCTCTGCGGACCCAGCGGGGCCAGGAGGTCCCCTCAAGGCTATAGGTATCACGGGCAGGAAACTCCCAGACACTGAACCCTCTTGTACTGGCAGACTGGGAGTTGTTTTTAAAGGGGGAGAAGTGGGGGATAAGAAAAGAAGAGCTTGTAGAAAATTCCAGTCTCTATTCATAAGACTTGTGATGAAAATGACCTCATGTGTTTCCTAGAGCAGCAAACAGAGCTGAAGAATGCAGCCTGTGACCGAGAGCAGCGTTTCACTGACCACTGGGGAAGCTCTGACTCACACACAGCCTTCTTTGGCTCTTCTCTCTCATTCCTGACAGCTGCTCCCTTTCATTGGTACAGAGCTGTGCAGAAGCAAGGACCAGACTTCTGGCCTCCCAAGGCATCTCCCAGTCTATCTGTGCCTGTCTGTCCGAGCTAAGACCCCAAAAGCCCTCAGGGCCCAAAGTTCTTCTTGGGGAATGAAGCCCTTAGCACAAAGCCAGCCTTCTGCAGGGGGTGCTGGACAGCCTGCAGAATACTTCGCTTTCCTCGAAGGAAAAAGGACCTGTGGAGACCAGACCTGCTGACCTTCACCACTGCTGCTTTGCAAGGCTTAGAGTGACCAAGACACTTGTGTGGCCAATGTGTCCAGAGCCTTCTCCATTCTCCCATTTTCACCACATGGCAGCAGTTACTTTCTCTTTCCAACACATCCTGCAAACAAATGGGCACCTGAGTGCCACCTGAGTGCCACCTTAGTGCCCAGGTCAGCTGCATCCAAACCTCTCCAAGGGAGACAAGCCCACAGGTTCCTATGGCCAGTTGCAGGCTCTACGGAGTGAGATGACCATTTCCTTACCTCCTTGAGGAACCTGGAGATCCCAAACCTCTATCTGCAGTGATATGCTGAGGCAAACATAGCTTTGGCCCTGAGCTTTCCATTGCTCAGCTCTCAGTGATGTCTCCAGCTCCTGTGGTTGGAAATGGGAGATTCAGAAACAGGGGCAATGGGTTGAAACTGGAGCAGGGTAGATTTAGATTGGACATTAGGAGGAAGTTCTTTGCTATGAGGGTGGTGAGATACTGGAACAGGTTGCCCAGGGAGGTGGTGGACAGCTCATTCGGTTGAGATGAGCCCCTGAGCAGCCTGGACTAGTGGGAGGTGTCCTGGTCCATGGCAGGGGGGCTGGAACTAGGTGATCTTGGAGGTCCCTTCCAACCCAACCCATTCTGTGATTCTATATTTGACTTTCCCCCCCCAGCTACAGCTTTGCAGAGAGCTGTGCTGGGCTGGGAGTGAGTGGGAATGGCAAAGCTGCTCTCCTAAGTGACTGCTTTTTGAAGAGGCCCTCCCCTCCCCTGCAGACACAGGAGATGGCAGCTGAAACACAGATCTGCTCTCTCCTGCTGAGGCTGGGGAGGAAATGGAATGCTGCAACATAAGCACGAGGGTTCCACTTGTCTTCAGCTCAGTGGCCTCTTCTCTCTCACAGTCACTTTGTCTCTCCCAATTCAAGCATGTCAGCAGCAGGTCTGATATCTGTGCCATCGACGATAAAAATCCCATTGTGCACCCCAGGTGTCATTTTCCATCTGCCTAAACAATCCCCAGCTTTGTGCCTCCTGGGGTGGCCTCTGTCTCTCACAGGTGACATTTGCACATGGGGCTGGTGGTGCCCAGGGTGCAGCTCACCCCCACACCTCCATAGGGATGGCTGTGGTGGAGTCACTGTGGGGGGACAGTTCCTCCACCCTTCATGGGGGCCTCAGCCTGGGGAAGGCAGTGGGGGCACTCTGATGGTAGCTGGTGACTTGGAGGGCAGCTCCATGCTCCTTCTTTGGAGTAACAGAATCATAGAACAGTTTGGGTGGGAAAAGCCTCTGGGATCACCCAGGACAACCCTCAGCCCTGCACCACCATGGCCACTAAACCATGGCCCCAGGTGCCATGGCCACATGTTTGCTGAGCACCTCCAGGGATGGGGACTCCACCACCTCCCTGGGCAGCCTGTGCCAGTGCCTGACCACTCTTGCAGAAAGCAATTTTTCCCTAAGCTCCAACCTCACCCTCCCCTGGTGCAATTTTAGGCCACCCCTTTTAGAAGGGAACATGAGGAAGCCACCCCTGAGCTTTCAAGCTCTGGTGCTGAAATGCTTTTCTTGACATGCTTAGGCTCAGGGTGCCAAGGGAAGTCTGTATCTGGCTTGTGTGGGAAACAGGCAGTGGGAGCAGCTGCAGAGCTCTGGGGCAGCTGCACCTCTCTGAAGGCTCTCAGATGTGGGAGATGCAGCTCCCAGCCGGGCAGGTCTGGTTTCAAGTCATAAAGTCATAGGATCACCTCAGCTGAACAAGCCCTCTAAGATCACCAGGCCCAGTCACCAGCCTAACACCACCACGGCCCCAACCCATGTCCCTTTCCTGCAGCACCATCATGTCTCCTTCTGTGGCTGTGCCAGGGCTGCAGTGGCAAGGTGGAAGAGGGCTGTGCTCCCTGCTCAGTAGAAAAGAAGTGATTCACGTTCAGAAAGTGTGGCCCAAGGAAGGGCTTAGTTCAGTGAGTCAGAATTGTGCGTTTCTGTGATCTTCCCCTCCTTAGAACTCCACCATCACTGCCATGCTCTCAGGAAGCACAGCAATTACCCTGAAAGGTGCCAACACTCCCCAAAGTACCTAGAGAGGAACAATTACCAACCCGTCTGGCTGGTGACAGCATCAGTGAAAAAGGCAACTTTCATCTGTGACACAATTTGTCCAGAATTAACGAAAATATCCGGGGCTGGGCTCATGGAGTGATTTGTCACATTACACTAAAGAAACCCAAGGTTAGGCTGGACATGAAAAGAAACTCCCTGGAGGTCAAAGCAATTAAACATTGGAACAAGGCATCAAGCCAGGGGTCACAGAGGCCTCATCTAATGAGAACCTTCAAACAGGAGGGAGCTCTGCAGTCGTCTCCACTCATTGCTTCACCAGCTTAAAGACCCATTTGAAGCCCTGCCACAGCACAGCCAATGGAAGCATTCCCATGGGCTTGACTAGTTTCCTGCAGGGGACGGGAGACGTTGGGGCAGCTCTGGACAGCTGTTCACAGAGTCACAGAATGGTTTGGCTTGGAAGGGACCTCAAAGCTCATCCAGTTCCGACCCCCTGCCATGGGCAGGGACACCTCCCGCCACCCCAGGTTGCTCAAAGCCTCCTCCAGCTTAGTCTGGAACACCTCCAGGAGGGGACATCCATAGCCTCCTGGTGTTTAGCTTTAGAAATGGTTCTTTTAAGGGCCAGGAATCTGTGCTGTGACAGGAGAAAGACAAAAATGTAACCCAAATTCTCACCCAGACATTGGAGCTGAGGACTAAATCAACTTCTGCTACAGACACCATCAGCTAAAAATGATCTCTGCAGGAGCAGCTGACTGTCTGTTGACAGAGATGGACACAGACATTGAATGATCTCAGGGCCAGAACCTACAGAGGAATGCAGCTGGATCAGCACACTGTCATGGTTAATAGTCTCAGAAGCAACCCAAATAATTAAAAAGCAATAGGTCAGACACTTTGCCACACTCTGACTCTAATAAATGATTAAAAATTCAAAACTATGCAGCCTCAGTGATATGGAAATCAAAGTGGACTTTTTTTTGTGTGACTAGATGGCCAGGCACACAATCACCTATCCCTTTGCCTGCCCCAGCACCCCCACAATCCTCCTGCAAGGTCCTAGGCATGGGGGTGGGAGAGAAGGTGAAGATTCAAGATGATTAGGAGACAACAGCAACTCACTTATGGTAACTGAACAGCAGCAGCACAACTCAAAGCAGATGAAGCAAACAGGCTGCAGGATTACCCAGGCTGGAATGAAGGGAGCAGCCAGAGGGGCACTGACTGCACCCAGGGCTAGTTTGGAGTGGATCATGCAAAGCTTTTGCATAAACTGAATTTCTTCCTATTAGCTCTGAGGACATCGATGGAGCGACTCCAGCACATCCCATGGGTGTCTGTTGCAGGTTGTAGGATGGGCCTGACCAGGACAAGTTGAACTAATTAGCTAAAAGATGGTCAGAAGAGAGAGATGTGACCTGCAAATGATGAGAGGGTGACAGAAAAAAAGCAGCAAGACTATCTGCAGGAGTTTCAGAAGGGAGTTTTCTGTGTAACCAGGAGAGCTCTTGATCAGCTTGAAATAGCCTAATGGGAGCTGAAGGCTGGGCAAGGCTTTTGCTCCCTGAAAGTGACACTGGCAGAGAGCTTGAGTAGAGTTTACATCACAAAATGGAAATGGGGTTTTGATTCATTTCCCCTCGTGAAGTTCTGCAAGGACAAAGAGCAAGAAGCCCGTGGGGCTGAAACCCTGAGGCACTAACACCAAGGGCACTGGTCCCATTGCCTCGATGGCAACATCCCCAGCCCCCTGGGCAGCAGCAGCTGTGTCCAGCCTACGGGTCAGAGCTGGTGCTGGGGCAATGTGTGCTGCTCAGCAGCATGTGCTGCCCCCTCGGGCCCCCGGGGCGGGTGGGGAGCCCTGGGCATGCCACTGGCCACAGGGGATTTACGTGGTCAGGTGAAATAGCAAACCAAGGGACAGAGGGAAAGCCCCACACACCTCCTGGCTCAGTGCAGCTCCCCGAAGGGAGCCACACGCTCCTTGAACCCCTCTGTAGGTGCAAGTGCTGCTGTAGAATTTACTCTGGACCTTAGATTTGGCTCATTTTAATATTTCTTTTTATTTTTTTGTCAAAGAAATTGATTCATAGGAAAATCTCTTCCCCTCTTACTCCCCCAGTCTTGCAATCTTATCCACAAATCAATTCTGCTACCCTGTGATTGCATTTTATTCAAAGCAGAATGATTGGGCTGGAGTTTTGATTCAAGGGAAAGTGGCAAGATAGGGACAAATCTGATGCCTTGCCAATACTCATCAATTAATGCTGCAACAGTACAAATAGAATCAGGGAAGAGTTGGACCTCTGCTCTGCTTTGTCCCAGAACAGGTGAGGCCAGACACAGCCACCCTCCAAGTGTAACTCTCCTCACTTTGGAGGGGCAGCACTAAGAGCTGCTGAAGGCTTTGGCTTCTCTGGCGTCAGCACAGGCTGCCCAGGGAGGTGGTGGAGTCCCCATGCCCAGAGGTGTTCAAGAAACTGTGGCCATGGCACTTGGGAACCGTGGCCATGGTGGTGCTGGGTTGATGGCTGGAGGTCTTTTCCAACCCAAACAACTCCCTGGTTCTATGATTCTATAGGTGCAGCTCCATGGATGATGGGAGTGCTGCTTCCCTTAGAGATGGATTGAGAGTGAAAGACAGAAAGAATAAGATCTCAGAGAGGCAGAAACCCAGAGACTGGATTGTAGATAGCACTGAATCCCCAATGCATTTTTAAACTTCATTTTAAAGGGAAAACAATGGGGGGGAGAAAAGCCTCAAAGGCACCTCTTTAAGTGCCAGTTTCACAGTAATCCCTCCTCAGAGAGCTGACTCTATCACCACCGCAAGGAGGAGGCAGGAATGGAACTGGTTTTGTTGTTCTCTCATGCTTGTGACACGATGGAAACGTGGAGTTCTCCTGCCTTTTGCTTTTCACCTTGCTGAACTGCTGTCAGGCTCCTGCAAATCATTTACACCATGAGCAACACTTGTGAGGGAAAGGGCAAGGGCTGAGAAAAGCCAAAGGCAGAGAGGTCCTGCACTGGATCTTCTCTTGCAGAGAACTGGCTGCAGTGTGCACTTGTGCAGGTAGCACTGGAGACAAGTCCAACGAAGCTGAGACAACAGCAAATGAGCTGAGACTCTGAAACGTCTTGGTTTGGGCTTTGACATGAAGCTCACTGGGGCAAAAAGATGGATTCTGCACATTCAGTAAAGTCAGAAGGATTTGTGCTCTCTAAAGGTCTGGAAGAAATGTGTTCATAGATAACTGAGCAGCTGCTTGCCCCATGGGCAGGACATGCTCTCATCCCGTGGGCACCCACCCAGGCAGAGGAGCAGGGGAGGACAATGTTCCTGGCCAGCTCTGGAGCACATTCAATACCTTTTCCAGGACAGACCTTCCATGAAAATCCTGTCACCCCCAAGGCTGTTTTTAATGGTGGCTTTACAGTTTGCCAGCTACTAATGGTCTGGAAGCCTCCAAACCCATCCCAGACCTCCACCCTCAGACATTCATTTAATTACCTGGCTAAGAGATTGTAGCCTTGAAGACAAACTCCTACAGCTTCCAATCCTCTTGATCCTTCTTTGACTCAGCTTGACATCTGGGTTTTCCTACCTCAACCCCAGGCACCTGAACCACCTGCATTCTCTTTTCCAATCAATACCTTCAATAATTTTCTGCCTGGCTTAAGCCTCAGAAATGAATTGATTGCCTAGGCTTTTGAAAGCCAAATTCAAGCCAAAGATTAAAAGTTAGAAAGATGCTTAGTGAGGAATGAAGCCATTGCTAAAACAGGTTTCCTTTCCCTGGCTAGCCCTGCCTTGCCTTCTTCCCTTGCTGCTCCCTCTCCTAGAGAGGATGCGCTGAGTCCCCTCAAGAGGAGACATCACACCAGCTGCTAGATGCAGCAGATCTGTTCTGGTTTCTCAGGACTTCAGTTTGAGAGTTGATGTGTAAATTGCATTTGGGGTTAGAAATGAGGAGCAGGCTTTCTGAGAATCCCCCTTTAGCTTTGCTGAGACCATAGCAGCTTCTGAAACCACTCCTCTGGTCCTGGAGCACCCCTGCTATGGGGACAGGCTGAGGCAACTGGGGTTGTTCAGCCTGGAGTCCTTAGAACTGCCTGCCAGTGCCTGAGGGGGCTGCAAGAAGGCTGCAGAGGGATTGATTTATGGTGGGCTTGGACTGACTTCTGCTGCTGGAACAGGAGCTCAGAGGTTTGTAAGAGAGGAAAGAAGCTTTTGCAGAGCTTGTACTGACTGGCCCCACAACAGTCACCCAAAGAAAAGGATGCAGCAAGGCTTTGGCCTTGCTTTTCTGCTTGGGCTCCTCAGACTGCTGATGAGGTGCATCTCAGGAGCCAGGAGGAAGGCTGGGCCACCTGCACTAGAAGCTTTGGAGGAGAAGAGGGCACTGAGATCAAGGCGGTGCTGTTGGCAGCCACCTCATAGCCAGTGCCAGACCCGTGGTCTGGAGCAGGTGCCCTGCACGGTTGCTGTGTTCAAGCAGAGCACTTTTGTTTGAGGTGGTGTCTGAACACAGGCTGGCCCTGAACCCTCCAGAGCATCTTTAAAGGCTTTGAGGAGAGGTTGGGGACCTCTCTGAGTGCCTCAGCATTGATTGAACTTTGTCAAGAGTGACAGAGCCACAGCACAGACTTCCCAGAGGGGTGGTGGGGTCTCCATCTCTTGAGACATTCCAAACCCACCTAGATGTGTTCCTGTGTGACCTCCTCTAAGTGACTCTGCCCTGGCAGGGGTTGGACTGGATAATCCCCAGAGGTCCCTTCCAACCCCCACCGTTCTGGGATTCTGTGGAACTTGTAGTTTCAAAGTAAACTTCAGCAAGAGGCCAACCTACCTAAACCATACAGCCTCCCACTGCCTCAGGAGGGTGTCAGGGTGGCACAGTATGGCTGAGGACAGCCTGGAGCAATCTTGCCACGCAGGACCTTATCTGCTGAAGGCTTCCCTCGTGCTGTTTAGACACAGGTGAAAGGTGCCAGGGGCAGTTGTGGTCAGCAAGGTTGTCCTGGCTTTGCTGCTCACTCTGCCTGTGCAGCAGCCTGAGAGAAGCCAGCAGGCAGCTGCTGGGCAGCAGATCAAGTAGTGATGGCCACGGCAGGGGACAGCAGCAGCCAGCCCAGCTCTGCAGATCCTGCCCCAGGCTCCTTGTCCTGGCTCTATCCTTTCCTCCTTCCCTCCCTGTCCTGGGGCAAGCGCTTCCCCAGATGTCCCCTGCCTGGTAGGGACACACTGGTGGTGCCACCAGTGCTGCAACCCATTGGCTCTGGGTTTCTTTAGTCTTGGCTGGGTGGAAGGCTCCCGAAAGGCAGTTCAAAGACCCTCAGACAAACAAATCTGGTGGGCTGGTCAGCCCTGTGTGCTTGTTTGCTGCTGCCCTGAGCAGCCTTTTAAGGACATAAACCAAAGAAATGGTGAATTAACCCTGTGAGGCAACACTCCCGGCAGCTCCACGCTCTGTCCCGGTCACCGAGATGGGTTTTGAGGCTGATCCTTGCCTTGGAGACGACGAAGTTGCACCGCAGACGTTAGAGAATCAGTTAAAGCCCCTCCGGAGCCGAGCTCTGAAAGCCCATCCAGCACGGGAGGGACCAGCCCAGGGCTGGCTGCGCCGCGGTCACATGAGTGTCCCAAACAATGGGGACACAGTGTGGAGATCTGAGGCCACTGAACTTTGTGTCGCTTCCCAACTGCAGCGCGGCTCAGAATTTATGGCTGTACTCGCCTTTCAACTTTCCCAACCTTCCTTTTTCCCCAAGTGTTTGCAGCATTCTCACATCAGTATTGCTCCCAACACCAAGCCCTAGGAGCTGTGCTCCGGGGACAGCTGTGTGACATGGATGGGACTCCACCAAACCAGCTGCAGCATGGGTAAGGGCTACACCAAACCCTGCTCACCCACACACGAGAGAACAATGGGGAGCAAAACCATCCTGGATTGCAAGACAGTTTTGTCTCCTTTCATCCTTGTGCAAGATGTCCCCTCTGGTGCAATGACCCGGAGTGGCTACAGGCTGCAGCTGACATCCCAGTGCCATTCATTACCTCTAAATACAAATCAGTCACAGCTACAAAGCCCATGCCTTGGTTTATCTATTTATTTGCTATTCTTTCTGAGGGGGAGAGAGATCTGATTTCCAGGGAAGAGGGAATGCTGGCTTTTCATGAAAGCTTTCAAATGTTGTGAAACGATCAGGAAAAAATTCCTTGCCAGAATTGTTCACTGTCCAAGCTGCACACAATGACTAAACCTACATGACAGACACTTAGCTTGCATAGAGATCCTTGCTTAATTGCCCTCCTCCCTCCTGGCTGAGGGATGCACTAAAGCATATGCTCATCTAAAGACATATGCTTCCTCTCTGCGTGGGTCAGCAGGAGCTGAGCGTGTGCTTAAACATAAGCAAATGCTTAAATGCTCCTCTGGAACAGGGCTGCTTTCCTCAGGCAGCTCCGGGGAAGTGCTCTCCTGGAACACTTCTTCTCTACAGCTCCCTGAGTGGAGGCTGGAGCCAGCTGGGGGTTGGTCTCTTCTGTCTAGTCTCAGGTGATGAAAGGAGCGGAAATGGCCTGGAATCGTGCCAGGGGAGGTTAGGTTGGAGATGAGGAAAAATGTCTTTGCTGCAGGAGTGGTCAGGGCTTGGCACAGGCTGCCCAGGGAGGTGGTGGAGTCACCATCCCTGGAGGTATTCCAGAAACCTGTGGCCATGGCAGCTGGGGCCATGGTGGTGCTGGGTTGATGGTTGGGCTGGATGCTCTCAGAGAGCTTTTCCAACCCAAACCACTCTCTGATTCTTATTGATTCCATGGCTCTATTCCATGGTTTAGTGGCCTTGGTGGTGTTGGGTTGGTGGTGGGACTGAATGACCTTAGAGGTGTTTTCCAACCTTAAGGACTCTGATTCTCTGACTCAAAGATTCTGCGGGTGAAGACAAGGAGTTCATGCTCTGTTCCCATGGGTGGCAGGGCAGGGATCTGAATGGTGTGGGTGGCACTCATTGCACTCATGGAGCACAGGTCTGCCAGCATGCATCACTTCAACCCAGCTTCAGGAAGCAAAGCAAGATTGATTTTCTTTCCTTACAACTTTCCAAAATCCCCACTTTTTGCAAAAAAAAAAAACCCACAAAACCCCAATATGTTTTGGGCAAAACAAGTTGGAAGGGGCAGAGGCTGACCCACCTGGGCTCTCTTTGCTGGCTGTCCATGCTAAGGCAGTTCTGGGGGGGCGGGTTTGGCCGAGAGAAAGGAGCCCGGGTGCCGTCCCTGCCCTGCAGGTAAGGCTCTGCTGCGGCGGCGGCAGCTGATGATTTGTTCTTTTCTCTTGTCCCCGGCTCCCAACTAAAGAATGCATTGTGGGAAACCCGTCCTGACACATGACACTGTGCAGAGGAGGAGCACAGCGTGAGGCAGCATCAAGGGGCTTACTTGGCCTTGATGCACTCCTGCACAGCATGGGGCTGCAGCGCTGAGTGTCTCTCCCAACTGAAGCGCTGGTGCAATTTGCACAACTCTCATGAGAGCGCACGGGGAGGCTGGTCTCAAAGCCCTCATGTAAACAACGCTGGGGGAAGAAAGGGAGAGGAAAAGAGCCTGCACCGGGCACGGGAAAAGCACAAAGGCAGCTGGCTCAAAAGAGGCTGATCTAAGGAGGAGGGGAGCCGGGAGGGAAAGGGGCAAACGAAACCCAAACCTGAGAGAGCAGGGTGGGAAGGGGCAGAAAATGAGAGCCAAATATGAGAGAGTGGGGTGGGAAAGGGCAAAAAAATTGAACCTGAAATAGGAGAGAATGTGGTGGAAACGGGCAGAAAACGACCCCCACATCTGAGGGAGCAGAGTGGGAATGGGCAGAAACTGCTCCCCAAATCTGAGGAGCTGAGGGGAAGGGTCAGAAAATGCCCCCAAATCCGAGCAGCTGAGGTTAAGGCTGAGCAGTGCACCGGGTGGGCAGCGGCAGCACAGCAGCTGCGGGCAGGAGCGGTGTGGGGAGACACTGGATGGCAATGCTCAGCCAGGGATCCGCTTCCACGGCTCAGACACGCTCCGAGGGCTCTGCGCCTCAGAGGTGCAGCCCTGAAACTTCTTAAAACCCTCCCAAGTTCAGCTGAGAAGTTTGCATAAAGGGAAGAGAGGGAGGGAAAGGGAAGGGAGGGAAAGGGAAGGGAGGGAGGGGGCTGGCAGTGCTCCTCGCTAGCCTGTCTCTGAGCAACGAGCCCTCCTGCAGCCACTCTCCCTTGCTGCTGCTGCTTATCATAAAATGCCATTTCGAGCATCACATTTACATTTCAAAAAATGCTGCATCGCTGCTCCAAAATTAATTATTAATCTTTCATCAGCCCCTTCCACACATACAGCTCTAACTTTGATTCTGCTACCCGTTCGGGGGAGGGATGGGAGCGGGGAGGTGGGGGGAAGAGAAGATCCTTTAATCTTGTGTCACCGTTCTGTGGGGTTCTCCTCTCATGTGCTGCTACTTCCAGCCCTGCCTGTCCCCTAAGTGCTCTGGAGGTACTGCTTCTACTTTTCCACTCACTTAGAAAGGAAGTTTCCCAGACTTTGGAGAGCAGGAATGTGTCATCCTGTGGGATGCAGTGCAGGAAAGTGTCTGCTCCTCTCGTTTGATCTGGTGCTGGAGCCTCAGCCATGGAATCACAGAAACATTAACAGAATGGTTTGGGTTGGAAAAGCCCTCTGAGATCATCCAGTCCAACCATCAATCCAACACCACCATGGCCACTAAACCAGGGCCCCAAGTGCCACGGCCACACATTTCCTGAACACCTCCAGGGATTTATTTGGGCTACCCGGGGGCGTGTGGGACTCTTCATCGATCTGCTCGGCGCAGAGGTGTGTATGGAATGGGCTGGGTACTGGCTGCTTGCTGTTAAAGGGGAGCACTGCACATGGGAACATTTGCTGTAAGCCTCTCAAAAACTGGATCCTCCTCTTGCCTACAGTGGAAAAGAAAGGGGAGCAAGAAGAGGGAATGGCTTTGAACGGCTTTAAACTGGATGAGGGCAAATTTTGACTGAACATCAGGAAGAAACACTTTACAGGCAGGGTGAAGAGACACTGGAACAGGTTGCCCAGGGAAGCTGTGGATGCCCCTTCCCGGGAGGTGTTCAAGGGCAGGTTGGACGGGGCCTGACAGCAGCAGGGAGAGCAAAGGCTGGGTTCAGAAAAGTGAGAGTTTGGTTCAGTTACAGAGAAAAAGGAGATGTGCTTCTGAGCCTTCCTGGATTCCTTTCTCTTCCGAATGCTTCCTGAGTACACAGAGTATTTCCCAGTTGTGCATAATTTCTCCATGAGGCACCACAAGTGGTTTTTTAAGGGCTCTGGAAACTGACCCTAAAGGAATGGTTGGACTTTTTTACCCTTAAATGAAATGAAACAAATTTCCTTTCCTGAACTGCAAGACAGGTTTCTGATGGATCCTACTCTTCCATTAATGAATCTCAACTGATTTAATTGCTCTTGAATTAGGTAACACAAACCCTGCTCCTGGTTTAGCTGAAATCAGAGTTAATAAACAAAATAAAGAGGCAGGGCTGGTCCCTGGGCCACTGATCCGAATCCTTTGCCACCAGCTTGGGTGTTGTGTTTCCCCTTTCATTAACTCATCAGCCTCTGACAACCAGGAGGTCTTAGCTAGACTCGATGGCTTTCACCCCCAGATGAAAGTCACTGAAGGCAGTTCCAAGACAATGGCAGGATAAATTCCAAGTATCCCTGGGCTCAATCACTTGCTCTGTTATAAGACCAAAACCCTCAACGTGTCCAAAATGATGTTGAAGGTGGATCATGGTTGTAGGCTACAGAGGAGAAGAAAATTGTATTTTCTCTTTCCAATTGACTGGAATTCTCATGGGAGAGCAGTGACCAAGATAAAAGCTCAGCAAAGACAAATAAAGCAAGAACTCCACCTCTTCCTCCAAGATGTGAGAACAGTGCTGGCTGGGGAGGGCTTTGTTTTGCTCCTGTTCTCTCCACAACACAGAGAATGTTAATGAAGGATGCTGCTAACTGGGACATAATCCTGTCTGTGAGGGATCAGGGGAAATTTAGATGAGGGACTATCTCAGATAATGAGAGGCAATTGGGAGTTTTGGGAAGAGCTGAGAAATTGGCATCTGGAAGCAATAATTACAGATTTTGCTGCATTTACTGGGACAGGCTATGGAAGGAACCTCTTTGGTGTTAGCTGTGAACCTTGGCAGGGAAGGAATTAGGATACCTGGTGCTAAAATCTCCTCAAATCCCTCAGAGGCGTAGTGAAGCTCTGGTGCCCTGCCTGGCACGCTGGAGTTTGCTGAGCTGATACAAATCATATTTCCAGGAGGATGTGTACATTGCACTCCCAGATGTCAGCCAGATGAGACGAGGAGATTGTGGCTCACAAGCTGCTTTTCTCCTTCCCTGTTTTGCTTAAGAAGAAAAGAATTGCTTGTGTGCTGTTTACAGAGATGGCAGCAGGGTGTCTACTATTTTAGCCACTAAGACAAACAACCTTGAACATCAGGAGGGGTTTTTCTCATCCAGACAAGTAAGCAGTCATCAATTACAGTCCCACACATGAAACACAAATTTAGCACGGCGGAAACGAAAACTAAAGCAATTTGTACCTTTGCCGTTCCGAGGGGATTCATCCCTGCTCTCTGCACAAGAAACATTTCCTCTCTTGAAGGCAAAGTTATATCAATGTCACCCACCTTAAGCTGAATCACAGCAAGAAGATGATATCCTGGCACGCCTGGCATCAGCTGCTCATTACTGAGCTGTCTCGTTAGCGTCTGTTAGCAAACACTGCTCCGGCACCGTGAGCTCGCGCTCAGGCTTGACTTGCTCAGGCTGCTGACAGCAAATCCAACAGTGAAGAAAGAAGTGTTTTGGAAAACTTAGTTTTCAATTAATGCCCAGTAAGCAAACTGACCTGAGGGGCAGCCCAGGGACCTGGGGGTGTTCAGTCTGCAGAAGAGGAGGCTGAGGAGAGACCTCATTGCTCTCTGCAACTCCCTGAGAGGAGGCTGGAGCCAGGTGGAGTTGATCTCTTCTGCCAGGTGATAGACTGAGAGAAAATGTGCCAGAGGAGGCTTAGGTTGGAGATGAGGAAAAATGTCTTTGCTGCAAGAGTGGTCAGGGACTGGCACGGGCTATCCTAGGGAGGTGGTGGAGTCCCCATCCCTGGAGGTGTCCCAGAAATGCATGGCTATGGCACTTGGGGCCATGGTGGTGCTGGGCTAATGGTATGACTGGATGATCTCAGAAGTCTCTCCCAACCCTAATGGACCACATCACCAATCCACAGTGACACCCTCCCTGTGAGCACCCTCCCTGCTATGGCAGCACAGCAGCACTGACTCTCTGATGGGCTGTCATGGAGCTATCTCCCTCATTTTCCTTCAATGCGAGGCCAGAACTGGAACCCAAAGCCTGCTGGGCTCTTCCCCATGGGTGTGTTTGGATGGGGAAGCCAGGCCCCCTGCCTCAGTGCTGGGATGTTTGGCTGAACCTGCTGTCTCTGTTTTGGAGCACATGTTTGACTGAACTGCAGAACTTTTGGAGATAATTCTGCCTGCCCTGCTCTGAAGGATTTGTATTCTCAAGTAGAACATGCACAAGAATAAAGATTTTGATTGCAGCTTTAATATCAAAGTAATGTGTTTCAATTGACTAGGCAGGCCACTAACAATTTAGATAAAGGGATGCAATATAACAATTAATGAGCTATACACAAATGCCTCCCTGTTCATTAACCCTTCAGAGGCTGCCTAGCTGCACACAGCTCAGGGTTTCCCTTCTTGTTGTCAGCTCTCTAAAAGGTGGCAGAGTCCTCAAAGCATGCTGCTGGGAGGCTGCTTTAATGCCTGGGAAGTGCTGTGCACAGACATGATGCAGCAGTGTGTACAGAGCCCTGGTCAAGGGCCCGAGAGAGGGGATGGAATTTACTGGAGTTCCTACAGGGGGGAATTTCAGTTCTTAGCCACTCTACCATCAGCTCTCTCAAGCAGAGCTGGGCTTGCAAGAGCAGCCAGCCTGGGGCAAAACTCTACTTGAAAGAGCAGCAGGATAGGAAAGCTTTCAGGAAAGGGGTTACCCATCCCTTAGCGCCAGCTTCAGTCCCAGCAGAGATGGAAACAACCCAAGACCTGCCCTGCTCCTGCAGGCAGTGTTTTCCAGCAGCACCACAGCAAGCAGCTCATGCTGCTGCCACAGGTGCTGCAGCATCTGGAGAGGCCCAGGGCCAGCAGGCACACTGTTCCATGACAGCCATCCCTCCTCACAGACAGCTCTTCCTTCTTGACCTGCTTGGAAATGGCCTCGGGGGGTTGCATCAGGGAAAGTTTAGGTTGGAGATGAGGAAACATTTCTTTGCTGCAAGAGTGGCCAGGGGTTGGCACAGGCTGCCCAGGGAGGTGGTGGAGTTTCTTCTTGGGGGACTTTCAAGCCCCACCTGGATGTATTCTGTGTGACCTGCCCTGCCTGACCCTGCTCTGGCAGGGGGTTGGACTGGGTGATCTCCAGAGGTCCCTTCCAACCTCTACCATTCTGTGCTTCTGTGAAACCAGTTCAAGGTGGACAGCAACAACATTGAAGGTGGACACAGGCAGGAGCAGACAGAAAAGTAGAGGGCCCCAAAGCAAGGCATCATGTCAGAGCTGCAGTTCTTGACTGCTGTGGGAAAAGGAGTTCAGGAAAAGATCCTACTCTGCATTTTTCCCCCTGGTGCATCAAAGCTAAAAATCAAATCAATACCATCTTGGTATTGGAGGGTGGTGACAGCATGTGGACATCAGTGCTGTAATTAAAAAGCCATTCAGCTCAGTTGGTACCATGTAATTTTAGCTGCAGCCACTGCCTGTTTCCAAGCAATCTATTTACCCCCAAATGTCCTCAGGCGTGGACTGAGGAGTGTGAAATGATGGAGGTTTAGTTATCCTCATACATAACAAATTTCAGTTCTAATTCCTGCTGTAAAAAATGTGATAATAATGTTTCCCTGAAGTCTCTGTGCTAACTGGCACCAGGGACAGGAGAGCAGAAAGAAACTTTCTCTGCTGTACTGCTCCCTTTGGTCTCATTGTGTCTGTGGCTTCTGCCCTGAGCTTGCACCAGCCCCAGCCCCTGCTGCCCCTCTCTGGGGTTCATGCCAGGCACTGCCTTGGGAAATGGTGCTGTGAGATTCCCCCAGCCCAACAGGGACCCTCAGAGGAATGTCCCTCATTGCTCAAAGACTGGCAGAGCTCTGTCTGTATATCCTGCTCACAGAAAAAGCTCAGGGCCACTCATTAAAGGAGCAGCTAAATTAATGGCAAGCAAAGTTGAGCAGAATGCACACAGCGTTTAACTTCCTAAGCTGAAACTATCAACCAATTACACCCAGCAGGGAGGCTCAATTAAATATTAAACTTATTTAGAGAGGAGAAAACTGAGGCAGAAAATCCAAAGGCTACTTGTGAGGATGGTACCTCGGGCCTGCTCTGTAATTGGCATTTCCTTCAGGTTCATTTATTTCTCTCTGCAAGGCTGTGTGCCCACCAGCAACCTTGGCACAGCTGTAAATCAGCTGATACTCTGCTGCACCTTAGGAAACCTACAGAGCTGGCCCTGCCCGCAGCGCTGCAGGGGTGCCTGCATCCCAACCCCAGCCGTCTCCCCAGCCCCCTGCGCCCACTGCACATCTTCTTGCTCCTCCCACCCCTTGGCTGGCTCCTGGGGTCATTCTTTCCCTCCCACCATGGATTTGTCCTCACAGAGTCACGGAATGCCAGGCTGGAATGCACCCCAAGGACCACCTGCTCCCACCTTTCCAGGCAGTGGTGCAGTTGGAATGAGCTGGCCCAGCAGTGTAGGGAAATCCAGAACTGCTGGCAGATGATTTCAGTGTCCAGCTGTGCTCATGGGGAAACATTTCCTTCTGGAGTCCAATGGGAATCTCCCCAGCAGTAACTTGTCCCCATCCCCTCTTGTCCTTGCCATGGGACTCCTTGTACAAAGGCAGTCTCCCTTCTCCTGGTAGCCACCCTTGAGGCACTGCCGTGTTTTGGAACACTCTTCTCACTGTTTTTGCCACCAGACATCAAGGAGGATGGGGATCCTGGGATGCTCCAAATGGAGACAAACCCTTTTGTTGTCCTCTGAGCAGAGAACAGCCATCAGCTTCCCTCTTGCATCTCTTCATGTGTCCAAGGTACAAACCTGTCTGCACTTGGTGCATTTTTAGCTTCTTAGAAGACTCTACCTGCACTGACCTGCAGTTGCTCAGCCTTTGTCCCTGCTGAACACAGTGGAAGCCACATTAACTGACACAGGATTTATGTTCCTGGCATGTTTCCTCAGCAATTCATGAAGGTGTCCAGGCTCAATGCCATAAAATCCACAGGTGGACTACAGAGGGTCTCCTAGAGCCCTGCAGGAGCCCCAGGGGAGGCCCAGGAGGAGCTCCTCCCCCGCAGTGACCACTGCCCCCTGGCTAACCACATTCACCACCCTGCCTGTCTATCCAGATGGAAGAGTGCAACATGCTCCTCTCCCCTCCTCACTGCTGTGCACAACGTTCAGCTGAACAAGCTGTCAAGTGGGAAAAGGAGTAGGAGGTGACCAGCTTTCCCTCCCTCCTCTCCACTAGTGTGCAAACCAGCAGCAGCAGCAGCTATCAGGGGGAGCAGATATTTTTCAGTAGCCTGCAGGCTAAACATCCCTCCCTCATCTACCTGTCTATCTCCCTGCTGCTCTCAGTGTACACCACGTGTAGCAAGAGCTCCCAGGAAAGCCTGGGGAGCAGAACTCAGCCTGGTTCTTCCACAACAGTTAGATAAATGCTTCCTTTGTCCAGAAAAGAAAGGCAAAAGGTCTTTCATCAGTGCAGGATTTCTCAGGACAGATCCCAAGGTACCAAACACCTAACCTGCAGACTCCTGATGCTCTGAAGATGTAACAGGGCTTCCACACTGTGCTCACACTGCTCCCTACACATCTCTCCTGGCCAGTGCTGGGGACAGCCACTCACTCAGGTGGCTTGTTGGTCTGACATGGTGCTGGATGTTTTTCTGGTATCTTAAATGACTCCCAGACTACTGAAACGCCTTAGGACTAGGAGTCACGCAGTGTGGTGAAGAGAAACCCCAACTTGCTGACAGAGTCCAAAGCCTGGTGCCTAGGACACCCCCAGGACACCCCCAGGACTGTTTTCTGGCCAGCTGGCTGGGGACAGCTTGAGTTCATACCCACACAGACTGCCTAATGGGAATGGTCTCTGGGCTGACCTAACTTCTGTACCCTGGCCAGGAACTGCCTGGGTCAAAACTGTGCCAAGGACCCTTCTAGCAATGGAATGGTTCAGACAGTCATGGTTGAGTGCCAGGGGATTTTCATCTGAGTTACTTAATTTACTTGGGTAGCATTAGCCTTTGGGAATCCAAGAGTCCAAGCTCATTGATAGCCTCCTATACATCACCTACTCTTATTAGCAAGAGTAATAGCACTTTCCTGATAGCAGCTCAGCCCTCCAGCCCAACAGCTCTGGAGCAGCAGTCAGGGGTGGCAAGCTTCCAGGTGGGCTGGCTGAGCACCTGCCTGTGCTACAGGGCACCAGGCTGCTTCTGTTCCAGGATGACGTTATCCAGAGCTCCAGCTCAAATCTCCCCAGGTCCTGCATCTGCTGCCAGTCACTCTCTGTCTGAGGCACTCTTATACCACAGTCTCTGCCAGCTGGATGGGCCTGAGAGCACCAAATAAGATTGTTCATAGAAAGAAATGGGTCAGCAGCCTTCACAGCTCTAGCCTCTTCCTCCTTCAGATTTTGGTTCAGAGCATGTGTCCAGATGTTTGCAGTGATCTGTTTGTGGCTGGCACCACAGAGACCTCTCCTCCAGGGAAGGAAGTGGAGCTGGCTGCAGAGAGCAGGGGGATGCTGTGATGAACTGGGACTGCCAGGAGACCTGAATGTTTTGACACTAGAATTCCTTTGGCTTCAGGACTCCTTCAGCATCTGTGGCCAGGATGGTTTCTGGTACTGTTCCCAGGCCCTCTGCCCAAGCAGTGCCTGTGGGTCTCAGACCATGGTGAGGAGCTGGGGGCCCCCAGGGCAGGCTCAGTGTGCCCTCAGGGTGTGGGTCTCACCTGGAGCACCCCCCTTCAGGTGTAGCCATGCTCACTCCTCTGTTTCAGTCTGATGCAGCTTTCACAGAGGCAAGGTGGAAATCTTTCCAGCTGACTTTGGGGCAGTAGGGCCAGGCAGGCTCATCCCCAGGAGCACAGGAGCAGAGAGGCTCTTCAGGTCCTGGTGAGAGCTCAGAAGATCACTGGATCTCCTTTATTGTTTCCTTTCTAACTGATCCAGGTTAGAGGGAGTGTGTCCTGCTCTTGGCAGGTGCATGCCTGCATCCCTCTGCTGGCTCTGGCTGAGCAGGGACAGGCTGGAGCTGAGCAGCAGCCGCCAGGCTCTCCTCTGATGCAGCAGAGTTGCATAATGCCATGCGATCTGCTCTGCTCTCCTGCCTCACCCCACCGGGGATCTCTCATGATAAAAACACAGTAAAAGGCTCTTGATTTATTTTGCTGACTGGAACATTTCATTATATTGATTCAGCTCATGAGAGCCCCACAAGGAAATGGAAAATAGCCCATTATTTTTAATTTCCAATTGGAGAAGTTACAACACAGTTCTATTTATGATGTGCAGGGCTTCTGTTTTATCTAAATCATCAAACCCAGCACTTATTTTTAGAACAGTCTATTCCCATCGTTAAGGCAAAGAGTAAGGCTTGAACTTGTGGCTGTGTTGCAGGCTGCTGAGGTTCAAAGGGATTCCTGTGCATTTTGCAGGGAGCTGGTGAGGAGGTGAAGCTGCCAAGCATCCTGAACTTCTCTATTTTGGGAAAAATGGTGGGCCAGGATCATCTTATAAAATGTATTCACGGCTTAAATTGAACAATTTAACACTCTGCAGCTTAAGTAAAAAATTAATAGAAGACAGATCTTTGAAGTGGTGGCATCTGTGTAAGCCTCTTGTCCCCTGCAGCCAGGAAAAAAAAAGTCATCAAGGCTTCAGACAAGCAGCACTAAGCACTGGAACTCTCCATAAAAATATTCATGATGTAGAGCAATTACTTGGGTTTGATATGAGAGAAAAGTTGCTAAAATGTGTTTATTTTGCCTCTCTCTGTATCATATCATTCGAAGGATATGCTCTGCGTGACTCCTGCCTCCTGGTAGGTTCCTGCTCTGCGGAGCAGCCCTGTGCACAGGTGGAGGAGGAGGCTGGTGCAGGCTCGGCGGCAGGGTGGGCAGCCAGGCATTCCTGGCACGTACTCAGATACTTCTGCGTTGCTCTTGCTTGAAGCACATGTTTAACATTTTTCTTGACTTGAAAACTTAGTAAGGTAGATGGATTAAGGGGAAAAATAAAAAGAAAGGAAGAAGAAAAAGCCAAAGGTTGAAAGGCTGAATGGGTTGGAGAATAAAACATTGGGCACTTACAGCACTGCTGGCACTGAGTGCAGGGAACCAGCCCTGCCGTCCTCAAAAGGGTGAGGAATGAAACTCAAGCACACCCGGCCTGAGCAGCCCCAAAACCATCATGGAACAAAGACATCCCAAACCTGCAGCTTGGGTTAAAGAGCTAAGACACTAATCCAGCACAAAAGGCTTCCTTCAGCCTGTTTCCCCTTTTGTATCTATGGATATACAATCAAAACTAATTTTTTTTCAGCCCCTGATGTGAACCAGCGCTCTATACAAACCTGGGGGCTAGGGGGCGGGAAAGTCCAGCAAGTTATTTCACTGACAAAAGTGGCCTTTATGTTGCTTCAAAAGTGGCCTTTACTCTTTGCAAAGTTCCTTTAGAACAAGGTCCGTGAGGAATTTTGTGGAAGGCAGAGCTACTTTACAGTATTTTCCCTGCATTGACTCTTTAAACACACTAAATCTGTGCTTTGTTAACTAAGCATTCAAATGGAGAGAAATCCAAAGAGCAGGTCAGCTTGCTGTCCCTAACGACAGCTTTCCTTCTCAACAGCCCAATGGCCTGGTCACACAACCTAACCTCCTGCCCTGGAAGATTTATCATCAGCTTTGCATCGGTCCTTGCTGCTTTGAACCAAACGGGCTTGCTCAACGCGCCTGGGAAGTCAGCGCCGGCTCCGCTCCAGCTCCGGCGTCATCCCTGCCACAGAGCTAACTGCAGAGGTTTTGCTCATGTTGGTGAGTTCAGAGCCCACAGCCCTGCTGCCCAGATGAAACTGTAAGCTCTTCAATGAATGGGCCACCTTTCATTCGTCACACAGGGACTCTCAGCTGGGGTCTTTAGGTGCTACCTTGATCCTGAGAAACAAAATACGGTGGCACCGAAGGGAGGGGAAGCAGCCGAACCTGCCTGCAGAAACCTGCTGTGAAGGGTACTAAATAAAGGTGATTTAACCTATCTGCTGGTGTAACCAGCAATTAGATCAGGAATAAGGTAAAAAATGGCAATCCTTCCATAAACACTTCCTACCCTTTTCAGAGAAGCAGTGCAAAGTCAACACATCACTCATCCCCACCCCAGCCTTGCTTTGATTTATTCCTTCTGAAACAGCAAGAAAAGGAAAACCTTCCTGGGGCTTGCTGAAAAGGGATTTTGCTGTACTCCTCCAGAGAGATCCATACCTACCATACCCACAAAACTGACACAGATCTCCTTAGCCAGTGAAAGGACAAACTTGCCAGAGCTTCCAGAAGCTAGAAATGGATTAACTGAAAGTCCACATGGGCCCAAACCTTCTGTTTCTTGTTTGCGGCTATGAAGTGTGTTGCTGTGAGCACAGAGCTGCAAGACTATTCAGATGCAAGAAGGCGATACTCAATTTCTCCTCCCAAAGACAGTTTCTTTGTCAGAATTAGAGGAATTCTAAAGGGCTTTTCAGCGGCACAAAAAGCCTCCTGCCAGCAGTGATCATGGCTGAACAAAAAGCATGGCCAGTGGAGCAAGCCACTCATGTGACTATCGCTTGCAGCCCAGGTACTGGGAGCAAACCCCAGCTGCAGACTTTGATCTAAATACACCCCGGTGAAGGTCTGACTGATTAGCTGCCCTCACAGAGTGGAAGTGGGAATATTTCACATCATTTCTTGAACACCTCCAGGGACCGGTGGCTCCACCGCTTCTCTGGGCAGCTTCTCCCAAACCCTGAGCACTCTTGCAGCAAAGAAACAAATGACGAGGAGAAAAGGGATCTGCTTGGAGCAGAGCTGGCTGCGAGGGGGTTAGATCTGGAGCTATACCTGAACTTTGGGATCTGATAGCTGGTGGGAAAGAGGGGGTCAGGATGTGGCTCAGGGCTGGCACCCTTCTGCCCGTGCCCACAGAATGGCTCAGGTCAGTGCTCGGCAGCGGTGCCACGCGCAGCGCCTTCACGCCGTGGAATCTGCTTGGGGTCACGCAGCAGCTCCAGCTCACAATTTCTCCCATTTATCAGCTCCTGTCAAAGGCAGAACACGACTGGGAGGCAGCAGAGGTTTGGGGGCTGTGCCTGTTAATCTCCCGTCGCTGTGCAGAGGCTGGCGATGGCCCTCCTGCTATCAAGATGTAATGCAGCTGATTAAATTACAAACGACAGCCTGCACCAATTCCCATCGGAGAGGCTCAGCGCGGCGAGTCCACACACCCATGGGCTGGTGCCCCTCTTGCCCATTCCTCATAACATTCAACCCAGTAATTATCAGCAAAGGTTTTGGAGCAGGCTGGAGGTAGTCACGCATTTCACTGTCAGTCAAGGGCTTGATTTCATTTTTTTTTTTTTGGGGGGGGGGGCAATGTTTATGTGAGATCAGGGGTCAGAGGTTTTTAACCCTACTTCCCCTGGTGAACTATTACGATCCTCTGCCGGTCTTGCTGAGGAAGGAGCACATCCTATTATGCTGCCATCAATTCTGTGTCTTGTAGCATCACTTCACAGCTCACAGAGAGGATATCATTAAAGCTGGGACTCTGCTGCATGCTGAACACTTTGTTTATTTCAATAAGACCTGAAAGATCTTGGGACTGGCTTTCAGGTGTGGTGAGAGCTGCCAGGCACAAGTTTCTGAGCACTAACAAACAGGGGTTCAGCATTCAACCACAGCATGAGGTGCCACAAAACATGACTTGTTCATAACTAGCCTGAAAAAAGGAGGTCATGCTTTGCAAATGGATGTCTTGCATCCTTTTTTCACCCCAAACACAAGCACATTTTGTTCAAAATGGAAAAGGTTTCATTTTCAAAGCAATAGTTTAAATTTTCTATTATGACAGGGGAGAACTTTGTTTTTGGGGGAAAAAAAGGAAATAATGTTTGTTCACTTAAAAAAAAGGCATTTTGGTGGCAAAGTCTTGGCAGGGCTGTTTCTTTACAAGTCTCTAAGCCGTACACATGCATTACATGAAAACTTTAGAAGTTCTGGGTAACCTCTACAAGTGGATAGGGTGGGAAATGTACCACAATGAGAGTGGGACCTCAGCTATTCTGGTTTTATGGTGGCACTTACGCTCCTTTCATAGTAATAATAATAATCATGATAATAAACCCTTTCCTTCTTCTCTCCAGTCACAGTTCGATGAGAACACAAAGTACTCAGCGCAGACTTGGCAAAACTTTGGAAGCAGAGTTGAGAAAGGGAAGCATAAAACCTGACAGAAGTGGTGTAAATCTTAATAGAGATGTAACAAATGGAAACCAGCAAAGTATTCTGACCTATAAAAGGGCCTTTTTGGACAAAGTCCATGGAGATAGGTGCAGGGCAGAGTGGCTTTTCAGTGTGACGCAGCAGAGGCAGGAGGGCACTGACACGGTCCTGGAGTTGCCTTTAATAAGTGGGGGTTGGGAAGCCCGTGGAGGTGACACGGAGCCACTTGCTTCCAGGTCACTGCTTGGAATCTGGCTCTGGCTGATGCCAACTGAGAGCCATAACTCTTCAATGACTCCTTGGTGGCCTTAAGAACTCCTGCCCTGGTTGGTTCAGCATCAGTGGGTGCTAGCTGGTCTGGTGAGTGCTCTCTGGTGGGCACGGGGATGCTGGGGCTGGGCTTGGTGGTCCATGTGGAACAGGGCAGTGTGAACAGCACATGCCCATAACTCAAGGTAGCAATTGCTCTGCTGGCACAGCCACAAAGCAGATCCTGCAGGAGATCAGTCTTGAGGACACAGAGTACTTTATTCTGCACAGCTGTTCCTCAATATAATGCCTTAAATATTTTTATTAGGTGTGTTAACCCTAAAACTGTTCTGCTTGAAGAGTAGGTCAGTCTGATGCCACTTTAGATCTATCCTTCCAGCCCGTGCATCACCTGGGAGTCCCAAAGCAAGCTCACCAAAACAACATCCCTTTTTCTAGCTGTTTGTTTATGTGCCACGCTTCCCCTCTAACAGAGTGCACGCAGCATCATATTTAAAACATGACCTGAGAAACTCAAACCCACATCCGTCTCTCCCCCAGCACATACAGCTGCCAGAGGAAAGGGGACAGGCAGTAAACTGCATGTCACTATCAGCCATTGATAGCCAGTGATTTGTTCTGAATCCAAAGGCTAAACCAAACCTCATGCTGCTGTATGTCAGATGCAATTGGTCCAAAGTCAAAGTTTTACAGCTCAGACAGGGTGCACTTTATCCTTCAGGCTGCTACTTAAGATAGCCATGACCCTGAGGAGAACCAGTCAACAAAACAGACAGACAAGAGGATGTGATTTGTATGCATCCCTGAGCCTGCTCAAATCACCTCTGACCTGCAGGTCAGGCTGCAAATGACAGCAGAGTGCATGCACCTGATCAGACAGCACATTCTCATTAGAAAGCCTGGGAACAGGGGGCAGCTACACTGTGTTTACTCATAGACCAAATGCAATCTACCCAGGAAATGAGAAGAAAAAAGATCAATTTAGCTCAACAGAAGGATGTGAGCAACATGTAAGCATGTTATGAAATTCCAAATCAAACTGCTTATTCCTATAAACCCAGATGGGAGCCCTCTGCCCAGCTGAGGTGCCAAGGGAACAGGCTAGCAGTGAGAAATGGGCATTTATTTCCAGCAGAATGCCATGCCAGGAGTCTTTGCTGGGGCACATAACCTCTGCTCTGCTAGCCTGAGATCCAGTCAAAGGCATTCGTGGGCTCCATGTGCTGCTGCTGGCTGAGCATCAGTGCAGTTTGCTGGTTTGCTGGCCATGGAGTTACTATTGCAGCATGGAAACTGATCCAGTAGGCAAGGCTGGGTGTACCTAGCAGAGGGGCGGTGCTCTGGAGATCCAGGCTGCCCTAAACTTGGGTGTTTGCACTAGGGGCTTGTCAAGTGTTACCTTTCCTGTCAGCTTCACCAGGCACAAGACTGAGGGCTGCAGTGCTGCCACAACCCATCTGCGCTGAGCAGGCCTGGGAACTGAGTGCAGCACAGAGCTTAGATCCCTCCAGGCAAGTTCAGATGGAGTCCTTCTGGAGCTAACCTGTCTCCAGCACACAGCAGAAGCACACTGCTGATCTGCTGCTTGAAGTACCCTGGGAAGCTGCTGGTGAGGAGGTCAGCACCACATCCTGCAGCGTTCTGAGAACAAAGCGGAATGGTTTTATCCAGCCGTGAATGATGCTCCCTGGCTTCTGCCACTGAAGTGAGATGGGAAACAAGGCTGAAGCAGGATTTAAGCCCAGTCCCCAGCTTGGCCTGAGTTGGGACTCGGTGTGTGAAGGTTTGTTACTTCTACAGCAGCCCCACACCCTTATGATGCTCAGATTAGTGTTTGCCTCCAGTGATGCCCACATCAGCAGAAAGGAAAGGAATCCTACACTCTGGGCTTGTTTCAAGAGATATCATCCCTGGGAATTAAATAAGTGCATTTTTGAAAGCAATCAGTAGAAGGTATCTGGTGACAGACACTTTCTGGTGAGGAGCCATCCTTGCTTTGCACATAGGTGTCAAACCATCACATGTTATGACTTTAATGCTGTTTTGACGCCTACCAGACAAACACTGGGGCCTGGGAATTTATTTCCTCTTGGTTGTAATGTGCTTCAGCATCCCCAGCTGGGGAAGGAAGACAGAGAATGCCTCTGACAGAGCTTCCCTGTACAGAGGAAGGAAGAAGCGTCCCTGTGTGTGCCATGAATGGGGCACAGCGGTCTGGATTCCTAGCAAAATACTTTCCAGTGTGCTGGCCACAGGTCTGGGGGAGAATAAAAATAGACTTTGTTGCTGGAATAAACTAAGAGCAGAGTAAGGAGAGAACAGCTGTGCTGAGTCAGACCAAAGGTCCAGAATTCTGCTCCTGCCCCTGCCACAGTCTAGCAATAGTTGCTTAGGGAAGGACTGTGAGGAGAGCAGTATGGAGTGACCCTTCCCATGGCAGAGTCTCTCCACTTTCAGCTAGCTGTAATTTAGGCATTTCCTGACACAGATGTGGCATCCACTGGACTTTTCTTCCCTGGCTTTGTGTAGTTGCTTTTAGAGCTGATTTGGCTTCCACATCCTAGGGAGGAGTTAGGTGGCACAAGGAGCCTCAGCATGCCATGTGCGAAGGAGAAGTTTTGTGTGCCTTAAACCTCTGCTGGGTAATTTCACTCTCTCACTCACCTGGACATTGGAATAGTCTCCCAAGAGCAGTGGTGAATTCCCCTACTATTTTTATTACCTATAAAGGTTGGACCAGATGATCCTTGGGGTCCCTTCCAACCTGGCCTTCTGTGATTCTGTGAAACTCTGACTACTTAATCCCATCTATGAGCCCTGCTGCTAGCACAGAGGTGGTTTATGGAGGGTTAAGCCAAGCAGCTCAGTAGCTGCTCTCTCCATCTTTCAGCTGTGGCTACAAGCAGGGTGCTCTCTGGTTTTGTGAAGCACTGAGCTCCCCAGGCTTGCCAGACAAACCCCTCAGTTCATATGTAAATAAAATATATCATATCCCAGAAGAAAAGAGCAGCTGATCAACAGGATCTGGGGCTGTGGGTCTTTATGATCAAGAGAGGGAAGAATTTCTTTGTGTCACTACAAAATGTTGCTCTGTCCCTGAAAGGAAGGAGACAGAAGGCTGGCTCCGTGCAAAAGCCTGCCTGCGTGTGACTGCCCCAGCAGGAGCAGGGCTGCCTCTCTTTCCTGGGCTCCTTCTGTTGCAGGACACAGATCCTAAGTACTTGCTGGATGCCTCTGCCTGATTTTGGGGGGGGGGGGGGATTCAGGCCGTGTGAAACATTTAAAAGAAGGGGAAGGAGCAGCTCAACGATGTAAAGCACAGGCTGTTTGTCTTGAACTTCATTGCTCTGCTGCAGAGGGAGCACAGCAGATCCATGTGCATTTTGCTCCCGGTTAGGTTACAGGCTGACAACAGCTCCCCTTGATGTTACAAACAAGATTCCATCCTTTCCCTTTTTCCTTTCCAGCAGCTGTCCTAACTTAAAATTATCTTGTCCCTTCTGAAATGTACTTTTTCAGGGTGAGTGAGCCTGGAATGGCTTGAGAGGAAAAAAAATACAATCCTTCCAAGTTGGACTGCATCTCATCAGTGTTTTTCCCCTTAGGATTTTATGGGATGTTACCTCACTTTATGACAGTTCACATCCCAGCGTCAGTGCTGAGCGTCTCTGTAAGTGAGGCAATGCACTGTGAAATGTCAGGCAAACGATAAAATCAATAATCTGCACGTTACCAAAGAGAAAGGAAGCTCAGGGATGTCAGCAGCCCTTGGGTCAAAGGCAGCTGGGCCAGGATGATGTTAGCCAAACGCTTTGGGGTTGGTTTTGTTTAAGTTTCATACCCAGACGGACCTAAATGTGGCCCTTCTCTGGGAGCATCTTTGCACCCACTTCTTCCTCCTTCTATTCTTCCAGCTGAGATGGTGAGATTGAAGAATTGCTTCTTTGGTATCATCTTGGCATGCCCTGGAGCTGTGTTCTGTAACAAAGTTAACTTGGTGCTATTAACCAGCACAGAAACAAACCTCACACCCAACCTGCCATGGATTTTCTTTTGCACACAGATGTGGCTGGACAACCAAGACATGAGGCTTGGGCTAAAAAAATGTGGAAAAAAAAAAGGTTTTAGCCAACTCCCCAAAACACACATAGACAGCAACACACTTGTTGCCTGCAAGCCTGAGAGCAGAAGCATCAGGGGCAACATATTTTTGCATTCCCCCGCCAAAACCAAGCATTTGAAATTAAATGTGGTAATTTTCAAGTATTAGCACTGAAAGAGCTTGAGCACAGTTGTTCAGTTTTAGCTTTCCATTGTTAATTGGAAAAGCAGAACATTTTTTAATGGCAGCTTCCTCCCTCACCGTTTGCCCTGAGCCATCATAGCTACTTTTCAGCCAGTCTCGTTCTTCAGGTGGCTGTGTCCAGGGGATCAATGCCATGGGAGCTTTAAACTTTAAAACACATGAAGGGAAATGTCCTTAACACTGGGATTAAAGCAAATCACAGGACAAGTAATTAATGTTTTCACTGAGCTTATTTGTGTGCAGGCTTCTGGAAGGTACCATTAGAGAACTTGGAGGATGAGTGCAGCAGGTCTTGACCTGCAGATCCAACACAGACAAAACCAAGGCAAGGCTGGGAGCAAAGATGGGCATGGGTGCTGTCCTAGACCCGCAACCAAGCACTCCCTGGCAAGGGCAGGCAAGTGAAAGCATCTGATTCAGCGAGGAAGGCTAAAAGGTGAACGGCTGTGGCTAAAAGTGATCAAGATAATTGTTGCCAATGCCTAGGCTGGGGACAACCAACAGCACCCCGGCTGGCAGCCTTCAGCGAGCTGCCCTGGCCAGGCAGTGGGTTTTGAGCAGAGGAGGCTTGGGGCTTTCTGAGCCGCCCAGCTGCGGCAGGGCCGTTCCTGGGGGGCTCGCCCAGCCTGCTGGCGAGCGCGACCCCCCCTGACATCAAACGTTCCCCTTTCCCTCACCCCTTTCAGCGGCGGCTCCCTCCCCTCTCCCCGGCCGCCCGGCCGCGCTCTGGGGAACCTCTCACTTTTTGTCCCCTCCCGACCCTTCTGGACCACATTCTACGTTTTCATTCAGGCCATCTGCTAGCCGGGGACGGGAAAAGGGCTGCCGCCGGCGCGGGCACCGCAGACCCCTCCTGGCAGGGAGCTGCTCGGTGACATCCCCTCGCCAGGCAGCTCCGGTGCCGGCCGCCGCCGCCCGGCCGCCTCTTTATCTCCGCTTAAATATCGGCGGCGAGGGGTAGGGGCTGCGCGGCGGCCTCCCCTGCTCCCCGGAGTGGTATGGCCGCCTTGTTCCTGACAGAAATCTTTCTAAAGACCTGCTCAAGCCTCACTAAGCAGCTGTGAGTTAGGTCATTTTCCCAGGAGTTTTACATGTGGAAAACCGGGCATTAGGAAGGCCTCAGGAGAAAAAAAAGGGACACCATCTGGCCCCAGTGAAAAAAAAAAGGATCATGACACTTTCTGTGGTACCAACAGGCCCTGATGAACCATAAAGGAATTCAGGCCTCGACTGTGATCTGATGGTGACTGGCCCAACAATCCCCCCGTGACAGCCCCCCCCCGCCGAGCCCCGCAGTTATCTCATAGCACAATGGACTTTTGTGCCGCGCTGTTTACCGGGGGCGTCGGCAAAGCCACTTGGAGCTCCGGGCTCGGCTTCAGCGCCCCTGCTCCGTGCTGCGCCCTGCGCCCTGCAGCACCGCAGATAAGGACACAAAGGAGGCGGCTTCGGCTTGTTTTGGGGCTGGGTTCGCTCTTTTTTGTCGTTGGGTTGGTTTCGGTTCCCCCCCCCGGCTTTCAATCTCCCTCACATTTCTTTCACTGTCCAGAGGAATAAAAGAGGAAGGATCTGTGGTGGATCCAAGTAGGATTCCTTTGCCTGGAATCAAGGAACTCTCCCCTTTCCACGTTAAGTCAGGATGAAGGGGAATTCGCACGACTGCCTTCTGAAAGTGAAATTTAATGAATGTGGATTAGGATCTGCAGCTTGCACACAATGTTTGTGAGCAGCACAGTTTGTCACATCACTCTTTCCTCATTGGGACTTTGAACTGGTTTGCCACCTCACTTATCTCCTCGTTTTGGGTTTGTTTTTCACATCACTATTTCCTCATTTTGATTCTGCATTTATTTCTTTCCCCATTTTGATTTTGAGCTTGCTTGTCCCATGACTCTTTCCTCGGTTTGGATTTATCTCTTTCCCCATTTTGAATTCGATTTTGTCTGTCACCTCACCCTTTCCTCCTTTTGCTCTTGAATTTCTTTATTTTCTCGTTTTGATTTTGGAAATACTTTCAGAAAATAACAAGGTGTTTCACCACCAGCAGTATTGGATTTATCCTGCTTTGTATTTTCTGGCCTGATTTCAATGTGTGACTGTTTGTTATTGGATACAGGAAGTGTCTTAAATTAGTTTGGACGCTGGGGCGCAAGCTGTGTACAAGCAGAAGTAGCCCCCCCGCCCCCACCCCCTCCAGGATGTTGCCTTCTCCCTCTCGTTCTCCCCCACTGCCCCACTCCCACCATGAGAGACAGCCTGGGAAAATAAACAGATCTTGCAGCCTGCCCTCAAGGTCACTGCACTGACCTTGAAAGGGTGGGGGTACCAAAATGCAGAGTCAAGGAGCCTGCAGGGAAGGTGACCTGCTGCTTGCCCCCCAACCCCCCACCTTAACCCGGGGCTTGCTGGTGCTTCCTCTCACCAGGCTCCCCTGGCACCACTGGGGAGGATACCTTTGCTGCTGGCACCCCAAGCCAGACATGGCTCCTGGGGTCAAACTCAACAACTTTGACATGAGCAGAAAAGCAGCTGGAGGCTGATGAAGCTTGGGCAGCATGGACAGAAGGAGACATGTGGTTCGTGGCTCCCTGATGAAGCTTACATGGGCTGCACCGGGCTGGAGGTTTGGGACATGCTGCAACACCCTGAGAAAGATCTGTCAGTTTCACTGGGGTGTGACTGGGCTGCAACTGACTCTCATCTGGAATGGTGACAGACAGATGCCAGCCATGAACCTGGCTGATTGTGCTGCTGGATTTGTGTCCATGCACCCTCCAAGAGGGCATTTCCTGTGCCCAGCCTTTCTGCCCTCATCCTTTGGTGCTTCAGCTGCTGCAGAACCTGGGTCTCCAGGTGAGAACACACCCAAGCCAGAGTGCTCCTGCTTCACATGGGCTGCTTGTGGCAAGCCACAGAGGTGGCCCAGGGAGCTGAACCACCATTTATCCTCCTTCAGGGAAGGACAGACAAGGAATTGATGTGTGGCCATGAACAGTTTTAGCCAGGACACTCATCCTCTCATTTCCAGCATCCTTTTACTACCCCAGGAATTGTTTTGCTCTCCATTTCAAGAAGACAAAGTGGAAAGAAGAAAACCTGTGGAGCAGCCACATCCAAGTAAAAGACCATGGAACTCTCACACAGGAGGAGGCCTGGGCTTGCTGCTGGACCAGGATGTGTTTTGAGGGGATGTGTGAGGAGAAGTGGTTTAAGAAAAGGCCAGCTCTTAGCGGATTGCTTTGTTGTTTCATTTTGGGGGCAACAATCCCATTTCCTGTGGGCTGATGTCTGTAGGTACAGCTCTTTCTGGCTCCCAGGAAGGAGGGGAAGAAGAGCTGAGGCATGCCAGCTTCATTGAGAGGTGGCAGAAAGGAAGAGCTTGATTGCAGGGGAAGGGATTGTGTCTGCCTGTGTGTTTTGAGAGGGTGGGCTCTGTGGTGGCTCCTATCCTCTTGCTGAAGTGTTTTCACAGTTATGCACACAGTTATTTAGCCCATTATGAGTCCCAGCCCTTCAGAGCTTGCCTCTAACCACTTAAACGAGAAAACCTCCAACGACACTCTGAGGCAAGGAGGGAGAGCAGCCCCTGACGTGGGTGTGTGGTGGCTACCAGCTGAGCGGAGTGCCTGGAGAAGCCCCCTGCCAGCCCAGAGGGCTTTGGAGGCTACAAAGAGCTCCGGCTAAAACAAGGAGCAGGAGGAGGAGACCGGGACATCTTGGTGCGCACTCCCCTCTGCCACCACAAAAGATTTTTATCTAGTCTGCTGGCTACTGTTTCAAACGCGAGGAAAACTGGGCCGAGGACTTTATCATGCAAATAGTTAAATGATCTGCAATCTCCCCTCTCATTCAGGCAGCCCTTCTCGGCCATAATGAAAAATGTCAGGAGCCTTTAATAAAAGAACAATCTGAAAACTTGATATATCACAAAACCATTAATTTCAGCTATTATCTGTTTGACACTTTTCAGAGCAACGATTTCGCTCTGTAACATGCTTCCCGAGGATTAAAATGATTTTTAAAGGATTAAAATGTTAATTAAAACCAGAATAGAAATATCAATGGCTGAGCAGAGCAACAGAAGTGTTTGTCCCTGCCGCGGTGCCGCCGCGCTGCCTGCCTGCCGCCTGCCTCTTCAGCGTTCGGAGTTGCAGTTCATGAGGAGGTAAACGACAGATCCAGGAGCAGCTCTGTTCTTTAACTCTTCGACAATGCATCTGTTTACACTTCACAAAGGCAGCGTTATGTCCTTGAAATTTCTAAAGGTCATTGTTAATGGGATCAATTTTTTTTTCTTTTTGCCAACTGTGTCTTTCTTAGCTTGGAAGAGCTCTGGGGTTGGGGGTGGGAGCAGGCAGGTCCAGCACATTCCATGTGACCAGTTTAGCTGCAATAATCTCTTTTCTCCTCCTGGTCCGAGCTACACATGAGAGCACTCTAGTGTCTTTCATCATTATTTGTCACCCTTTTGTGTCGAGCAACTTATATCTACAGCCATTCCAGCAATTAAAATAAAAAGGACCAAACATTATTCACAGTGAATAGCTCTGAGACCGGTGACATCAAGTACCGACCAACCCATTGAAGACTGGGTACCTGACATCCCTGGAGGGTTTTACGGAGGGAAAAGGAAATGCAAACCCCAAATCCAACCCAGCAACCGCAGGGCTGTAGGAGAAGAGAGGCTCTCCGCAGAGGTTTGGCTGCCAACATGCTCTCGGGAAGAAGAGCACTGGGGCTGAGGGGCGAGAGGAGCAGCTCCCTGCTGCTGTACAGCTGGGTTTACAAGAGTGGCAACTCAAAGTTCATTTGTATGCCCAGGCACCCAAACGGAGCACAGGGCTGCAGCACCCACCCCTGCCTCCCCAGCGTTGCCATTTAAGAGCCCTTCATCTCCAGTGCTCTGGCAAAGGGAAGCTTTTCTGGGCTGCTTCTCGAGGGGCTGGAGTATGCTGCAGTTGCACAGAGCCTCTCCGCATTTCCTCCTCCCTGTGCCTTCCATGCACCTGCTGTGAGCAGGGGACTTGCATGCCTGGGGAGATGCAGCTTGCTCCCCATCTCAGCAGGTAAACCACCATTCCTCTTTCAGAAGTGCATCATTCTCCACCCAATATATTAATTTTCCTTTCACAAGGGCACAGCCCTCCCTGAACTTTAATTTCCATGCTGTCAGTTTCTCCTTAAATATTAAGAAAAAGCACATTCCTGCCTTTTTAAAGGCCCTCCAGAGTGAAATGACTTCGAAATCAAACCACACTCAACCAACAACCCAACAGCAATGCATTTAGGTTGCCTCTCGTGGAGCCTGGATGGATACACTGAGGGATGGACAATGGCACACAAAAGAGATCCTGGCAACACTCTGCTAGAAACTCTTTGACTGAGGCTGTCCCAACCATTACTTTGTACCTTGGGAAGCTCCACCCCAGCCTCTGGGCACTAGGCTCTGGAAACTGGGGAACAAACAAATGGGTGGTGACTGATCCGAACCTTCCACTAACATCTGACTGCTTTAGTGCCACCTCCAGGGTGTGCCACACACATTTGGCACAGTGCTGATTCTTAGGTGCTGCTGTTCATGGGTGGCAGAGGTGCTGCCCCAGCTCTGAGCTGGGAGAACCCAGAGCTCTCAGTCTCTGGTGGGAGAGTTCTCTCCCATGGACAGTTCCTCGTTAGGGGGGGTAGAGATAAATACTGATGTCAGACTGGGACAGCTCCCAACTCTGTTCCCACTGGATGTGCTCTGTGCCTCTGGGAAGAAGCACATCCCCTGGGACTCAGCCCATGCAGCCTGTCCCTGGTGAGGTCTGGGTGCCTGCTATTGCCTCCGAGGGTCTCTGCCCTTCTGTCCGAGCTCAGGGATGCAGAGGGAAGCTTAATTCCTAAGCGTTCTTCAAAGGGCAAAAGAGGAGACAAACTCCTGCCACTGCCAAGGATGTTTTTCTGTTTGCAGAGGACATGAATAAAACAGTGATATATTAAATGCACTGCTCTGTTTGGGCCAGCTGCTCTCCATGTGTGACAAATGACCACGCTGCTCTCCCTAGGAAAACCAATCTCTGCTTTAATGCCATTTATGAAGGAAATCACCATTTGTACACCGATGCTGTGAGAAGTTTCCTCAACCCTGGTGGAAGCTGAGCTGTTTGTAGAGATGTCAGCCGCAAGATTGGTGGCTGGACCTAGCAGGTTGCATTCAGAATGGCTCTGTGTCTGTTTTCAATTTGAAAGGAACTGGCTAAAGTGTTGCAAACACTCGAAGCTATGCATTCTGCATCACAATGAAAGCGGTGTCATTATACACGTTACACTCCACAACGGCTTCCTTTTTAATACAGGGAGACATAATAATCAAAATCTGCTGAGTAGAAAGCACAGGAAGAAAAAAAGAAAGAAACCCAACCCAAACCAGACAGCCCTGGATTTATGAAACCTCATAGCCAGTGCTATGGACATGGCTTTTCCCCAGTGAAGCTGCCATGGCTTGGACAGGACAAAAATATTTGCAATTGAAACGATGCATTAGTGCTACCTGTCCAAAAGAACAACCAAGAGAGGCCATAGCAAAACTCCTGCTTCTCTTCTCCTTCTTTCTTCTCCTTCTCTTTCTCTTCTTTCCCTTCTCTCCCTTCTCCTTCTCCTTCTCCTTCTCCTTCTCCTTCTCCTTCTCCTTCTCCTTCTCCTTCTCCTTCTCCTTCTCCTTCTCCTTCTCCTTCTCCTTCTCCTTCTCCTTCTCCTTCTCCTTCTCCTTCTCCTTCTCCTTCTCCTTCTCCTTCTCCTTCTCCTTCTCCTTCTCCTTCTCCTTCTCCTCCCTGGGTAGTTTTGGAGAGAAGAACTCCAGATAGTAAGGATGAAGGCCAAAGTCAATCATCTTTCTTTTGCACTCCCCACAAGATGAGAAGTTCAGAGCTGGGACTAACAACTGCACCGGGCACACTGGGTGTGTAGCCTGTCCTGAGAGATGACCTATTTCTGTTCTCTGAGAAGCCTTCCTGCTCTGGAAGCCCCTGCCTCTCCCAGCACCTATTTCCTTGATGAGATGTTTAATCACAAGCAGCTGTTTCAGTCCTGTCTCCTCTGTAGACAAACACTTAGATGAGCAGGGGTTTGCATTCCTGGGATTCCCTTGGGATTTGGTTCTACTTTTATAATGTCCAAGAGAAATAGAGAGGGGCAAAGCAGAAGCTCTCCTTGAATGGCCGAGCTGCCCTGCACTGGCACAGCGTAAACCAGCCGAGACCTCACTGCTTGGTGTCAGACTCCCAGGGCCAACCTTGACGCTGTCCAGGTCATCCTTGTCAGAGCAGTGCCTAGACCAGGACTCTGATGGAGGCTCTTGTCTCTGGCCAAGGTGAAGAATAAATATTTCCCCAGCTGAGTTGTAATCAGCTCTTTACTGGAGTGCCATCAGATGTCTTTCCCTGTAACAAGCAGAGCCTTAACCCCAGCAGTCCTCAGGGGTGCTGTGAACAGGAAGCCTGCTCTGAGTGTGCAGAAATGCCTGCACCAGGACACAGGACACAGGACACTCTGACCAGACATCTTCACTCCCTTCCATTCTTGGAAGCAGTTTGCTGCTGCTTCTTACAAAGGCATCTGCTGCTGCTTTGCTTTCTAGAACACCAATATTTAGAAGCATCTCCCCAAAAACATCATCTTGAATTGCAGAAGGGCAAAGAAAACACCAACAAAAGACAAACCTTCTCCATGTTGGTTTCATGCTTGTAAGGACCACCTGTCACTTAGCTTTCCACTAGGTACCCTGATGGGAGCAGAGATAGAGAGGCTGCTTGCCTGATCAAGTTACAGCCTCTCTGAAGTGCTGGATTCTGCCACCAGCTGCTGTGCTGTGCCGAGGTGCAATGAGCACCTGGTGTGATTTGCTCTGACTTTAACCCGACAGCAAAGAGACAAAGCCTGAGCAGCAGTCCCACTTTGTGTTCATAAAACTAGTTTGGAGCCTCTGCAAAACCTCAGGCAGCAGTTATTTGATGGAGTGCCAAGGTGTGGCTTTTCCAAGGGCCGTTTCTGAACAGGCAGAATGGACACAGTAATCCCTTGGGAGCATGTTCTGGTGGGCACAGCTCCAGATTCACTGAGCTCATCATACTTGTTCAGTCTGGATCCCTGCATGTTCTTTCAATCCCCTCAGCCAATCAAACTCTGGAGCATTCCTGTTGCTGATAGTTCAGGTTTGAGTTGTGTTCGGTGTGGGCCCTTCTTAACTTGTATCTGTGGCTGATACCCAACAAACTCCTGCCACCAAACTTGACCAACACTGTGGATTTCGCAGCAGAGTAGTGAGAAAGAGTCAGAAGTGAGATGGAAATGGAAAAGGAAGTGATGAGCACCATTGTAACATGGGTCCCAGGGCTCCACTCTCCTCACCATGTGGTGGTTGTGTTCCTGGAAACAGGGTGAAAGACATATTTCAGATGTAAACTTCTTTAATGAGGAGATAAAGTTCCTTAGTGATGGGATTAGGTATTCCTTGGAATGCCACCATCACGGATCCTGCTTCCTTACAGCTCTTTAGGGAAGGGTCCAGGAGCCAACATGGAAAGGGCGTTGCTGCACTGAAATGAAGGAGGAGAAACAGGGCTCAAAGGGGAAACTCCAAGAGGTTGAACACAGCTCCAGGGTTGAGAGGAACGGCATTTGTCACTGGCTTCATCTCACTGGGAACAGCAGCACACTCTCAGGGCAAGTTTGGTTCTGCCTGCCTGGGATTGCAGTTAGAGGACTTGGCAAATAACAGGCAGAAGAGAAGCAGCAGCAGAACTCAGCTGCTCACCTGGACCTGGCTTCCATCTCAGCACAGGGACATGGCAATACTTGGAGAACACAGAGCAGGATCTGAGGGGGTGGTGCTGGAGTCAGACCACTGTAACTGCCGAAGCCTGTGGGGGTGGAGTGCTCCTTGGTGCCAGCTGTTTTGGGAAAGAGGAGTCAAAGATGAGGCATGAGGGCCCAGATCTGCTTCTTGGTGAGAGCCCAAGAAGCCCCCATGAGCACTGGGTGCTGCTGCCCCTGTCCAACTAGTGAGCAGAAGCAGAGATATGAAGAGCTGGCCCAGACTGCCAGTGCTGCTGTGATGCTTCCACGAATACTAAGCTTCGGAGGGATGCAGAGAGCAAGCCTCCCCAGCAGTGAAGCCACACGGCCCCAAAGCCCAGCGTGGGGTGCTGAGTGCATTGCAAAGCCAGGCACACACGGCACAGCCCCACCCTGCCTGCAGTCTGCTGCTTGATATTTCAGGCGAGAGCTGCTCCCTCCTCCTGGGGCCCGGGGATGATACCAAAGGGGTGCTGTGCCTTTTCTTCTGGCCTGGTGGGGAACAGGAGCTGCTGTGCTAAATAAGTTATCTGCCAGGCAATGTAGGTGTGCTGCTCCTTCGCAGTGGCTGTGGGATGCTAATGCAGCAGTGGTGGGAGCCGATGGCTGGCGGCGCTGCGCAGGGCTTCTGGGGACAGGCAGAATCCTTTGCAGTGCACTTCAAAGGGGGCTCTCAGTTAAGGGAGGGGAAAAAAAAAGGATAGATTTTGAAGTTTCTTTCTGCCAGAAGGCTTTACTGCCAGCCCCTGAAGTTCTTCTTTTATAATCAGGGCTGGGATGGATACTTTTTCTTTCTTTTCTGCTTAATTTGGGCCGATGTGTTCTGAGCCTTGTGTAAATCCTTGTGTGAGCAGCCTGACTGCGCTGTTTACTTCTTTGCTTTCTGTGTGGATCTGGCTCCTTTGTAATTTATTTATTTTTAATTAGAGGCTGAGCCTCAAAGGATATTTACAAGGAGACCTTACCCACTGCTTTGGCATTCGTTCAGCATTCATTCCCGGAGCAGGGAAATTATTCTCTGCATTAAACACCGTGTGAAGGCAGCACTTTGGTGCAGGGCTGAGTTAGTCACCACCTTCCAGGACTGAGCCTTTCAATGCCTTCGATTTCACTCACACCTGAGGCCTGAGCTGGGAATGAATTTGCACTGATTTGCAGCACTCTTCCTCCCCTCTTCATCACTGGTTTCTGTCTAAGTTCTCCTGAATGAAAACCAACTCTATCAATTGAGAGACCTTCAGTTCTTGTGTTTTGAAATCAAGGTTTGTGCGGGACCAGGCCTGGAATTGGAGCTTCTCTTGCACCTGCAGCCAGTAACACAGCACTGTCCCAGGGTACAGTTCAAAAGCCTGTGGTGGGAATATTCTCTGAGACTACAGGGGCTGGGCAGGCCTCTTGGTTCTGTGACCTTAGCAAATTAATTTTCCTGCTAGCCCCCTCAAATTGAGTGGTTCGCTCATGACACGTGGGAGGGCAGAGGCGTCTCTTCTGATGTCCCTCAGCACTGCCTTCCCTAAGACACTGTGCTCTGTGCCTCAGCTTTCCTGTGCACTCTTGGAGAGGCTCATGACAAGGAAGTCTGAAAAGTGCCTTCCAGTTCTAGGCCAGCATGGCACACAACTAGCCTGGAAGAGGAGCACCTTGGGTACAGATGAATCCAACAGATCACCTCAGAGTGAAAGCCCTCGACTGGAACCTACTGAGGCATGCTTGGGATTTGTGAAAAACAATTTCCTCAAGGCACTTCTCTTCTGGAGCTGGGACTATCCCAGCTTGTGCTCCCAAAGCTCAGACTAAGTGTTGCTCTCTCAAGGGGGATTACAACCCTTTCCCACACCGGCCAACCATTTAGCAACCACTTGTACTGATTGTGGTGAGTTCTGCAGATTCATGCAATGAGTTACAGCAGTAAAAGTTTCCTCCAGATGCATGCAGAGAACTTCTGTGACCTGAAAATGCACCCTGGGTAAGACTCAGCCCTGAATTTTCATGGTTGGAATGGTTTTCTGTACGAAAAATGCCTGACTGTGGGTGGTGAGAGGCTGGTACTTTAAGTGGCATCCTTACCTGCCTGTACTCTGTGATTCTGTTTAGGATGCACTTAGAGAACAGAAGACTTTGAACTTTGCTTCATTCAGGGGCAGGACTAAACATTTCCTCCCAGCTCACAGAGGGAGCAAAGGCAGTGTCATGTGTGCTGACTGCTGTCTTGCAGTCCAGAGCAGTAAAACACGATGTTGCTCCAGGGAAGAACTGTGGTTCCAGGTGAGTTAGAACAGGATCCTGTTCCAGGGAGAAGCTGTGGTTCCAGGTGAGTTAGAACAGGATCCTGTTCCAGGGAGAAGCTGTGGTTCCAGGTGAGTTAGAACAGGATCCTGTTCCAGGGAGAAGCTGTGGTTCCAGGTGAGTTAGAACAGGATCCTGTTCCAGGGAGAAGCTGTGGTTCCAGGTGAGTTAAACCAGGATCCTGCTCCAGGGAGGTGAGTACTGGTAGGGCAGCTTGTGCTTAGCCATAGAAGTGTCAGGGTTGGAAGGGAGCTCAAGGATCACCCAGTTCTAGCCCCCTGCCATGGGCAGGGACACCTCCCACCACGATGTGATGCAGCCACAGTCACTGCTGTCGGAGCCAGTTTTAATTCCTTTCCCAGTCAACAAGGTTTAATCTCAGAAGCAGATTTAAAAAAATAGCATTTCTTAAGGCCCCCAGGGGCTCCCCAGCCTGCCATCGAACCCAGCCCACAGCTGAACGCCTGGAGAAGATGTGTGCCTTGTTTGGAGCTGACCCTGGCAGAGTATGATATTAATAGGTTATTGACTTGGTGGGTCTTAAACAGCCAGAGGGAAGCTCCCTTGCAGCAGCTGCAATGCACTGGAGGTTTGTCTCATTGATTGGGCTGTTTAACCCATCATCTCCAGGCATTTAAACAATGATATACGCTTGACAAACCTAATATTTCATTCTCTATCTGGGGACCATGAAATAGAAATTAAAGGAAAGAAAAAGACAACTGGACAGATCCAGAGCAGAAAATGATGATAAACGAGATGGGGGAAGGAAGCCTAGACAGAGAATGGCCCAAAATTTGGACTGTGCTGTAACTAAGGGATATATACATATAAAAATCACATCATTCTCCATGAGAGAGATGGGGGGAGAGGGCAGAAGAGCCCTGCAAGCCCCTGAGTTATCCTGAACTGTGAAACCTTTGTAGCCGAGGAGTTCTTTTTGCTCTGTGCTCCCAGGGAGTTTGAGCGGATTAAAAGGTCTTGGCCCTTTCCAGCTACAGAAAGTGATGGCAAAGGCCAGCAACAGCATGGACTGAAAGGCAAAACCTGAATTTTTTGGGGCTAATGCTAACTCTGCAGCAAAGATGCACACAGTGACAACCCTAATGGTGACAAGGATGAGCTTCTGGATGCAATCAGAGGCTGAAGCAAGATCCAGGTATGGAAATGGAAGCTGTGCCTTCAGCCACCCAAGTCCCTCAAGCTCGATGGGGTGAAGGGGCTAGCTCTCCCCAGAGGGTAGGAAGCTCTCTGCACCAAGTCTGCAGTGTGATGGATGTGTCCCAGGTCAGGGGGGCCTGCTCAGCACAGGATGGGATCAGGCTCCTCATTTGTCCCCACTGCACTGGCAAATGGCTCTTTAGGAGGAACATGATTTTGGTTGAAATCTGAACTGTGTCAGACTAGGAGGAGCAGCCTGGGCTGCTTCTTGACTCCACTCATTTCTAGATGTACACATGAGGACATGGGACTTGCAGTCCTCAAGAGTCACTTTGGCTTGGTGTCCCTGCTAGAGGTCACCAGAGTTAAACCAGAAACTTCCCCACTGCATCATTTAATGACTGGAAATTGGAGGTAATAGACTTGAAAACGAATTCTCATTTCTGCAATTCAAAACCCTTTATCTGTGCCATGTAGTCCTGCTAGAAAGAGCAAAATGGCCTTTAACAAAGTCTATTTGCAGAATAGTAAGAAGTGTTAAGATGCCAGATGCATCTCATTATGAATTTTAATGAGCAGATTCACACCTTGTCTTCCATTAAATAAATTACATGGTCTTTTCCAAACGCTTCCCTGGCAAATTTGAGATTTGTTTCTAATAAGGAGACTCTGGGAGAGCTTAGGGCTGCTCTTCCTGTGGTCCACAAGCTGTCAAAGCTGGGGAAGGGGTCACCCTCACACGTGTGGCAACAGCCCACAGCCCCTCTCTGCCACTGCCTGCAACGTGATTAAAAGTGAGAGGCAGAAATCAAGATACTCTGAACTGCAATTGAAAGAGAACTCAGTCATGGGGTTTTCTTTTTGTTCCAGGAAGTGAACCCATCTGCATCACCCAGAAACCTCCAGAAAAACAAACCAAACGTGGCAGTAGATAGGGAAGCACGTCCTGGCCCCACGGTCACAGCAAGTGCAGCTTCTTCCATAGCCAGATCCTCCCACATCAGGCAGGTTTCTGAGTGTCTGAGCCTGAACTCTCCTCTGCCATTTCACCTCTGAGCATGTTTGAAGCTCACAGGCTCATTGAAGTTCTCAGGCAGCATTGATTTCAGCAAGGGATGTCTGTGAACCTGTGCTCTGCAGGGGTGAAAGCGAGGGGAGGACAGAAGCCAGGGAGGGTGCTGAATGCCCTCCTTGAAGCTACTAATAATTGCAAAGAGAGTCTAAAGGTTGAAAACTGGAGGTGTTAAGCTGCTCTGGATCAATGCAGCCTTGCTGCAATCAGGGACTCACAGTGCTTCAGAGGCAGAGGGCTCAGTCCTTCAGGGCTGTGTTTCAGCTTGTCTCTAAGTGTGGGTAGCCAGAGCCTGTTTATGCAGGAACAGCTGCCAGACAGCATCCCTGAAATGAGCCCCTCCTGTGAGCAGGAAAACCATTTCACTCCAGCCCTTCCCCTCCAGAAAGAAGGGCAGCCTGAAGTTCTAACTGCAGCAACGGCAGCTGCAAGATTGGTTACAGCGCACGCAGGCAGGGCACACAGGCACAACCTTTTCATCCTGGAACAGCCTGCATCCAGTCTTTTCCTACCTTGCATGCCTTCAGATTGCCCAAATTCTCTGTCCTGTAGGCTACATACAGCAGAAATTGGAATCATTTCACCTCCTGGTGCAGGGATGTTTAATGGAAGCAGCCTTCACACACCTGTATTTATGGTAGTGTGTACTATTAAACAGCACACAGTGTCCACAGGCCACTGAGTGCTGCTGGAGAGAGGTCTTCCCTTTGGCAGGAAACTTCTCTGTTAGGTCAAGGGGGTGGGGATTTGGCTATCACAGCAAAAACCTCATGCATTTGTCCCTGCTTACTGCAGGGAGGTTGGTCTAGATGGCCTTTAAAAGTCCCTTCCAACCCAATGCATTCTGTGATTCTGATTCTGTGATTCCATGTTTCCATGGTTCTGTGATTCCACGGTTATATGCTTCCATGAGTCTATAATTCCATGATTCCATGACTCTGTGATTCCATGATTCCCTGCTCCCACAAGGGCAATGTGTGTTTGTCTCTGTGAGCGTCATGCTGGTTCTGGCTCTAGGTGCAGGGGCTGCCTGCTGTCCAGACTCTGTCCCCACAGCCTCCACCTCCAGCTCTGTGTGCTTGGCCCGAGCAGAGCAGCCCCCAGTTCCTGGTTGAAAGGGCAGGGCCAGTGAAGGTTGGGTTTGTCTGTGTGTTTCAAAGGGGAGCTATTAGAAATCAATTACTGCATTTTTCTGGGTCAGGCAAATGCAGGTGAATTAGATGAAGGGGAAGCCAAGTGCAAGCATCAACTCTCACTAAAGCACCACTAGTTAAGATCCAGCAGATTTATGAGCTTTATTTTCTACCTTAGGCCTGTCATATTTTTTCACCTTTATGTTAGTTAATTGCAGAGTAACATAAATTAACTTTGGAACACAGCAAAAATGGGAACTTTATTTATGAATTTCTTGGATTTCTTTACCCCAAGCCAAACAACTAAATTGCTACTTAGCATAAATTATTTATTGGCCCTGGCTCAATACCATCCAACACCAGCCCCTGGAGGTCTGGGAGATATAAAAGATTTAAAGCATCTGTGCGACAGCACTGGTGCAGCCACAGAGCTGTGCTTCTTTCCAGAAGGGTCCACTTTATTTTGTTGTAAATAAATAGAGCCTAAATTTCAGGGGAGGGCTGGGTAGCTCCTAGCAGGGCTGTGGTGTTTTGCATATGTTAATTACCCACGGATGCATGGCAGAGAGACAAACGCTGCTCCCACAGCTGTTCTGGGGAGACCTGTTGGCAAAAGGATGTATTTTGGTGTGCACAGGATACAGGGAGGCTGCATTTCCCTGGCACTTGGATTTGTGTATGGATCTGAGAGCCAAAATCCATTGCAAAGTGATCACATATGCAGAGAGTCACTTCATAATCTGTCCTTATGATTTTATCTTTATCATCTTTACCATCCTCATCATCTTTATCTATCTTTATCCATCTTTATCTTTATCTGTCTCTACAGGCATGCAAGGAAAAGGTGGATAAACCCAGGGCTACCTTGCAAACAGGCATCTGCCACTCAGTGTATTCACATCTGAAGCTAACCTCTAGCTTTAGTCTGGCCAAGACCCCCAAACAAAACCAAGCTGTAGCTGCTGCCAGCCTGTGTGGCTCCCATCAGCTTGCTCCCCACCTCCACACCCTCTCCACGGGTGTGTTGTGCTTGGCTCCCCACACTTCAGGCTCATTGCCCATCCTGCTCTCCTCAAATTCTCCTCACCTTTGGGAACAACAGAGGCTTGCAGAGGCAAAGGTGCAGGACTCTGGTGCCTCTCTACAAAGTCCCTAAACGTCAGAGCTGCAAATAAATCCGGGGGTGGTAACTCCAGCTCTGAGGGACCTCATGCCCTGCAGAATGGTCATCTGCACACTGAGCATACAGCTGAGCACTTCTGCACAGACTCCACTGTGCTGTTGTCTGGCTTCTACCATGCCTCAGCCTGCAGTTTGCTCTCTCTCCTGCTGTTTTTGCCAAAGCTCTCTTATTTCTCTGTCAAAATCTCCAAATGGAGGAATGTAAAATTTTATTTAAAGTTTTAGAAGGACTTAGAAAGCTTTCTAGAAGGACAAAAGCCCTCTCACTTCCTTAAACATGTCCTGGTTTTGTGGTGGTTGTTGCTTTTGTGGGTTCCACGTCCTGGGAAGTCAGTTCTGGCAGTGGGAAATCCTCCTCTCTAACAAGCAAGGAGTCTGCAATGCCATCCCCACGCTTAGAGCTGCTTCCCGTGGCCAGCCCAGCTGGTTTGGCAGCCCTGTCTTCAGGGCTGGAGCTCAGGTACCATGTGCAGAGCAGAGTCTTTGCATCACTGGGCAGGAATCCTCAAGGATGTTTTAAGACAACAAAGGAAAAGCTTAAATTCCCTCCTTAGTTCTTTTGTGTAAGCTTTAAAACGGCACCATTTTCAGTGTCAGCAGCACTTAGAGCATCTGAAAGCAAGAGAAGTGCTTGGAGCAGCCTGCAAGCAAGCAGAGAAATACTTGCTTCTCTCAACATGTTAAAGCCAGCCCCTGCAACACTGAGTGAGGGTGGAGGAGCGATGCAAACAGGTCTGGGAAGTGATCCACAACTTGCTGCAGAGCAGGGCAGAAGAGCTGGGACAAGCTAAGAGCTTCCTGTCTGCCAGTCTTTTGCCCTACCCAGGAGAACATGGATCCCACAAAAAGGCAGCTAAAAGCCTGGAATAATTTTAAAATGCAAAGCCATGAATTTTCCCAGGAGCTGAGAAGGATCCCAGGCAATTATTGTGCAGAGAGCTCTCTGCAAACAGTTTGCAGACAGGAAGGGGGAGAAGTCTGGAGGCCTGGAACCAGGTGATAGAAGGAGAGGGAATGGCCTGAAAACCTGCCAGGGGAGGCTTAGGTTGGAGATGAGGAACAATTTCTTTGCTGCCAGAGTGGTCAGGGACTGGCACAGGCTGCCCAGGGAGGTGGTGGAGTCCCCATCCCTGGAGGTGTTCCAGAAATGTGTGGCTTTGGCACCTGGGCCATGGTTTGATGAGAATGGTGGTGTTGGGCTGATGGTTGGACTGGATCACCATAGAGGTCTTTTGCAGCCAAAACAACTCTATGATCCTCTGACATATTTGCTTGGGAATCATGGAGACCAAGGCGAGAGGCATGGCCTGCAGGGAGCAGCCATCATCGGGATACATGGATAACCTTTGGGTGGGCTGACCCCCTAGGCACCCCTTGAACACTAACATCCCCTTCTGAGGGCTTGTTTGGCACTGATGATGTTAGCAATGGGACAAACAGGGCTCCCAGACTCCAGGTTTAAATCAAATGGCAGATCAGGTGCCTCTGACTTGGCTGTCAGACTGGTTTTACTTCAGCAGTTTCAATGCAAGCGGAGGGATCAGAGCTTTTTCTTCACTGCAGACACCTCTTCATCAATGTGGCTGTTGCATGTTTCCATAAACAGCTTCTACAAGGGGAGCTACAGAGATCCTCAAGTCATAGCAACGGCCAGGAGGAAAAGCAGCAGTTTTGCAGGGTGAGAATGCTGGGTTTGAGGCATGCCCAGAAAAATCCATCACCAGCAGTAAGGTCTGGCTGATGTGCACTCAATGAACGCTTTGTATGAGCTCACAGGGATCCCCTGCAGGGAGGGATTTCCTGCACCCAACTTTGGCTTCCTCATCTTTCTGCTCTTGCTTTGCCACTATACTCTTAATCACATCCACCTTGGTGAGTGGAATGAAGCAGGCTGCATCTGAAGGGCTGCTGTGGCACAGGTGCTGCAGGACACTGCCTGCCTTCCCTTGCTGTGGCTTCAGAGGAGCCTCTCTGGGGCTATTCACACTTTGTGGCTCCCCATTGCTAATTCAGCTCAGGCTTTGGCAGCACTACTTAGGAGGTCTGCCAAGGAACCACATCTCCTGCTTCTGTGTTCAACACAATTTGCTCCTTGCTGGGTATTTGGGATCTGCAAGTCCTGCTTGCAGTGTGCCAAGTGTTTTGTTGCTCCTTGTGTTCAGCTCAATCCTTTATGACAGCAAAGCCAAGGAAAATCTTCCCTGCGCTCTAAGCACACTCGAAACAACCTTACAGGTGTCCCCACACAGCCTCACAGACCTTGCTTTTGAGCCACATCACAGCTAATGCCTCCAGGCTCTGCCTCCTTGTTCATAAAGAAGGGATAGAGAAGGCCATTCATGGTCTGACATCATTTAGCACTGGACTGGTGAAAAAACACAGGGGCTCAGATGAAGCCTTTGGAGTAGTGACCTAAATAGAGGCAGCCAGCTACAAACCAGGGAGTTTCTTCCTTTGCTGCCTGTGCTCCTACCCCAAATTTGTTCAGAGGAGTTAATCTTCCTTACATCTTTAACAACAACCTTTGCTCACACATAATTACAATTACCATTTGCAAGTGATAAATCAAACTAGCACTGAGTCTGCCATTAACTAAGACATCTCAGCCCATCGCTGAGCTCTGCTCTCTGCTCCTGCTGACGGTTTCCCTCTCTCTGCACCACCATGAAGGATACCCTGACCCCTCAGTGCCAGCTGCCAGGCAGAGCCGGTGGCTGCCAGGATCCAGCATGTCAGAGGGGTATGAGAAAAAACTCAGAGCCAACAGAGTCCCTAACAAACCCCAGAGCAGAGCCTTGAGAACTGCCAGTTCCTGCACCACGCAGCTGTGCCAGTGGCTGCACATTTGGAAGCACCCAACCTTGCTACTGCAGGGCAAGGAGAGGCCAAGCAAGCTCCCTCCAAGCCAGAGACGAGCAGGCACAGAGTTCTGCTTGTCTCCTGTGCTGGCCAGCCGTGGCTTCAGAAAGCTTAAACCCTAGGCTCAGCTTTGCTGATGGAAAGAGCCCAAGAAGCTACAGAGAAAGGAACTCAGATCCTGACAGAGAGAAGCAATGAGGTGCTGGAGATAAGGCAGAGCTAGCCACTGCTGGTGCAGCTCCAGCTTTCTCTTCAGGCTTCACAGACACAAAGAGGTTCACCTCCTCGTGGGTTAAGCAAATGCCAACTATCACAGTGTGGAACGTGAAATGCTCTTCTGTGATGTCACAGCGTCCACCCAAGCACCTCACAGACCCCAGGAATGTGACAGAGCAGCTGTGGTGAACACAGACTGTGTCAGAGATGCTGAGGGGATGGAAGGTGCCTGATACCAGGCAAGAAGCACCAGGGCAGGGCAGCATTTATGCAGCAGATGCCCTGGCACAGCCTCTCTCAGGAAGGATGTTCTCATCCACCCTGGGGGTGACTTTGCTGGCAGATCTCTCCATCCTCAGGGGAGCAGAGGAGGACTCCAGCACCTGCTCTCTGCATTCTCTGCTGTGGCAATGATCAAGAAGGAAATCATTAGCCATAGCAGGCTCCCAGCTCCCATTATCCCTAGCAGGCGTTGCACATCTCATTTGAAATGCACAATGCAAATATTTACCTTCAAGTGTCAAAGGAGACTATAAAGATCTTCATGGATCTTCACACTTCAAGGACTTAATTCATTAAAAATAATTATACGTACGTGGAGATTCCTTCCACACTGGGGCTGGGATAGGCCAGCAGGTGCCAAGGAGGGGAGCAGGCTGTGCAGGCTGCAGGTCTGTGTGGCAGCTCTGCGGTGAGAGGAGGGCTCCTGCACACTGGAACACGAGCGTGTGAGCAGGGCTGCCAGGAGATCTCCGTGGAGCTCACCATGAATACTTCAGAGAAAGTCACTGCGTGGCACTGGGGACTCCCAGTGCTGCAGACAGGCTCCTGTGTGCTTGCCCACCTGCTTACCTCCCTGAAGAGTCCTTCTGCATTTTAGTCTGAGAGCAGCTGTTGGAAGCTGGCTTTGATTTTCTTTGCCCCTCAGGGCAAGCTCACACCCAGGCCCCCTGCCTGTGCTCCTTGGCCTTCCAGCACCGGCACCATCCCTGCATGCCAGGGGCTCAGCTGCCCAAGGGCACCATGCTCAGGCATGGAGGGAAGAGGGAAAGCTTCCCTTGAGGGATCAGGATGGAGAAAGGGAGATCCTGTGGTGCTCCACCACACATCCTTAGCACCAGGCATTGACATCAACTTCTCCTCGAGGTGGAGATGGCTCCCGGAGCAGGGCCTGAGGACTGGGTGGTCACAGCCACACGTTCTGCTTTGTGCATTTGGAGCTCAGTTTGCAGCAGGTCCAGGGCAGCTCAGCCCCCTCCTCAGCTGATGGATCTTATCTGTCTTCATACAACAAGTCTGCACTTCATAAAATCCCCTGGAAGTGCAGCGGTTGCAGCGACACAGCCCAGCTGCTGCTGCTGGTAATGGAAGTTTTATGGCATATGAAGCACATTAGGACATTGCTGGGAATCTGTTGCCACATCAGACGTTTGCATTTGACATCAGGAAGGTGGCAAACTAATGATGAAATGTGCTCCCAGGGTATTTCTGCTGTAATGCTGCCTATTACCCTTGACACAGGCAGGCATGAGCCAGGCTATCTTGCATCCCTGCAGATGATATTTATTCCACCAAGAGGTTCATGCATGCAGCATAAATGGCACCTTCCTGGTGAAAGCCTGTAATTAGCTGAAATACAAGGATTTCTTTGCCTGGCCTGGAAGTTATTGCAGGAGATTCCCAAGTCTGAAGGGTTCCAGAGACAGAAAAGATGACCCTCATGGCTTCAAAAGAGCCACAGACACAGAAGGCTTTGGGCTGGAAGGGACCCTCAGAGGGCGTCTTGGCCACCCCCTGCAGGCAGCAGGGACACCTCCAACCAGAGCAGGCTGCCCAGGGCCACATCCAGCCTGATCTTGAATGTCTCCAGGTATGGGGACCCAAACACGTCCCTGGGCAGCCTGTTCCAGTGTTCCACCATCCTCATTGCGCAGAACTTCTCCTGATGTCCAACCTCAATCTCCCCTGCTCCAGTTTGAAACCTCTTGGTGTTGCTGAGTGTCAAAGGATGTGGGTTGTAGGGAGCAAATCTGTAGTGCATGTGGAAATAATCCTCCACACTTCTTCACTCTGTTCTCCCTTCCCTTCTACCCTCCCAGAGCTCTGCACACCTCCATTTTAGGAGGAATTTAGGGAATCAGAATCATTGAGGCTGAAAGGCAGCTCCAAGGACCCCCTGGACTCTTCTCCTCTCCAGGCTGAACACCCCCAGCTCCCTCAACCTGTCCTCACAGCAGAGGTGCTCCAGCCCTTGGGTCATCCTTGTGACCTCCTCTGGACTCACTCCACAGCTCTGTGTCCTCCTTATGATCAAGTCTAGCAAAGTAAAATTCATGGAGTGACCCCAAATGGTTATGAAGATTCCAACCCCTCCTGATTGGAGCCCAGGAGCCACAGGAGATTAATTAGTGATGGCCATGTGACTTTGCAAGCACTCATCATGGCTGGGGGCTGGCTGTGTGTCCTGGGAGCCTCTGATCCCTGTGTTTATAGAAAATATTGAAGATCCAGGGGATTTTGTTACAGGGGAGAACTTAGCACTGGCAGGATTATTTTCCCTCCAAGATGCAAATCTCCATTTCACGAAGAGCTAAAAGGCTCTTTTCATAATGAGAATAATTCAAGGTAATTTTTCACCCATTAATTCTGGGCTGCTCCTTTGCAACTGCTTTAAAGTAATTTGTACAGCAGTTGAGAAAAAAACAGTCAGAAAATGACCTTTCTCCCCCTCCCAAGGCAGAGGGCAGCCACTGAGTAATCCAGACCAACATTTTCCCCAAGACATGGACTGCAGTGCTTTCAAACACAGCCTCTGCAGTCTCTTCTCTGGTGTCAAAATGGAAAAACCTCCTCTTTTGTACTAAAAGATGAAAAATAGCAGAGGGAAAAAAAGAGGAAATATGAGAAAAAGAGGAAAAACAAAACAAAAGAAACAAACCAACCAACCAAGAGGGAAAATACCACAGCAGCAGCTCTGCAGTGCTGCTCTCCCATCTGCACCAGGACTGCACATGACCTGCTTTGGCTGTTGGCTGTTCCCTGGGATGTTACCTTGGAAGTTTCAGAAGCAGAAGTCCTCCAGCTGCAGTCCCTCACACCTCTGCAGGCTTCCTTCTCTCCCCCAGCTGCTCAGCTGCCCTGGCGTGTGCCAAACCCCTTCCTGCTCACTTTATGTGCCCCTGAAACACCCAAATATGGCTTTAAAAGATGCAGAGCTGTTAGAAAAGGACTTTAAACAAACAAATAAACAAACAAACCAGAAGCTGTTTCCCCTGGAATGCCTTTAGAAGCTGAAAAGGGGAAGGTTCACCAGAGAGCCCTGAGCTGCTGGGCACTTCAGGACACTTGACTTTGGTGTGGACTCTCAGAAGGGGCCAAGTGCTCCTCCCTGCTGCCCCCTCCCCTTTTGCCATCCTGTGCCTTCCTTGCCCCTGTGGCCTTTGAGGTCTTCAGAACGTTCTTCTGCTGGCTTTTCTTAGCCACCCATCAGCTGTGTTCTCCTGCATGCTGCTGCAGAGATCTGTAGCAATCCAAGTCAATTAGAAGATAAAGATGTTTAATTTAATTCTCCTTTGTTCCCTGATGATATTCAGGAGGGCAGCACATGGCACTTGCAGATGGATGGCAGCTAAACAGCCATTTAAAGCTGCAAGCAGAAGTGGAAGTTTGTTTTCATTCATTCTCTATCTCTCATTCAGACAGAGCAAAACATTTATTAATCCTCCTCCAAACCATATGCCATGTGTCTAATGAGTGGTGGGTTCAGTTAATCACAGCAACCCAACCAGCTATGGCAGCAAACCCACTGCAGAGTAGGTGAAGAAGCTCCTGCTGGAGATCTGAGTGAGGAAGAGGAGGAATAGGCAGAGTCAGGGCCCTGCAGGAAGTTCCAGTGAATATTGAGCCAACTACAATCGTTCTGGGTGCTTGAGGAGCTCTCTTGAGAGTTTTGGAGCTGCTGGCTCAGACACCTTTTGGGAAGGGTCACGCTGCATGTGCTGCTGGCCCTGCTTTGCCAGCTTTGGGAGTCACTGTCAGAGCTTAGCAGACACAGACATTTATCAGAGACTCATGGAAGTGTTTGGGGTGGAAAAGACCTCCAAGATCATCAAGTCCACCCAACACCACCATGGCCACCAAACCACGGCCCCAAGTGCCATGGCCACACCTTTCTTGGACCTGTCCAGGGATGGGGACTCCACCACCTCCCCTGGGCAGCCTGTGCCAGTCCCTGACCACTCTTCCAGTGAAGAAGTTTTTCCTCCTTTCCAACCTAAGCCTCCCCTGGCACAATTTGAGGCCATTTCCCGTTGTCCTATCACCTGATAGAAAGGAGAAGAGACCAAGCCCCATATCTTTCTGAACTCCTTTCAGTTTGTATTTACACAGGACCTCATCTCACTCCTGCTTTAGGCTGTAAAGACCCAGTGGGACCTGGAGGCAGAGGTTTCCCAGCCTCACCTGAGCCCCTGACTGAAGCCACACTTGACTCCTCCAGACATCTTCTGTTGAAGAAGTGAGATGACTGCTCAGAAACTGATAGCACCAAACATCTGCAAACCCAGTGAGGCAGTGCTGGCGGAGCTTGGGCTTTCCCCTCCATTTTCTCCAGTTTCACCAGACTGTGGTATCTGTTGTGATCTCCTTGCTGAGGCAGCAAATGCTGCCTGTGAGAAATGAGTGTTGACAAATTCTGTGCAAATTCCTGAGCCTTGCTCAGTGCCAAATTACAACTTGCAGCAGCTCTTCCCTTCCCTTCCCTGGAAATTAGCCTGCGGTGCCTGCCAAGGCGGAGCAGAGCGAACAGCACCGGGAAGGCACCACCAGGCTCCTTGCACTCAAGCCCTAATTCGACCCAAATCCCTGGTTTCCATCTTCCACAAACTCAACGTGCTGGCAGCCCACTCCTGCAGCCAGGTCCTGGAGTCCTTTGCTGGCTGCCAGTGCTGCTGCTGCTGCTCAGTGATAAATATTTATCAAAGCTCTGTGATCCTGCAAAGTGTGAGAACTGTCTGGGTGTTTATAATTGTTAGGACAAACATCCCCAGCCCTCCCCCCACCTCCCCCCTCTAATTGAATGACTCTTTCAAATGTGAGTGATTTTTTATTGGAGCCCCACATCCTTATGTATTATGTAACAATTAGCAATGATGTGATGGATAATTTTTTTGGATGGGTTCCTGATTCCATTACTCAGCCACTCGATCGACCAGTAATTATGAATCATATCTTTAATTAGCTGCTGCTCTTCAGAAACATATGAAAGCCAAGGGCATAAAGTAATTGGCATAAAAGTTTTCCTAATTAATTTATCTGTCCATGTGAGTAACCAGGGCTGGAGTCAGGGGAACATTTGTAACTGCAGGAAGGCCCCAAAAACCTGGTGTCAACCCAGATTTATAGTCCTGGCTCAGGAAAAGCACAACAAGAAGCCACAAAATTGCATTAGCCCCAACTCCAGGGAGGCAGCACGGAGCACACTGCTCAGAGATGAGCAGAAACTTCCTATTGATCCCATTCATTTCCATCCTATTCTCTGGTGGCTCTTTCAAACCTCTCTGCCTGGTTCCCTCGCTCCACACAGGAACAGTAATCAAGCACATTAAGCAATTCATTAAACAACAGCCCCACTGACCACAGGGAGTATCACAGCTAACACTCATTAGGCAGCCAGCAACTTTAGTTAAGCTGAAGAGGGCTGGGGAGTGCCAGGCTCAACTCCTTTTTGACTCAGGAGTTGCTCAGGTCCCACTTGGACAGCACATAGATGCTGATCACAAAGCAGCAGCCCCCAGGCTGGCACAGGGCCTTTTGCAAGGGGGCAGGGTTAATTCTCAGGGTGTGTGGGGAGGGTTAATTCTCAGCCTGCCAAAGATGAAGTTAAAATCTGAGCTCACTGTTGAGTTGCTGAGAGTTGTGCCTGATACCAAACTAAACCCTTGCAGTATGGATGTTTGAGTTCTAGGTTCTTCAGATGGGATTTCAAGAGGGCAAAAGTTCATAGAATCACAGAATGGGTTGGGGTGGAAGGGACGTTAAAGATCATCTGTTCCCAACCCCTGCCATGGGCAGGGACACCTTCCACCAGCCCAGGCTGCTCAAGGCCACATCCAGCCTGGCCTGGAACACCTCCAGGGAGGAGGCATCCACAACCTCCCTGAGCAGCCTGGGAGGAATGAGATAAACCAGCAGCTGATTCTTTCTGTCACAGCCCTGTTCTGGCTTTAAAAGCCTCCCTCCACCACAGCATTCCTGCTATTCCCTGTTGCTGGCACAGAAATTATTAAGAGTATTAAAGGAAATTAATGGCATTACTGATTAGTGACACTTACCACTGCAGGGCAGACTCAGCCCTGCTCCAATCTGAAAATACATTCCTGGGATGCTTAATTATTTGAATCCCAATGATTAAACCTTCAGACCAGCTTCTCTACACTGGCATTCCCTGCTAGGACTTCAGCTTTCTTCCTAACCTTTGTGTCTCCCTGGCAAGATACCAGATTCCTGCTTCCCCCTCTTCTGCACTGATGAAGCATTAGAGATGGTGACACCAGCAAATAAACCAAACCGAACCGAACCAAACCATTTCACTCTTGCCACTTCTGGCAGCGTGGGGAGGTGCAAGGTCCTGGGGATACCTGGGCTGAAGGCTCACTTCAGCCTTGCTCTCTGGGGTGCTGTGGGCAGAAACATGGGAAGAAGTAGGAAGGTCCTTGCCAGAAATACAATACAATACAATACAATACAATACAATACACCAGGTTGGAAGAGACCTTCAAGATCATCGCGTCCAACCCATCAAACAATCCAACCCACCCAACAACTAGACCATACAGCCAAGCACCCCATCAAGTCTTCTCCTGAACACCTCCAGTGAAGGTGACTCCACCACCTCCACGGGCAGCCGATTCCAATGGGCAATCACTCTCTCCGTGTAGAACTTCTTCCTAACATCCAGCCTAAACCTGCCCTGGCGCAGCCTGAGACTGTGTCCTCTTGTTCTGGTGCTGGCTGCCTGGGAGAAGAGGCCAACCTCTGCCTGGCTACAACCTCCCTTCAGGTAGTTGTAGAGAGCAATAAGGTCACCCCTCAGTCTCCTCTTCTCCAGGCTAAGCAACCCCAGCTCCCTCAGCCTTTCCTCATAGGGCTTGTGTTCCAAACCCCTCACCAGCTTTGTTGCCCTTCTCTGGACACGTTCCAGCAAGTCAACATCCTTCCTAAACTGAGGGGCCCAGAACTGGACACAGTACTCAAGGTGCGGCCTAACCAGTGCAGTGTACAGGGGCAGAATGACCTCCCTGCTCCTGCTGGCCACACTGTTCCTGATGCAAGCCAGGATGCCATTGGCCTTCTTGGCTGCCTGGGCACACTGCAGGCTCATGTTCAGCCTACAATCAACCAGTACCCCCAGGTCCCTCTCTGCCTGGCCACTCTCCAGCCACTCTGCCCCCAGCCTGTAGCACTGCCTGGGGTTGTTGTGGCCAATGTGCAGAATCCGGCACTTGGATGTGTTAAATCTCATGCCATTGGACTCTGCCCATCTGTGATGTTTGTCCTCTCTGGGTGGACCCAGAGAATCCTACTGAGGCAAAATTACAGAGCAAGCTTTGTCCTGCATTAAGGAATCACTGAATCACAGAATGTTAGGGGCTGGAAGGGACCTCCAGAGATCATCCAGTCCAACCCCCCTGCCAGAGCAGGGGCACCCAGGGCAGGCCACACAGGAACACATCCAGGCAGGTCTTGAAAGTGTCCAGAGAGGGAGACTTCACAAAGCTTGGCAAGGGATGGGGCTCGGTCCCAGCAGCTTGCTGGGGAGGTTGCGTGAACCTCCCTTACCTGCTTGTAGGGAGAGTAAAGAGGCACATGAGGTCATGGGCCAAAATGATGGCATGAAAATGAGCTCCAGCAAGTGGTGTTGGCTGCTGGGACAGCACCAAATTCAAATCCAGCCCATGGGGCCCTGCACCATCATCCATAAGAAAGCTTCAGAGACCAGAGCTTTGTCTCACTGAGACATCTGACAGCCTTGTGAGAAGAACAGGCCTGGGGATGTGACTGAACTGGGCTGAATGTTTTGGGTTAACATGGACCCTGGCTCCACCTTCCTGGCAGTCCAGAGCCCATACACCAGTCAGAGCTCTGCTGCTGACACCAGGTTTAAAGGGCTAAGAGGGCACTGTGCTCTCTCATGACCCTGCCTGAGACCCCAGCTCCCTCAGGCTGCCACTGAAGAGCAGAGATGGCGACTCCTGCAAGGAACAGAAGTGTCCAACACCTACAGCTTGTGTTTGCTGTGCTGGGTTCTGGTGCTGGCATACAAATGCATTTACACTGAGGTGTGGAGTGTATTAGAGATGATGAATGGCACTGAAATATCAATTTTATTCTTCCTGTAAAAGCAGAGACCATAACTCACGACAGGTGCAGCCTCCAGATGCCAGCAGTGCCTTTGGTTTCAGGGCCAGGAGCAGGCAGACACAGAGCATTTTGCTAATTCCCTCCATTACATGGTTGTGCTCTTACCTGCAGTGTGAGACAGCTTCTCATGGAGCTAGCAGGGCAAAACAAGCATTTTCAGTGCTATATTCCTGGAATTTGGGCTCCTTTCTCTTAGATGTGGTCTTCATTCGGTCTCCAGTTGCATGTCAAATGAGATTGTGCCGGGGGAGGCTTAGGTTGGAGATTGGGAAAAATTCCTTTGCAGCAGGAGTGGCCAGGGACTGGCACAGGCTGCCCAGGGTGGTGGTGGAGTCCCCATCCCTGGAGGGGTTCCAGCAAGCTGTGGCTTTGGCACCTGGGCCATGGAGGTGCTGGGGTGCTGGTTGGACTGGATGATCTCAGAGGCTTCTTCAATCAAAACAGCTCCACGAGTCTGTGTCTACACCAGCAGCTGTCCCACCTGTGTACCAATGGACTGGGGCATTTTGTTTCTGTCTGGTGGTGTTTGGGGTCTTGCTGGATGTGGTTGCAAGGTGCTGGCAGAGAGGATGCAGTGTTAGAGCAGCTGGAAGAGGAATCATAGTGAAATCCCCACTCTTCAAGCCCCTGTGCCAAGTAACTTCCAGGGCCTACAGACTGCCTTTGGAATGTCAGGTCTCTGCCACCCCCCAGGGCGGTGGGAGTTAGAATCAGCTGGAAATGAAACACTTTGCAACTTGAATTTGAAATCCATCCCAGGAATCTTCTTTTTATCTACCAAGATGCTACATTTTCCTCATACCTATTGGCAAAGGAGCTCCAGGTGGATGGAAATTACAGGAAGTGAGAACTTCATTAGGTCAAAAGGAGAGTTTATAAGTTCATTGAATCCTCTGCAACACTTGATTAGCAGTAAAGATGCCTAACAGAGTTCAGTCTGCTCCAGCAGTGAGGAACCATGAAAACAAGCTGTGAATTGGCCATCACTGTGATGCCAGGATGGCACCTTAGGTAGATATATTTATACTTTTTCTCTTTACTGCATTAAAAAAGGCTTAATGAATGTAACTGTGGCTTTGCCAATTTTCCTTTCCTTAAGCTGATGGAAGTGCATTGTGTTGGGGCACTGTCCTCCTGCCCCTGTAGCACTGGGTTTGTGTAGCACCCAACACTCACCCATACCTCCTGCACACTGCCTTCTGCTGCACTGCCCAACACTCACCCAAATCAGCCTGGACAGCTCCATGTAAATACCTGACACAAACCTAATTAGAAAGCCGCTTGCCCGGCTCTGTAAAGGCTTGTAATTAGGGGAGGGGAGGCTGCTGCACAAAAGCCTGGCAAGTTTGAGGGTTTCTTCCAGGCTTTACCAGTTGGATCCAGGAATAATTTCACCTTGAGTGCAGCAGGGATGGTGAGCAAGGAGATATTAGATGCACAAACCCCTTCTGGTCTGAGGTCATCCTAGGCTTTTATCCAGGAGCTTGCTGCACTGGCAGATCGAAGCTGGTTTGAGGGCTCCTGCACCACAGTGAGGGGGACCAGTGGCATGAGATGGTACCCAGGCAGAAGCTGATGTTCCTGCAGCCCTGGCTGTCCCCTGGGAAGCCTGGTGCAGAGCAGAGGTGCTCTCAGCTGAGCAGCTCAAACCCAGGCTCAGCACCGGGATCCCGTGCTAAAGATCTACATAAAGAGGAACAGACTCCCGGGGAGAGCCATGCCCAGCGCTGCAGTTCAGTGAAGAATCCCTCCCTAAGAGCTTCCCTTTCCTCTGCAGCCACCCCCCACAGCACGGCTCGGCACAAGCCTCGAATCCCTCCGGTGTGGGGGTTCTGCTCCTCCCAGCCAGCTCTTATCCTTCCCCTGCCCTTACACTTTCCCCTGTCAGCTCTTCTCCCCCTCCCACCCACAGCCATCGACTCCTCCTTCCCCCCACCTCCGGCATTACAGAAGCACTGCCTCCAACTCTATAAAACCCTTGGCCTCAAACCAGAGAAGACCTAAATGCAGGCAAGTAAGGATAAATTAAAGTGACAGGGTCTCAGCAGTGGAAATTAGTGCAACTCTTCTAATTGCATGTCTAGCCTGAATGATGGGATACTTAATTCCTACACATCCCAGACAATTGCTTTATACTAACATGAGCTCTGGGAAAAAGGCAGATTCCAGAGACATATGGAGCAGTAGATGGAGTGGAAAAATAAATCAGTTGTCCCAGCCAGGGTGGAAAAATGCTTTATCTGCACTGTTAATATAAGGTGTTGCCACCATTCAACCACAGTGCTGATGTCTCTGTTGTCCATTCCTGCTACAAAAATAGAACATCAAATAACCAGGTGGCAAAGGCGGCCTCAGGCTCCGGTTGGTGTTGCTTGACCAAGAAATGAGCTTGGAGTGAGGGGTCTGCATTCCTCCAGCTAGTGGATGCAGTCCTGACTGGAGGATCCCAGGAGACACAGTTGGGCAGCAGAATGTTCTGCTCCACCTCTAGGACTGCTAATAAAAGGTTTCAAAACTCGCATGGGTTCTTATATCTATTTAACCTTTTGCCCCAAGAAGCAAAGAGCATCTGGTTAAGTGGGGAGTAAAAGCAGAGCTACTTTTCATTATCAAGGCTTAGAGCCAGACTCTGTGCAAGCCTGAGCTGCCAAGCCTGGGTTAAATGCTTGTTGCCTTCACTGCCTGAGGCCATCTAGCGTGTTTAGAAATGATTAAGTACTGCAGCCTAGAAAGGACCTGTCCTGAGCGTTCATCTCTGACTTCCAGCAGAAAAGAGAGCCTGGCAATGACAGAGGCAGATGGATGAGTCTCATTAGTATGGCGAAGCAGCCAAGCAGGCTGCCTTCCCAGAGCTGTCCGAGGGAAAGAGAGCAAATTAAAGCAGGAGCCCAGAAAAGCAACCCGCGAGTGCTTTAACTCTCTGGTACCTGGATTCCTCCCCAGCAGGTCGGGCAGCTGACTGTTCTCCCCAAGGAGCAATGAGCCGTGAGCCCACGGTGAGTGCTGGGTAGGCATGGAAATGTCCACCTGCCCAGCTTTCCTGTTTGCATCTGCTTTGGGGAGCCTTGGGAAAGTGCAGGACGCCCACACGTGCTATCCCTCACACACACGCCTGCTCTGGTCCACGCTAGGGAAGAGCAAACCAAAGCCTCCTGCACTCACAGTCTTCTAGTCAGGCTCGGTCCCCATCAGAGCCCACAAAGCATCTTCGTCAGATAAGGGCAGGGAACTGCAAAGGCAGGGGGGGTCCAGTCTCACCCAAGCAAGTACCAGAGATACCCATGAGGGGGATTGTTGCCACTCTGCAGGAGAGCATCTTGCTGAGCAGGGCTTCAGCTGAAACAGCCTTGCATGAAGGAGCAGCAGCCCTAGCACTGAAGTGTGAGAAGTCCCAGGACAAGAGTTTGGTGACTCAATGGCACCAGATACCCCACCTTGGAAGCCTTCATGGTGTGAGGGGCTGGCAAACCAGCAGCTGCCCTGAATGAAACCTTCTGCAAGACTGGTGAGGAATTTTATCAGTTTATTACCACTCTGAATTGATCCAGGCACCATCTAACCATGAGAGGAGAAAGAGAAAGCACCTGAAGTGTAGACTGTGCTTTGCCTTGCATTCGGGATAAGCACTGCAGATGTGTCCCTGCTGTCCTTCAGCTTTTCCTGATGAGTAAGGAGGACCAGAAGTCACAACTGAAAAGAAGACCTTTGTGAGCAGAGATCTAGGATCTCCTCGGTGTGAAAGGGGGAAAACTTTAATCCTCCAGCACAGAGAATTCTCCACCATCACCTCTCTGCTGCCAGTGAGGGGATGGATGAAGCCACTTCAGAAAAGGAATCTCGTGGAGGGTTTGTTTTTCATGGGGTCATAGGAAAAGACTTCCACAGCTGCTGTGGAAAGCAGGGTCCTTGGTCACTCTTTAGCCTCTGGAGTCTACAAGGACAAAGGTTTCAGCCGCGTTAACATCTCTGTTCTCCTTTCCTGCTCAGCACTCTTGGCTTGCACTGCTCCCACATTTGCCCAGAGCCTTCATTCCACTGCTGTCGCTGTGCCCAGCAGAGGCTGGGAACAGAGATGGGCATTTTGCTTTCTCTTTTTGTTTTCAGTTTGATTTTTTGTTCAAGCTGAATCACAGATCAGTGCTCAAGGGGTGCTAGGAGCCTAAATGTTTCTGAGGAGGAACAGAAGTGCTCTTCTCCAGTGTGGATCAGCCATTACAGCAAGGATTGGGAAAATGGGAGCTGCCACCTCCTCCCCAGTTCCCAAATTACTTAGCATTTGAAGCAGGAAAGACGACCTGGTAGAGCATCTTCGTCATCCCTGTACATTCCCTTACCGCCTTCTCCTCTCTGCTTTCCTCCAGCGCCAGGCAGCCGACCTCTACCCACTGCTCATTCACCACTTCTGGGCCAGGCTGTTAAAGCCACAATAAGCCAGGAGGAGAATATTCTTCTTTCTTAATCATCTCACAAAGATGATTATAGCACCTAAAAGCCTACAGAAATATTTCTTGTTCCCTTTTTTTGTTTAGCTAATAGAGATCAATGCCATTCTCCCCCAACTGCTTCAATTTAAGGTTATGTTAAGTTAGTGATTAACTTTCAGGTTTCCAGGAGACCACGGTGGGCAACTAATCTGATCTGAGATACAGGCAGAGCAGAGACAATGCTGATTTCTTGTGTTTAATGCTTATTTGAACTAGAGTATTTCCTTTTCTGAAAATCTAATCTGGAATCAAAAGCTACTTGAGACAGTGAATTGAAAGCTGTTCTTAATAAGTTCTTCTAGTGGTCAGATGCTTTTGATATCACATCATTATAATTCCTCTCTAATCTGAATTTATGGAGCTTTCCCACTCGGCTGCTGAGCACCTCACACATTTGGGAAGAATGGGGGCTACAGCAAATGGTTCAGGCTTCAAACTGTGATGCTTCAGATGGATGCCTGGAAGATGTGGGGCTTGCTGATCAAAGAAATACTGTTCCGTACATTGCTTCCAAACCCAAGTGCTAGCCACAGAGAAGGATTTCAGCTTACCTCTCTGAAAACCCCAGCTGAGGTATCACCTGACACTGGAAGTGCCAGAAGCCACAGCCACAATCTGCCATTCTTCACCCCTAAGTTTCTCACAAGTGCCCCAGTACTGCCAAGGCTGAGTCACCAGATGCCTTGCCCACGCCTAAAATCTATCATCATCATCAGGAGAGATGTTTCTCCTCTTAGCTTCATGCAAGGCTTGAGATAGACTCACCCAACTTCACCCCTCCCAGGAGCAGGCCACTTTCTTGAAGAGCTCATATTAAGAAAAGAGAAAGGACAAGAGAAGCAGAGTGCTGTTTGGAAAGCTGAGGGAGCATTGGAGGTACCACAGCACAACAGCTGCCCAGGCATCGTTGCTGGGATTCAGCTCTGAAGGCAAGAGAAGCAAAGAAGGGTTTTGCCCTCTCAGGAGTTCTGGGAACATAGCAGATGAACATTTTCTTGTGGAGAAGCATATCTGGCGGTGAGGAAGGGTGAAAGGAGAAGGATTGGAGTTCTGTGGCTCTGTGAGGATCCCTGTGCCTCACTTGCCAGCTCTCCAGAAGCAAGAGAGACGTCTCCTCCAAAACAATAGCAGGTGCCAGTGATAGGAAAATGCTGGTGGACAGGGGTCAGGAGTTATACTGCTGTGCTGACCTCTGGAGAAGAGAGAAATTGCAGTAGGTTTACAATCAGATTTAATTACATATTCCAAATTGACCATGAAATTTTATCATTAGGTAACTAACCTCTTTTAAGTGGGAAAGGTGACTGATGGAGTGAGACAGCCTCACTGACTGCTACTGCTTCACCTGCATTCCTGGGCCTCCCTAATGCACCTCCTCATCCTTGAACTTCGTCTGAGGAAGGAGCAGGCTTTGTTCAGGCCATTTGCAGAATGAGGAGATGCCAACTTCCCCCTCCTCTCTGGTATTTATTTTAGCTAACAACATGAGAAGGAGCCCTGGAGTTAATCACTTTCAATCAATGTCAGCCACATTATTACTTAATGGGAATTTATCCCTCCTAATATTATTTGTTTGTGAGCCATTTTCTGATGTATTACATCCAGTTAAATGCCTTCTCCTCCTCTGCTCTAAATGGAGAAAAAATGCAGGCTAGAACCAGTGAATCTGTAAACATTGGCATAGAGAATTCATTTTACTCAATCATAATGAGGACACAAGTCAGGCATGGGATTTATTTCTGCAGGCCCTGTGTAGCAGGCTCTACATGGAGCCATCTTCTGCTTTTGAAGCCATGTGCCAGCTGATTCTGAGCAGGCCATTACTTCTGATGACTACTCTGAATAGGAGTTATTCTATTAAAATGGAATTCTCTAACCAGAAAATCTGTACCAATATTCCTGATGGGAGGAAGCTAGGGATGGAACAACTTCTGCTTTCCATGTCGCTGTGCAAGCGGCAAAAACCCCATATACAAACCCTGCACTCCAGCCTCTTTCAAGCATCCCACTGGGCTGCATCTGCTGGGTGTAATCCCCCTTTTGTGGCTGGAGAATCTGGGAGAACATTTCAAACCTGCAGGTTTGCCTTGAATGAAGCAAACTCAAATCAGAAACGAACCCAAAAAACTAAATTGCCCTGAACTTCACAGCTGAGCTGCCCAGGACCTCTGCATTTGCCATGCTCCATTCCTGCTCTGACCTCATATTCCCTCTTCCTCCTGTAGATCCCCTTCTCCTTTGCATCATCCCAATCATTAAGCAAATGGCTCTGAGTAATAGTAGAGGAACAAGTAGATGGACCTTGAATGAGAAAGGAATGAACTGCAGCTGACATAACTCTTCTTAGAGAGGACTTCCTGGGCCATTATTACTTTATAGTGCAACAAAAGCCTGACCTGAAAGTTAATAAAGAGAGCATGTTTACTAATTAGGCTTTATTCTCATTGGTCCATGCTAATTGCAAAATATCAATCTATCTCACTTATGAATATGCAAATGGGTGTCAGGGTGGCACAAGTTTCCAGCAAGCAGGACTCTACTAGCTTTAATTGGATCAAAAGTGGGTCCAGCTCCAATTCAACAAGATGGGCCCTACCCTTTAATCAGGAGAATAAGTTTGTCTCCTAACAGTATCTTCTTTTGACAGTCAGCAAACACTAATTAACAGACATAGCTATATTAATTGCATTACTCCACTGTGCTCTTATCAGCTGGTTGATGTTGCCTGTTTGCTAATGCAAATAGTTGCTGCTTTGGTAAAGTCAACTTGCAGAAGTCTTTCTAATGCTAACTAGCAATCAATGCAGGGAAGATTCTCAGATTTCTGTAGGGAATTCTGCATAATAGATGTGTGCTGCCTTTGGAGGGATCCACGGCCATTTAGGATAATTATTCCTCAGAGCTGAACCTATCACATTATCAGCTCCTGCAGAGGATAAAGAACACAACTTATTTGTTTAAGAACAAAGGACTATCATAATTCCCTTTAGGAATCACTAACTCACTAAGTTAAATGAAGATGTATGACAATGGAAAACTTGCATTTATAGCAATTATGTGTTGGGGTTTTTCCCCTTAACATTCCTTGAGCATCTTTTAAAAGGCACCTTCCTGCTTTTACCAAGTAGTGGCTTCCCAGCCCTGCAGTCTGCACTCCCACGGGGTGGGTTTACACCAGCTGTGGTAAGACACAGCAGGGATGCCATCAAAACCTTCCACCTTAGCTGGCTCAGCCAACCAGATGTGGATTCTGCTCCTCTGGCCTGCTGACCCACGAATCAGTTCTTGCCTCAGCCAGTTTGGAGTGAAAGTGCCAAGCTGTCAGGCCTGGGAAATCCCTACCTAAACCCCTGGTGTTCAGCAGAGAGGCTGAAGCTCGGTTCCCAGTACAAAGTATTACACCTCCCACCTTCCAGGAGGTGAATTTAGTGACTGAACCCTGGGGCAAAGGGGCACAGATGCCATCTTCTGCAACTGAGTTTCAGCCTCTCACATCTTCTGTTTGTGCCTCAGAAGAGTAAATCCAAATGCTGCATTAGCCTTCAAGAGAATGATTGAAGTGAACTATCTCAGGCTAAGGAAATGGGGTTCCTGCCCTTTTGGCTCTCCCCTCCTCTGCCAGTCAGCCTTAAAGAACTTTTAGTCTGTTGGGCAATTTAACCCAGATTTGAAAAAGGAGCTGAAGCCTTAGACAATGAAGTGCACTTTCTGATATCTGCAGCTGGGAAGTGGAGAGAGTCCCAGGATCCAAAGCCCACTGACAGGAGGCCAGGCTGAGCTGCGCTGCGCTGCGCTGCGTGGGGCGGTGGTCGCCAGCTGCCCCATCTGCATATGCATGGCTGCAGCCCAGCCAGGCCCTGTGCTCCTGCTTGCCTGGCAGATGTCAGAGGGCTGCAGAGGGAGGCAGAGCTATTGTGGAGGGGGTGAGGCAAGGAAAGGGGTTACATATCTGCAGGAAGCCAGGCTCCACGAGCTGGGGCACTCACAGGAACACTTTTTCACTTCTGGTAAGAGAAAATGATAAGCATTGGAGGGCTGCATCTGGCCAAATGCTGCTCTTTTGTTCCAGTTCCTCACTCGGCTAATTAAAACCCCCTCTGTTGTGCAGCCTGAGGTTTTAAAAAGGCAACCTGGGGAAAGTTCTACCATACATAGAAAAAACTGCACTCAAAGCGGTTTCCAGTGCTAGTAGGCAGCATCAGCTGTCACCCAACGAGGCAGAAGGGCCATGATGAGGTAGAAAAGAAATGTGGGGTGACCAGTCAGGGAATGGTGGCAGCAGCGGCAAGGAAACCAGAGCCCTCTGGGTTAACAGGGCTTGAGGGCAGGAGCCAGGGGGAAAGCTGGGAGATGGCAGCATGCTGTGGTGAGCTCTCAGCACACACACCTCTGGGAAACGGCAGCCACCACTCTGTCAGATTTCCCTTCTCACCTCATAGCAACTAACCCAGATCCAGGGCTTCAGAGACAAGCTCCTTTTCCCTTCAGAGGGCCTGGAGCCAATGACATCACCCAAAGGCCCCTCCAAAAGAGCATTTTAAATTCATCTCATGGGCTGCCACCCTACAAAGTCAGTCAGAGAACACAACCAAATCAGTGACATGTGATGAAGATCAAAATCTTGGTCTTGTGGGCCCCTTGAGCTTGTTCTTCTCTCTGAGAAAACCTGTGCGAGGGGCTGCCCACAGAGATGTGTGGGGCAGGCAGGGACATCTGCTTGCCTGGCTGAAAACCTCCAGGAGCCAGTCACCAACTCAGCATGCAGCAGCCCTTTGGAGTGCAGACCTGGTCCCCATGGTTCAGAGAGAAGGTCCTGCAAAGACGAAAGGCTGAGCACCGAAGTGCCGTTAGAAAACACATCTTGAGCAAGTTCTGGTTCTACACAGCCAGCAAGCCCCTTCTTAGACCCCACTGTGTACTTGGTGAGCAGAGCTGGACGTGGAGCATTTGCAGCCTGGCTTGGTGAGCTGAGAAGCATGAACAGCCATGACTGTGAGGAGCAGGGCTGGCTCCTCTGGGTACAGCACACAGCCCTCACTGACAGCAGAAATTCTGGAGGCAATTGTCAACAGTCTCCTCAGCACAAGGAAGAAAAAGAAATGTTACCTCTAGCCACCCTCTTTGCCAAAACTTTAATCCTTATCAAATGGAAATCACCATCTGTCCATTAGATCAATGCCTGGCTCTTGGGCCTGGCTGCTGTAGCTGTTATGGAGCAGATACCATAGGAGATACAGGATAAACGAGGCTCCTTCATGGATATTTGGTCAGATTTTGCTCAGCCTCTCCAAATGAGATAATTAGCTATAGCTTTCTAATTTTAAACTAGTGTAAGTGGTGCAGATTAAGTGACTGTAATCTCCCTTATCCACTTTTCTTTTCACATACATGCATAATGAGCCTTTTGTCTATAATTTTGGTGTCACACTAAAAACATTCAGAGATGTAAGGAGAAGACTTTTTTCCCCTCCTGAGTCTGAGATGTAAAAAGTTCTTTATTAGCTAGACTCAGTCGTGACAAATCACTTCAAAGTTATTCTGTGTAGGATAAGCAAATAACAAAATGCCCCAAACAAGCTGCAGCCCTCTGATCCCCAAACTGCACAAAGTCTGCATCTCTCACACTTCAGGGAGCAGTCACAGTGCCACCCCACATGGCTGTCATCACTTACAGACCTGTGGGACCTTCTTTGAGCTTCCTGTCACAACGTAAGGACAAAGCAGTAACTGCAGCAACCTGGCAACTGCTGGGGCTCAAACCTGCACTCCAGGACTTCTCCAGGCTGGTGTGGTGAAAGGTCTCATAGGCACACACTTGACAGCAGCTGCCTTTGTCCCCAGCCCTTTGGAAGCCTGTCCTCCCTGTGGCGACTGCAGAACCTGGCTTTGCTCCTGGGGGTGCACATGGGATGGGCTGGATGCAGAGATTTAATCCATGTCATGGAATAGAGTTGCAGAACCAGTAAGGTTGGGAAAGACCTCTAAGATCATCAGGTCCACCCAGCAGACTCAGAAGGCACTTTCCTCCCTTTCTCTGGGTTGGACCCATCTGTCCTCGCAGGTTCTCTGAGCTGGGCAATGTGGCCTACAGCTGAGTCTTGTCTTGCCACCTCAGCCCTCTGTGCTCTGCCCTGCACCCCAATGCCACACACAAGAGGCTCTCAGGGGCACTTAGCCCTTCACATTGTGCAGGCAGAGGTAACAGCATCAGCTTTGCTGCCAAGAGCAGCAATCGTCTCCCTTATGGCTTCCTTCCTAGTCCCCAGCTCCTCCAGGGCAGCTCTGCAGGCAGCTGGCTCAGGGGACAGTGACAGCAGTGACTGCCACCCCCATGCTGTGTCTGTCCATGGGGTGGGTCACACAGGTCAGCTGCTGGAGGTGTTCTGAGCTGTGCTTGCAGGTGTGATGGTGTGGGCTGATGGCAGGGAGGAGGATGGGTGGCAGTGCCCACTTGGGAGTGCTGCTTCGGGTGGCAGTGCTGCTACAGTACACCTCAACTGCCTGTGGAGCCACAGAGCTAAGTGGCACCATGAGTGCACAGATCTGGCCTCACTGCCCCTGTCCAGCTGCACTGAGCCCTGTGCCAGCTGCAGAATGAGGCCCAACAGCTGATGCTGGAAATGGAAGAGTTTGTACTCGATAAAGGCAGGGCAAAAATAGAGAGGAGGGCACTGGGCAGCCTGGAGGGCTTGAGCCCTAAGCTCCAGCTGACATCTGAAGCAGCCACATCTCTGCATCCAGCACAGCACCAAACCAGCAGCCAGCTCTGCCTGGTTGGCTCAGGAGCCACACCTCCCCCAGCTCCCTCTTTCTTCCTTCCCTACCCCACAGGCTTTTGCTAACTGTTTTAAAGTGCTTCTCTCAGTGAGTAATTGCCACCTTCTACTTGTTTAGATTAAGTTGCTGTCAGTTCATTTTGATCCAGATTCCTGCTTCAGACATTGAGAACTGCTAATGAGACAGTGTAAGCTGAACCCAAAGAATATTTTCCCTGCTTAAAACTTTCTCAGAATGACCTCAGACACTGGGCTACATACAGAGCTGTGGTAAAGTGGTGGCCACAGCTCACCACAGGATCAAGGGCAGCTTGCACAACGCTGATCCTACAAAGTTTTGTGGAAAATGCTCAAAATACAATTGGAATGGAATGGAATGGAATGGAATGGAATGGAATGGAATGGAATAGAATAGAATAGAATAGAATAGAATAGAATAGAATAGAATAGAATAGAATAGAATAGAATAGAATAGAATAGACCAGGTTGGAAGAGACCTTCAAGATCATCGTGTCCAACCTATCATCCAACACCACCTAATCAACTAGATCATGGCACCAAGCACCCTATCGGGTCTCCTCCTGAACACCTCCAGTGATGGCAACTCCACCACCTCCCCAGGCAGCCCACTCCAATGGGCAATCACTCTCTCTGTGTGGAAATTCCTCCTAACCTCCAGCCTAAACCTCCCCTGGCACAGCCTGAGACTGTGTCCTCTTGTTCTGGTGCTGGCTGCCTGGGAGAAGAGACCAACCTCTGCCTGGCTACAACCTCCCTTCAGGTAGTTGGAGAGAGCAAGAAGGTCACCCCTCACTCTCCTCTTCTCCAGGCTAAGCAACCCCAGCTCCCTCAGCCTCTCCTCATAGGGCTTGTGTTCCAAACCCCTCACCAACTTCATTGCCCTTCTCTGGACACGTTCCAGCAAGACAACATCCTTCCTAAACTGAGGGGCCCAGAACTGGACACAGGACTCAAGGTGTGGCCTGACCAGTGCAGTGTACAGGGGCAGAATGACCTCCCTGCTCCTGCTGGCCACACTCTTCCTGATGCAGGCCAGGATGCCATTGGCCCTCTTGGCTGCCTGGGCACACTGCAGGCTCATGTTCAGCCTACCATCAACCAGCACCCCCAGGTCCCTCTCTGCCTGGCCGCTCTCCAGCCACTCTGACCCCAGCCTGTAGCACTGCCTGGGGTTGCTGTGGCCAATGTGCAGAACCCGACACTGGGATGTGTTCAATCTCATGCCGTTGGGTTCTCTAATGTGGTTTTTAAGCTGTCCAGAATACTTCAAACTGAGGTAGAGTTGTGCCAAGAGCAGAAAGCAACATTTCCCGGGGAGGGGAGGACTGTCCCACTTACTTGCAGCTGTTACTCCTGAAGGCTACCAGAGACGATGCACATTTTAGTGCTTACTGACATCAGCTGTCAATCCTCCTGATCAAACCGCAGTGATGTGGCTACTGGGGTGGTTACCTTGCACCATGCAGCTCCCACTCACTTGTCAGGAAACCCTACAGATGACTGCAGAGTATGTGGCTGGAAATCAGCCCCGGAACGCAGCTAGTGAAAAGCACACCCCCGGAGGGCCTTGGCAATGGTTATTGTGTTTCCCTTGACTAGAAACATTCCAGGTTTTGTTTGTTTTGTTACCTGAACCTGCGTCAGGGTTTCCGAGGAGCTGTTACAAACTGCCATTGAAATGAGCGAAGCCAGCCAGGGGAGCAGATGGACAGAGCCTGGCCACAGGATGCTCAAGCCCTGGATTTCATAGGGATGGGAAAGATGCAAACGTCAGGGGGTCCAACAGTACCAAGGACTGGGCAGGTAGAGCACAGACACACAGCCAACCCTGGCACATGCCCTCTGCTGTGTCAGGGGGTCCTGTTGACCACAAACCGAGCTTTCAGTCTTCAAACAGAGGCAAAATCTGCCTGTCCCCTGCCTGATGCTGCTCCAGAGAAGCTAGGGGCATTCTCTGGCATTTCATGGGAGGATTTGCTGCTGTTGTACTCTGGCAGGTGCCCATTTCCTTAGAGCTGGCTCTACTAGAGCTTTTCAAGCCATCAAACTGGTTCTGTATTAGCTCCCCATTATTTTTTCATGACACCTCCCAGCCACTGTAACTTCCTCAGTGCTGCAAGATTTGCAGTCCTGAATGCAAGCCCTTTGCTGGCCCAGAGGATAATGTGATGTCTTTCCAGTTTGGCTGTGTTCCTCCCCAAAATCCCCACAACAAAACCCAACCAAAGCCCTCAGTAAGACACCAACCCAGAGGAGCTACTGAATGAGGGTACCTGCTAGGGGAACTAATTCACCAGAGCCTGTTTCACAGCAACCCAAAGAGCACAGAGCAGCATTACTGCCCAGCGCAGGATGATGTGAAGTGGGGTGAGAGCCGCAGAGCAAGTGGTGCCTCTGAAACCTGCTGCTGACAGCTTGTGAGGACTAATTGCTCTGGTGATTCACTTTCAGGTTCTCTCCTACCTTGGGTGACAGGTTGGACTTGATGATCTTTGAGGTCTTTTCCAACCTTATTGATTCTGTGATTCTATGATTCTCACCTAACTTCCCCTCTCTTTGCAGTGCTGTTTTCAATAAATCAATTTATTGCCCAGTTGCTGTTTCCTGATGAGTCTTTGTTTGAACACGGCAAGAGTCAGCGTGGGAACCTTTTGTTATGCAGAACTCTTGCTCCAGTGAAGTTGCAGCTCCTTGGCTTTTGGGTGGGTTTTGTTTGTTTGTTTGTTTTCACTATTTATTTAATAAAGGCCATAGAAGTTGTCACTAAGTGAAGGGGTTTTAAGTTCCTGTAAAGGGGTCAGGTTCACATCAGCAAATGCATGAAGTGGGGATCTGCATCTACTGCACACACACTAGAAGATACATTCAGGTAGAGTAATTTTTAACACTCTGCTACCAATGATATTTACACTCAGGCTGTCACAAAAAATAAGCTTGTTAGGGGCCCCAGGTTATTGTGCAGCAGTAATGACATCACGTTACCCCCCAAAAAAAAACAACCCTCAGCTCCCAAGCAGACCAGAGCAAACCCCCCTACCCATATAGTTTAGGCCAAGCTGCCAAATCCTATTACAAATTCAATCCTATTAAAATGTTCCCAGGTTTAAGCCTGCTTTGGAGTTTTTCACAGGGGTGCGTGACCCCAGCCCAAACCCCTCCATGTGTGGCCGAGGGACCTGCGGATAATTGTAAACTTCAGGGGCTCCCATTAATCTGGGCACAGTCAGATATTAGCCCTTGTAAATCAGCACCTAAACAAGGACAATGGTTAAAGCCAGCAATAGGCTTTTAATGAGGCAGATCAAAAACAAATGGAAGCAGCAGGACACTGGGATCTGCCAAGGAGGGGCAGGGGAAGCCAGGGGGCTTTGTCCTCCTCCCTCCATGCAAGTAGATGGAAGGAGCCCAGGCCCTCTCCTCTGCAGTGTTTGCTCCTCAGGGCTGGGCAGATGATGGCTGCCTGGGAAACAGCACAGGACTCAGACTCTCCTGCCTGCTGGTCACCTCCTCACCACCACGCAGGCAGAGCCCTGCTCCCACCATTACCGGGCAGCACATGGCCATGAGCAGCAGGGAGGGAGCATGGTGGTGGCAGCCATGGGTGGTGAAGTGAGGGGAGGTGGCAGATCCCACCCTGGAGCTGGGCGTGGTAGGCCAAGGATGCATGAGCTGGGAGGCAGAGCCAAGGCAGCAGGGCAGAGCCTTCTCTTGCTGTGAAACCAAGGTCTGGGGTTTGCTTCTCACCTCTACGTGAGGGCTGCAGCGGCTGCACTTGAACAAGAGGTTGGCATTAAACCACAGGGAGATCATTCAGTGGCTAATGATATTTTCTTTGTGATGAGATCCCCTCACGCTTGCTGGCACTGCTGCAAACACTCCGAGCTGAGTGCTCCGAGGAGGCCGAGGCACAAACTCTGCAGAGAACTCAGCCCAGCGCAATGCCAGCTGCCCTCCAGCGCTGCCCAGGAGCAGCAGTGCCCTGCAGTGACTGTGTGCAGCACCCTGGCTGCACTCCTCTGGGCAAGCTAACAGATCTCTGTTGTTAGCCCTCTCAGCACTGAGGACCCCAAACATAAGGGTCAAAACCTAAGTGATATAGTGGACTCAATGATCTGAGAGGTCTTTTTCAGCTGAAATAGTTCTGTGACTCTGTGATCTCACCCCAGCACTGTTCTTATGTCCATATTAATAGCAAAAAAATTCCTCCTTCCCTGGGCTGAAAAAAACCCAAAACCAACTCCCCCTCAAAAAACCCCAAACCAACACCAAACAACAAACCCAAACCAAACCAAACTAAACTAAAATAAAATAAATTTAAATAAAGTTTAAAAAAAATCCTGACATAGTTAGAGAGAGACTCTGGAAAGCTGAAGAAAGCTGAAGGAAAGCTTCTGCACCCCAGAAAGCCAACTGTGATGGTCCAGCACAGGCTGCAGCATTAAGTAACAGCAGGGACATAAAGTGTTTTTGGTGAGCCAAGCATATAAACCATTAAACCTCTCCTGAGGATGTTGCCCCTTTGTTCATCGATTCCCTTTCTCCCCTCCAAGGGTTAAACACCAAAGGGGAGGAATGCAATTGCTGCCTGTGCAGTCCCGAGGTGAGCACACTCGTGTTGCTCCCGAGCCTCATGTCGTACCCTGCAGTGGAAGGGGCACTGTGAACAAAGAGCCTGGGCTGTGAGGGCAGAACTGGGCATGAAGGCCCTGGTTAGACACACTCTGCTTGTTGCTTTTAGCTGTGCTCTGGTCAAACACCTTCGCACTGGGGGCAGTACTGGCTTACAAAGCACCTCCTGTTGCCTTGGCTGAGCAGGAGAGAGGGATGGGATTTTAGGGCAGACACTTAGAGGACTCTCAGACTCTCCTTACTCTGACACCAGCCTTTACCAGCAGGACCCTGGAGGCGCTGGGAGCTCTGTGTGTGCGGTCAGTTCACGCTCACTTCCCTTCTTCCTCAGAGAGATGTCAGGAGGTAATTCTAGACACCTGCTTATCCTCACTGGGAGTGCTGCATGCCACTTCCCTGCTCCACGTGTGTGTAATTGCAAAGCCAGCAGGGGATATTGGATGATATTAGGAGCTATGGCACCATTAGTATGCACTGCAGCTTCTTCTCTCCAAATACAAGGTGTGCACTCTATTGCCATCAGGCAGGAAACCACGGGAGAAGGAAGTGATTGTCCAGGCAAGCTGAAGGGCTTAGAGCATGGCTTTGGGGTGCTCAGCCCATCCTTTACCAACCAGTGTGTTCTCTAGGCTGTCCTGTCCCACTCTCCAGTGAGGTGGTTTCCCCAGGATCAGCTGTGGGTTCTGCCTTTGTTGTCACCTGCAGCTGTCACACTCTTCTTGATGTGCAGCTTGCTGAGGTCAAGCACAAGCCAGGTTCTGCAAGCACCTCTCTTCAAAACACTCCCTACTCCCAGGCCCGAGCAAGAGCTGCTCTCAGCATCACCCTTACCTTGTGCCTCTGTTAGAGCTGCAGACACTGCTCTGCCCAAACTGTGTGCATCCAGACTCCTACTCAGGCACTGCATTCCTACTGATTTTGCCAGGCAGATGGTATTGATGGCAGTAACTGCTCAGAAGTTAGATGCCCACTCTGTGTCTTGATGCCAGCAGTAGTCACTGGCAAGAGACTGGCCCCTCAGAAGGCAGTTGATGTGTTTGTATTCAGAACCCATCTTAGAGTGAGAGAAGCCTCCTGGTGAAGTGCAGCTTTTCTGTCTAGAGGGACTCTACATCACTTAGAGATCTAAGTTCTCAGCCATCAATGGTCAGTCTCAGCTTGGTGATTACCACACATCACTGAATGCCACAGGTCCTCCTTCCCTGCCTGCTACATTTGGTGACTCTCCATTCCTCCCTAGCTTTATCTTAACTGAATCTTACAGCACACAGCACTGTAACCCAAACTATTAACTGCCATACTCATTATCACTATCATCTTGCTGTAGAGGACTTGCCTATTCATCATGGCAGCTCTGGTGGGAGGGAGGTTCATCAGCCCAGAGGAAGCAGAACAATGCACAATTCCCAGTACCTTTCTGCAGGCTGACCCTCAAAGCTTGTTGTGAGGTAGAGAAATGTTGGTGGTGATGTGTGGCACAGAAAATCAGAACAAAAGCTTTGGGAGGATGCATACTGCACAATGCTTCAGATTATTCTTGTGCCTTAAGCATGGTAAAAGATATCACTAAAATACTGCAAATAAACCTCTTGTCTCCAAATCTGCAACGTGGGTTTGTAATCTGAGGGGGTCTGGGGGAGTGGAGCAGTGTTACATGAGCCAAGCTCTCGCCTTGGTCTAGAAGCTGGGGAGTTGAGGGGAGGGAAGAGGCTCAAGTGCAAAGCACAGGCTGTGTGCATCTCTGGGACACAGTCTGCTGGAGGCAGGAGCTTGTAGGTGCCTTGGAGTGAAAAGCTTACCAGGGTGTTCTGAGAATTTGCATGGTAAGTGTCCCTGCAGTCACAGGGTGCCGCCCCAGCCCTGTTTAACTCAGTAGGTGACTGATTTAACAAACCTTTCCTCTGATGCCAGTGCTGCCACTCTTGTTGTTGCTAAATCTATTTTGTGGGCAAAACAGTGAAATCTTTCAGGGGCATTAATTGTCCCAGGAGATAATCAAGCCAGGACGTCATGTTATGTCTCATTTAAACCACGTGAATCAGGAGATCAGGAAACAAAACGAAGGCCACAGGGTGAGAGAGGGTTTTATTGGTTTATTTATTTATTTATTTGGTATATGGAGAGCTCCTCAGTTACATCTCCAATGGTTTGGTTCAATTCTGTTGCCTGAACTGTAAAATATTAAAGATCCAAGATAAAAAAAGTGCTCCCATGCTTCAGATCTGGCCAATTCCATTACGTGCACTATTGAAGGATGAAACTTTTCTCTTGGATCAAACTGCTGGCATGGAATATTTATATGTTATATAAAGCTATCTTCAAGGAAACAAGCAGGCAGAGGCAAGCAAGCAGCCATAAAATGACTTTTTTTCATTCTGAAGTAGGTCAACACTGGGCACATTACTCTTATTGCAGCAGTCATGTTGAGCTTTTCAGTGAGGGGAGGATGTGTCTGTGAGGGTCTCCCAGTTTTTATTGGTCCCTGTGTCACTCCAGGGTGATGAATTTCTGTACCAGGCGAGCCTTGGAAGTGTTGCTTCCCCTGGCTTTGTGTGCTGCTGGGGGCAATGGCTTTGGCCATTTCAGTGCCCATCCACTTTGCCATCAAAGGACTTCACATTAAAGGAAGCTTCATGGATTTTTAATGTCTGTTACAGCCTCACCAGGCTCTAAACTCCTTGGTAGACGCTCGCCTGCTGCAGGAATTCTGATCTGTGCCTTTCCCAGCCTCCAAAACATGGCTTTGTCTCTGGGAAATGATCTCAAGAGCTAAATACACTTGGAAGCAGTGAAACCCTCCATGCATTGCTTTAGCACCCTCAGATCCAGACACATGCTCATGACTTCTCTGTGGAATGGGGGGGTCCATCGTGGCCTTTGGAGGAAGGGCAATGAGCAAGGCAGGGTTCTGGTTCACTGCAAGTCACTTACCCAAGGCAAAGTTGTCTTAAGCAGCCTGCTCTGAGCACTGAGAAACCGCAGCAGCCTCCTTGCTCTAATTGCCTTACAGCTCTGATCCTGAGGATGGGCAGAGTCACAGCTTGGCTCTTTAACACAGAGGCATGGGAGACTCCCACTTCACGGAGAGGAGGAGACAGAATTCCTCTTTGTCAGGCTGGCAGAGGAGCAGTTTTCCAGCCTCCCATGTGCTGTGGGAAGCTCCTGCGCTCTCTGGTTTTGGCAGGTGGTTCTGTGGATGAGCTCCTGAATTGATTTGCTCAGATGTGCTGTGTGGACAGCTCCAGAAACAGGAGGGATTTCACTGCTGATGGCCACAGAGTCTCTCCTGCTAGCTGTGTAGGTATCTGATGCCTAACGGGAACAGGATCTGTTCCTCCTCAGGCAGTGTGGGTGACACTGAGGGTTATGATCCAATCAGAGTTGGAAAAGGGGAGAGTTTGTGCCACTGAAATTGGGTTCATCTCCAGACAGGGCTATAATGTTTTTCCTCAACATATCACAGTATGTCATTTTTAAAAAGCATTTTTAGGCTGCTCTACAAAAGATTAGCTCTGTAGGAATGTTAATATTTGCTCAGAGTAATTCCTTTTTGCCATGCTTCAAAAGGTAATAAAACTTCAGTCCTGGGTCTGCTTTGTGTGGTCCTCAGACAGGCCTGCAAGTCAAATTGGAAAAAAAGGCAAGAAATAAAACGCAAAGAAATCCTCTGAGCCTCCGATACCTTCTAAGCCAGGCTGAGCGGAGGAATGAATCTCTTCCCCTGTGGCCGCCTGGTGCTGTGGTGGTCTCTTGAGAAGGGAGCGTGAGGCAGGCGTGAAGGCTCTGTTCTCTTGTACAGAATTTCTCTCCTTAATGTCACCAGGCTGTGCTGGCGAAAGGTGATATCCAGAGGTGGCTTCCCGTCGTCTCTAGCCCATTTAAGAGGCAAAAGATTGCTCCAGGGGCTTCTTGCTCTCTGTCCCTACACAAGAGTTTTGCATCCACTACATTTTTCTTCCCTGTGTCCTTCTCCCCACTGGCAGAAAACTACTTTTTGGAAGCATTCCAGTGACAGCTCAAGACCACCATGACCATGAAGGTGAGAAAAGACAACAAGCCCAGGCTCCTGCCCTTAATCCCCTGCCAACACATCAGAGACAGCAATGCTTGGTTCTTCCATGCCTTATGCCACCCAGCACTCCACACAGTGAATGCCAGGCTCTTTGGTTCCATCAGTCACACCTCCTCTCTTCTCCTTTTCTTCTGGCTCCATTTTACCTACCTTTTTCTACTCTTCCCCTTTAGATCTTCCTTGAGGTGTCTCAGAAGAGCTCCAGCCCATCCTGGCATCTTCCCTGTGCTGGTGGACCCTGTGCTGGTCTGCCAAGCATGTGCCAAACCAGCCTCCTATTTTAGGGTCCCTTTCTCTGTTTTCTAGTGTTTTGCTGGCCGTGGTGCTGCCCTAGGCTGGCTGGTCAGGCAGAGCTGGGGTGCCTGTGGCTGTGCCCTGCTGCCACAGCTTCAGGGGGTGCCGGCAGCCCCGCGCGGCGCCCGCGCTGGCGTGCCAGGCTGTGTGTTGTTAGCAGGCGAGCAGAATCACTGGGAGCTGCTGGAGGTGCAATTAAGGCTTTCTTCCAGCTTCCTTTCATGTGTGCCAGATTGGCCTGGCCTGCCATTTTATTGAGCCTGACAGCAGCTTTCATCCCCGCGACACTGATGAGAGTGCCGAGTTGCTCACACCATCAGCCTGCCAGCTCCAGTGGACAATCTGAATAGCTGTGATCCTACATTAAAATGTCAGCATTAAGGGAGGAGAGTGCACCATTTTGTTGCACAGCTGTAAAACCACTTCAGCAAGGCTTTCAAGCTCATTACTGCACAGGCAAGGGGTTTCAAGCATGAGTGCTCATGCCCTGTTCTCGACTCCCCTCCTCTCCTCAGCCCTGCTCCTAGAAATCCACTTTTATTTTAATTTTTATATTCTAAGGTGGTTTTCCCTGCCTCACCCAGGAGCAGCTCTCAGGCTGGAGCAGCAGCGAGGCTGCAGACACACAACACAAACTTCACAACTGTGTGGCAGTCCAGGGGCAGGGCTGGAGGGGCTGTCTTGGAGAGGCAGGGCGCAGTGCCAGGGCATTGCGTGCAGGCTGTCCTGGCAGTGCAGAAACAACAGACTCCCAGAGGGGGTCTGGTCAGTGGCTGAGGGGAATTCATTATTCAAACAAATAAAGACAAAAAAGAGGGTGTAATATCTAACTGCAACACTTTCCCTCCTCTGGGACATATCTGCTCAAATTCCTCGTGAGCAGAGCCCTTCACCCATCCTGCACTGTGCCGTGCACTCTGCAATGTCTTTGTGCAGAAGGCTGCTCTAGAAGACGGGACAAGAAAGATGCTCACTGATCTTGCAGGGAGTGGTAGCTGACATCCCACTGACACTTGCTGCAGGAAAGACAGCCTGAGTGTGTGAGCACAACTCTGGAGATATTCGTCTAGGTCCAAACTGGTCCCAGTGGAGGCTGCCCCTGTGGTTATCAGCACAATGTTTGCAGAAACAGGACCCTCAGCAGGTGAAGATATCAGAGGGATGGTGGCAGAGAGCAGGGCTGCCCTGGAAACCAGGCTGCTTTAGGTGGCACAGAACAACTTTGTAAACATGTTGATAAAACTTCCTACAACTCAAATCCAGCTTACAGGGAATGATTACTCCAGCAGGTCAGGGCTCCTCCTGCTGTGTGCATACCTGTTGTGTTTCCCCAGTGTGCTGTGTGAACCAGCCATGGCCTGTAGGCACAAAACCCCGCAGCACCCAGGGGATTGGTTTGCTCATTTCTAGGAAATGCTTCCTTCCTGTGCTGTGGGAACAGAGCAAAGAAAAACCACACAGCAAGCCTCAAATAAAGAATCCCAGACTGCCAGCTTGGAAGGGACCCCAAGGATCACCAGCTCCAACCTTTCCAGCTGATGGTGGAGTTGAAATGATCTGGCCCAGCTCCCTGGCAAGCTGAGGCTGCAAACTGCCCAATGCAGGAGACTCCACTGCTTCCCTCATTCCAATGTCCAACTGTGCTCATGGGGAGACATTTCCTTCTGGAGCCCATTGGGAATCTCCCCAGCAGTAACTTGTCCCCATCTCCTCTTGTCCTTGCCATGGGACTCCTGGTACAGAGGGAGTCTCCATCCTCCTGGTAGCCACCCTTGATGTCCTGGTCCATGGTGATGAGGTCTTCCCTAAGCCTTCTCTCCTCAAGGCTGAGCAAACGCAGCTCCCAGCCTTTCCTCATATGGCAAAAGGTTTCCTTTCCTCTGGATTCAATTTTCTGGGTATCTTAAGTGCCTCTTACACTTGTGGAGATTTATTTTGCTGTTTGATATGTCCCACCTGTGATGCACCACTGAGCACCAGGCACCCACAAGGGAACAAGCTAAAATGTATTTACCTGCCTGGAAGTTTTCTTTCCCCCCCAGCGGCTGTGGAGAGACCCCACCCAGAACAGTGTCTCATTTGCATCGTGTCTCTAATCGTCCTTTTGTCCCTCAGCAAGCTCTCCTGCTGGGAGCTGAGGGAGAAATCCTGCCATTCTTTCATTTTGCTATCTTGCTTCCCTATCTTCATTTCTATTTTTTGTTTGATAAATTAAATAGATAAAAGCCAGCAGCTCCTGTTGGAGATGGCTAATCTTGCAGAATGTTTATTCATCAGGATTTGTACTTTGTCTTCCCAGTTTGGGCAGTTGGCACTAGTTTGAGGAGATGGCAAAAAAGAGAAAACCCCAACCATAAATCAGACAGCTTCTTTGTTTGGAGCAGAGGAATAATCCAGCTCTAATGGGTCACAGAGGACCCAGCAGCCACTTCAGAGAAGGAAAATTCTGAGCAGGTGAGGACATTTTACATCTCTCTCCAGGTTGTGGGAAGTGCTCTGTTTCTAAATTACCTTTATTTCCCATCTGGAGCTGAGGCCGGAGCTGTGGCTGCCTTATGAGCTATACCTGAAAGCTTCCTCTGCTCTCCTGGTTCTCCTCCTGAGGTGTCAACATGCTGCTGTCACAAAGCAGAGCCCTGGAAAGCCTTCCTAGATCCTGCCCTCTGCCACTGCGACTGCAGATTGGGCACCCTTACCACACCCAGCTTTCCAGACACCACTGCTGCTCCTCACTGCCAGCCCTCTGCTCTGCAGGAGTTATTTTGCCACCTCAGAAGGGACAGCCCAGGAAGAGTCTTCTCAGAACCTGCCACATGCAGGAGAAAACCCTTGCAGAGACACTAGCTTTGCCCTGGCACTGGCTGCTTGAAGCCTGGCATCCACTGGCTGCTTGAAGCCTGGCATCCACTGGCTGCTTTGCTTTGAGAGGCATTTTGTGTTTGAAATCCATGGCCTTAAAGAGAAGCAGCTCCTAAGCTCAGGACCTCTGTAGTGCCTAATGAATGCTAAATGGCTCTGAAAGCTCATGATGCTCTGTTTCTCAGGCATGGGTTTCTCCAAGTGAGCGACTCAAATAGATTTGAAAAGAAAATCAGTTCCAGTGCAGAGCTCTGGGCTCCCTCCCAGGGACAGCTCTTTTGAACAGCTGAAGGGGTTTGGCTACCCCAGCAGCAAAGAAACAGGCACCTCAGCAGCACACTTGGGCAAGACACTGCTTTAGCAGGTACAACACCTGGGAAATACCTTTCAACACACCATCCAGGCCTGTTCTGCTTGAGAGAGCCAGACTTTAGACCTCCTCTCTGACACACTTGGCAGAGCTTTGCCCTCCTCACTCATCCTATCATGCTGGCCTTTGCTACTGGGCCTGATACCCTCCCCTCTTAAGGGACTCACAAAGGGAAAAAGATGCTGGTGTCACTATGAGCAGCACTAGGAAAAGCAGCCACAGCTCACAGCTTCTTCAGCAGAGAGCTCGCTGTCAACCTGATGTTCATCTCAGGTCACTTGTCACAGCCTGCCTCTAAACACCATCAACCTGGCATCATTCAGCACAGCTTCAGCAAGGATTCACTCTCAGAGCAGCTGAGTAGAGGACAGGCTATGGGAACAGCCTCTTTAGTACCAAACTTAGTCAAATTCACCGATTTCCTAAGAAAGCCAGGAGGGAGAACCCATCCTCCCTAGTGCTCAGGCTGCCCATTGCTGGACGTTCCTGGAAATAAAGCAGACATGGATTTGGAGGAAAGCTTCTGAATGCTCCAATTCAAGTTGCTATCCTGGGACCCCAGTAGCCCCCTAGTAACTTGTTTCATCTCTGTCTGTGCAGTGTCTGATGCGGCTGCAGGACCTTCTGGGGAAGCAAAAGGTCAGTGGTGAGCACGCAGGTGAGGAGGTGCAGACTCCTGGGCTGCTGAACTCGGCACCCTGTCACTTCCCGGGATGAAAACTTTCCTGCCTGCTCTGAACCACTGCAGTCTCTGTAAGCTGGCAGCATCCATGGTGCTGTGGCTAGAGTGGTGGAGCTGTCTGTCCTCCAGGAAGGATTCAGCAGTGGGTGCTGTTTGCCTTCAGAGCTAACAGTGGTTTTAAAATAGCTGTTGGAGTTGGCCTGTGCAGTGGGCTGGAGAATCATAGCATCACAGAATGGCTTGGGTTGGAAGGGGCCTTAAAGATCATCTAGCTCCAACCCCTGCCATGGGCAGGGACACTGACAGAATCAGAGGAGCAGACAGAAGACTGTTTGCAAGCTCTGTGAGATGCTCCTCAGGAAGAGGAAGGAAATGTCTGGCAGGCAGGAGAAGGTGAACCCGAGGAAAGTGACTCTGCAGGGTTATCTTCACAGGTGTGGGTTAGATTGTTCTCTAGAGCAGGCAGAGGAATAATTTCTTCTGAAGGCAGCAAGTTGGAACATCACATTTCAGCCATGAGGTGAAGCCTGCCACTGCAAAGGGCAGCTCAGAGCTCTCACACACAGCCAGGGCCGCCTGTACGTGGAAGAAGGGTTGGACAGATAGGGAAAAAATCCTCTCTACTTTATTGCCCTTCTAAACACCCTCCCAGGAGCTTTCCTCACCACTGCCAAATGTCGAAGACTTCTGTTTGAGAGTGTGGAATTTGCTTTGTACTTCCTCGGGAAGGAATACATCTTTCAGCAGCACAACCTTCTGTAACCCTCCTGCCCTCCTCACTCCCACACCCCCACACAAAGACACTCCTTAATTGTATTACTGTTAGGCTGACCTCCCACCCCTACTAAAATGAGGACAAGGCTAGTTTTGTGTTTCATGGGATAACAATTTATGAGCAATTAAAAATGAAGAGACACAAAGCATTCATCACAGCCCCAGCTAGACAGGCAGCTGAGGTCAGAGGTCCCAGCAATGAAGTGTGCACAATATATTTTTATTTCTGTTTTCACTAAGAAGGAAACAGGTTAGCTAAAAATGATGGCATGCAGCCTCCAGTTCAAAATAGGTGCACTTAATCTTCCCAGACAGCCCATGCTTGGGCAGAGAGATTATGACAGCACACACACGTGCACACACACACACACACACTGCCATTATCTGCAGCAGAACTCACAACGTGTTACTGGCAAACCCAAACATGCGCTTCCTGGGTTGCTCCTGGGCCTTACAGCTCAGCAGAGTGGGCAAGCAAGCAGCCTCTTGCCTCTGGCTGCTCCTAGGAGGGAAGTGTGTGTGTGGGATGGAGTTCAACTAAAAGAGAGGAGATTTGGACTCCAGAGGAGGAAGACATTTTTTACATCGAGGGTAGTGAAACACTGGCCAAGGTTGGCCAGAGAGGTGGGAGCTGCCCCATCCCTGGAACCATTCCAGGTCAGGTTTTCTGGGGCTCTGGGTAACCTGCTCTGGTTGCAGATGTCCTTGCTGAGTGCAGGGGTTGGCCTGGGTGATCTTCAAAAGTCCCTTCCAACCCCAAGCATTCAGTGGTGCTGTGACGCTGGGATTCCATCCCTTTGGTCCTATTTCAGACTGCATGTGGGAGTTCACTGAACCTCCATGGAACCTATTTACATGTCTGAACTCCGGCAGACAGTTGAAATCAATATGGAAATGAAGGCTTCCATGCCAGCCTCACTGCCATGGTGTTTCTGTGTCTCCACAACCAAAATCTGATGTCCTGTAGAGACTTTCTGGTTGGTTTCTGTGGTTTTTCAAGGCAGCCCATGCAGCTCCAACCTGTCACTGCTGATTTAAGGTCTCTTGTCTCACTCTGGCAGGAGCCAAAGCATTGGTGACTCAGCTGTGACATGATGCTGTAAATCCTGCTCTGTGTGGCTTTGGCACCCTGTCATGCTTCCAGCCTGGATCCCAACTGAAAGCTGAGAGGAAAGGGCTGAGAATGGTCACTCTGAAGGGGCATGGTCTGCTCGGTTAATCAAAGCACCTGCAGGGCAGTGCCAGGAAGAACACAGCTGAGCAGTGTCTGATGGACTCAGCTTTGCTGGAGCTGTGGAGGAGCACAGTGCTGCAGTGCTCGGTGGCAACTGGAAGTCCACTCACACACCGAGGGACATTTCTGGCCTTCCCCAGCCATTTTCTATCAGGAAGGAAAAGGTAAGTCATAAAAGTGTTTCATCTGCATCAGAATCACAGCACTTCACAGGTGGGTAAATAGTGCACAGAGCCAGGATCCCTGTGCCCTGTTCCTGTTGAGTGAAAGGCCACTGCAGGTTATTCAGGGAGGGATTCTTTTGAGTACAGAAAGGTGGCTGGAGTGAAGCAATGCACCTTGGCTTCTGAATTGAGCCAGACAATCGGTGGAGAGTGCTGCTGTGGATGGGACTATTGTCCTGGACTATTGTCCTGGTTTTCCTGCCAGAGCATCACAGGCCAGCCACGGTCTGCAGGCTGTCAGCAGCTTGGAGCCAGGCTGAGCAGCTTCCTCGGGCAGCCTGGGCATGGGCTGAGCACAGGCAGCTCTCTTTGCACCCACCATTGATTTGGGGGTTGGCTTCAGCAGCTCCCCTGGGGGAATGCTGCTGACCTAGAGGGCTGAAGTGTCAATGGCCCTGAGTGAGCTGCTGCAAGCCTGGGCTGTGCTGGTGGGGTGGTTGCTGGCAGCAGGTCTCTGCTATTCATTTCCATTTGCTCTGGAACTTTGCTGCCCTTGGCCCATGGGTTGTGCAGGTTATCAGAGGTGCTCTGCTATTCTTTGCCGTTGACTCGTGGTATCAGACATTCTTCTGCACTGAGGCCAGTTTCTGATCTCTCTGGCATGGCAGTGGACAAAGAGGCTGTACCCTTGGGATGCTTCCATCACCTTGATCACATCGTTAGGCCTCTTGAATGTCGCAGAGACACCCCTCAGAGAGGGGTGGGTGCATCCCCTCTGAGGAGCCATCTGAGCTCTCCTAGACAGAGATTCCTGGGAAACCTCTGGTGGGGTTATTTAGACTGAGCTGAAGGGGATGGTGTGGGAGGGTGTCAGGAGGTCAGGGGACACTAGTTAAAGCATCACCAGGTTGGGGGAGGATCAATTCTGACATGATGCTTCCTAATGTGGAGCACTTCTTGTTTAATTGAGTTAATAAATTCAATCAAATGTTAACATTTGGTCTGCAAAATAAGGAATCAAGTCTCAAAAGCATCTTGATAAATGACAAGAATCTTAACTAGGTGGCTCCATAAATGGTAGAGGCCTTTATTCACAAACACATCCACCCTGGTGGGAGCATGTCCTTCAGCAGAGGAAGCACAGCACATTGAGGCATCAGTTATGCCTTGGGTGGACCTTGGAGAAATGCTCTGGGACAATGCTGAGTGCCCCCTGTGTGGGCACCTTACCTGCTTCTCACACAGCTATGCCACTGCACAATTTTGCAAGGGCTAGACACAACCCCCTGACCCTTTTCTCTCCTGAGGCTAAACCTTTTGTTGGCAGTGTTGGAGTTCACCCTGACGGCAGGGATGTTAAAATGTTTGTGGAGCTGACAAGCACAGGGAGCTGGAGCAGAAGAGAAAATACCCCCAAGCCTTTCCAAGCAGCACACTCTTCCTCTGCTCTCCTTCTGTAAGGGAAGGAGTTTTGCTCTGTCTCTCCTCCTCAGCTGCTTCTCCGGTGTGGCAGGGACACTGTCACTGAGGTCTGAAACGGGACACGGATGATCCTCGAAGGCAACGGCATCTTCATTAGGAGCTCTGGGGAGCGGGGAATGTTTGGAAAGCAGCCAGCCGGTTTCTAAAAGTCCTGCCCTAAATATTTACCAAAACTATGTAACATTTCACGCCTCTCTGCTGTCCCTCTTTGTGGTCTTGATGAAAAGCAACACAAGAAGAAGTGCTGCGCTGCTGACTGCTTTCCAAGTCTCATTAAGTACAATGGGTGTGCAAAGTGCTCCCCTACATACCGGCGGCACTACATCATCCCTGCATTCCTGGGGCTGAAAGCTGGAGCAGGCAGCCAGCGGGGAGGGCACGGAGAGCACACTTCGGGAGACTCTTTCCCAGCTTCTGTTCATTGCTCCAACCAAAGGAATGAGATGGCAAAGCCATTACCTCATTTGGGACTGCTCTGGGAGGCTGCTCGCTCCGCTGCTTCCACCTCGGGGGGCATTTTTCAGCTGCACGGAAAAGTGGAAGCTTGTGATCGCTGCTTGCTTGCTTGCTTGTTTGTTTGTCTGTCTGACAAGGCTCACACTTCATCACCAAGTGAATACCAAGCGCTAGGGAGCTGGAAGTTGAAAGGAGAGAGCTTGCAGAGGCTAGTTTCCCAGAATTTGATTACAGACATATGTCTGTCCCGAGGGTCTCAACATTTCGGTGATTCATTTGCTCCTGGAGCTGGATGGGACACTCCTTTCTGCTGCCCTCGCTACCTGAGTTTGGTAGGGGGAAAAAATCATCTCTGGGATTTGGTGAGGCTGTCTCATAAATCCTCTGCTCTGATTCGTTTTCTTCACATTAGTATATACAAAATATACTGGAAAAAGAAATCAAATCAATACTGAGAGGAGCACCCTGTGGAGAAGCTTTAGCTGTCTAAGTCAGGTAGCAAAGCCTCACCTAGCCATAACCCCAGGCACAGCAGTTGTCCTTGCACATGTGCCTGACTGGTTTAATCTTTAAGGAAACTTTTTTTCTCTTGAATGGAGAGCCTCGAAGTACCAAGCTGAGGTCTGCAGGTTGTTGAGTCACAATGAGATCAAAAGATATTCTCAGGTCAGAGCTGTTCCATGGAGGTGGTCTAGGCTGCATATCCATCTCCTACAGGATCCTCCTTCTGTGGGAATCCAGGATGATCTCTCAGGTGGCTTCTGCCTGCTGGTGCCATAGCAAAGCAGAGGTCATTTTGCAGTGCAAGGTAAAACAAGACTTCACCAGCTGTTAGGCTTTTGGCTGAGTGTTTGTGGCAGCTCAACCAAGTTCTGCAGTGCCCTGTACCTGTAGAGCTGGGAGAGGGCAGATTGAGACTGGAGATGAGGAAGAAATTCTTGACAGTGAGGGTCGGGAGACACTGGCACAGGTTGCCCAGGGAGGCTGTGGATGCATCCTGCCTGGAGGTGTTCAAGGCCAGGCTGGATGAGGCTCTGAGCAACCTGGGCTGGTGGGAGGTGTCCCTGCCCATGGCAGGAGATGGGAACTGGATGATCTTGAAGGTCCCTCCCGAGCCAACCCTTTCCACGATGCTGTGACATAATGGTGCACAGCAACACACAGGCCACGGGCAGCATGAACCCTGCAATACTTCATCTTCGTTGGCTTTTGAAAGGACCTCTGCTCTAGCCCCTATAGGTAATGCCAACCAAGACATCTTCTTTTCTCAATATAATTCTCATCTCTTCTCACCTCTTCTCACATCCACTGTGAAACCCTTGCTGCTCCCAGCTAGCAAAGAGTGGGGACCAGTTGTGTGTGAAGGGAGCTGTGGCAGCAGCATGAAACCACTGCCATGCAGGTGTCAAACCCTTGCAGAGCAGTGCACATCCAAGAGCTGGAACCAGTGCACCACTCCTCACCTACCAATGAGAGGTGTCTCAGAATGCCACAGTGCAGGAACACAGAGGGAAGGCTTTGGTTGCAACCCAGCATTGTCCAGTCCCAGCTGCCATTACTGAGTGTCACTCTCCCCATCACGTATTTCCCTTTGAATCACAGCTGACCTCCAAGTCTGTCCATGCCCCCTCCCTGCCACAAAAGCCTCTTTGTCTGTGTGTCTGTGTGTCCATCCTGCCCATCTCCTCCTCACCCTGCAGAACAGCCCCTCGAGTTCTTCCTGGTTTTGTCTGAGAATCACAGTTTGATGGAGAGAGATGAAATAAATCAGCAAGTGATAGTATGAAGCCATTAATACAGCTTTTCTGCTCAAGTGGTTTGGCAGCCTTTATCTGCTGGCTTAAACTTAAACAATTACAGACTTCCAAACTAATTACAGTGCAGAACATTATAGGATTTATGAAATTTGGCAGCTATCACTTTAAAAAAAAAAAAAAAAAAGAAAGAAAGGAAAAGAAGAGAGAGAAAAGAAGGAAAGGAAGGAAGAAAAGTTCCTAACTACCCAGAAGAGAAATAATGTGCTGCTGGTAGAGCCCCTCAGCAGCTCTGAGCATCTTGCCTTCTAATTTGTACATTGTGTTCATTTTTCATGCTCCATAAGCAAGTGCATGGAAAATGTTATGCAGATCTTGTGCCAGCAAAGTGTCTCCTATACTGTTTAATTTACAGCATCAATGCCTTAATTATATTAACTAATACACAGCCTGGAAATACCTTGACAGTTGTCTAGTGAAAACCCTGCTGTGGTTGCTATCCCTTGCCAGGCAGAGCTTCAGTCCTTGTGCTGGGGGCAGGTCACAACAGGGAGAGCCATGGGGCTGACCAGTGGGGGCAGAGCATTTCTGGGCTTGGAGGAGAGAGGCTGGCACCAGCACAGCCCAGTGGAAGCCTCTGCTGGGATTGCCAGCAGATCTTTTCTTGATCCCATCAGTCTACAACACTTGAGGGCCTGCAAAGTTTTCTGAACTGCAAGTGAAGCTCCAGTTGTAAACCTAACCTAACCAAACCAAACCAAACCAAACCAAACCAAACCAAACCAAACCAAACTGCTTAACTTATGCCAGAGTGGGCAATGACAGTGCTGGGAAGCTGAGGAGCCACGTGAGATCTACAGAGCTCCTGCTCCCAAGGAGCATGTGACTGGCTGGCATTGTGCTTGTACCTTCTGCTCTGGAGGGTGTCCAGTGGTAAGAAGATCCTTGGAGACTTTTTCTGTCCTTAGGGAGCTTCAGCACATCCCCTAGAAGACAGGTTAGGAGGCTGCCTCCCCTGGGGTGCCAGCAGTGGCACTGCTGCTCTGCACTGGTGTCTTATTCCTGAGAAAGGAGACACAGGGAAGGGAGAGCAGATTCACCATGAAGTAAGACCAGACAGCTTCTGCTGAGGGAGGTGACAACTGCCACCATCTGCAGCAGGGCTTATTTTGGTCCTGTGCCTACCTGCATGCCTTGGGGACCTCTCTGAGAAGCAGTTTGTTTTGGTGATGTCATCAAATGATACTGCACCAGGCATGGTCCATGTTCAACAGAGGCTGCTCATGAGTCCCCACTCTCCTTGCTCAACACTTCTGCCCTGCCCTACATGCAGTGTTTCATCCCAGCAGAGTGCTGCTGAGCTACAAAGCAGAGATTTGCCAGATCTATTTGGACTCAAATATTTCCCCAGTGTCCAAGCCAGAGCTGGCTGAAACACCAGCCATGGATGCGATGCCAGTGGAGCTCCTTTCTTTGCCCCCCAGCATGGAGTCTTCCTGGTGGCCTGTTCGTAGGGAAGGTGGGAATTGATGGGGCAGGTCATGTGCCAGCGAGCTCCTCTCCTCCTGAGAGACCAGCATCCTGTCCTCCCTCCTGAGTGCTGGATCCACATCCCCCAGTTCTAGATGGTCCAAGTTATAATCTTAGCTTGACACATGACAAACACTCTGAAACACAGATTGCTGGAGCCAAATATAGACATCTGGGGAGCTGAAAAAAACCAAGAGAGAACTAGACATGTGCTAGTGGCTCTAAGACAAATGCTAATAAAGGAAACAGAAACATGATGAGTGCCTCTCCTGGAGGATTGCAGGAATCAAGCCCAAGCCTCAAAAAAGGTGCAGAAGTTTGGGAGAGAGATGCATTAGATGAGATGTGACACGACACAATTTTTAGCAGATCTCAAACTTGAGAGAACTCAAAGCAGTCCCAAGGCAGTGCTCAGCTCTCTGGGCACACTCTCTGTGTCTCACAAGCCTTGACCCCAACTCAGGGAGGCTAAAGGTAGGAGGTTTGTTGGCAGGCAGTCCTGTCATGCAAGAGAGTGGGTGATGGCCAGATGTGTGACAGCTGGAGAAAGCCTCAGGCACTGGGAGTAAGGGCTTGCTGGTGACCTACTGCCAGGGTGACATTTTTGGTCCAGCTAGGGGAGGACTTTGAGAGGTCTGTGTGCTGTGAGCAATGCAGAAGTGGCCTCAGTTGTTCCCTGCAGGTCAAGGTGGACTGGTGCACTGAGTTAGCTTAATTTCCCAGTCATGTGTGGACGTGTCCTGTGTGAGGTAAATCAACACTGGCTGGCAGCATGCAGGTTGGAAAGGAAGGAAACCCCACATAGGAAACTTCTTATCTCTCTTCTTCATGCAGTAGAGGTGATGACCAAAACTGTCCAGCCAAGCCAGTGCTCTTGAGCCCCTGGCAACACACCCAGGCCCATGAGAAGGAAGGAAGTGGTGGTGAACATTTCCAGGTTCTGCTAAGCTCATGAGAAGTGAGGCTGGGGGCTGGCTTTTTTTCAGAGCAGACATCAGCTCTCACCTCAGGGGGCCTGAGCAGGCAGAGCTTGTGGCTGCAGGCACCCCCAGCTCCTTGTAATCTCTGCAGAAAGAAGGGCAGAAAAATGAGAAGCAAAGGTGCAGAAGAAAAGGAAGAGAGGTGAAGGGACTGGACAAGAGCAAGAAGCTTGTGAAAAAGGGGGAACTGTGTGCTGGGGACTGCAAGCTGTCAAGAGAAAGGAGAAAAGGAGAGCGAAAGGAAAAGGTGGAGGAAAATGGATAGGCTGCAGCAAAGACAAGGGAAAAGAAGTGACTGAAGAGAACCCACCCAGTGACTTTTGCCAGCCATGGACAACACAAAGCACTGGCCAAAGGGGAAATGATTCCAAGCCTGGCTGGGAAACAGAAGTGTGGCCTCTGCATGGGGCTCTGAGGAAGGGACCTTGCTGCTGCCCCTGCAAGGTGGGGTGCCATGGGTTTTAGAGGTGGAAGGACACTTATGAAAAGGCTTCTCTGAGCCCTGTCAGAAGACAAAAATTGGAAGAGGACTTGAAATGTGCCACTCTGTGCAAGGTGTCAGATCGCAGACAGAGAGAGAACAATTAAGGCTGCACAAGGCTCTCCATCAGCAGCCTACAATGGGAATAGGATTTTCTTTTTCCCCGGATGTCAGCCCAGCCGCTCAGGCGAGACGAAGAGAATTTCTTCCACTTAAGAAATCCTTTGTTCAGGAAAGAGCTGTTCAGGCCTCTGTGCTCTCCCCAGCCAAACTGTGTGTGGTTTGCACCCAGAAGACTTCACTCTCTGAGGGTCACTGGTAACCAAACATCTTCTGGACAAACTGTGAAGTGCAGCAAGTCTAGAACATCCCTGAGCTGGGCAGGGAGGCCACAGCATGGACAGAAACATTCTCAAATGCAGAGAGGCTGAGAGTTACCCTTGCAAAATTTGCGGCTGTGATTTGTGTCCTGTGGCCCTGGCAGGAGCAGAATTCCTGTTTGTTTTCTGCAGGGTGGATAGCTCAGGGCTGATTGTGGTTTAGCTGAATCCTATTGGCTGTGTTCTCAGTACAAGACACAGACCTGTCAGAGACCAGCCCAGGTCCTTGTGGAAGTGGAGCTATTCCCATGGACACTGTTTAAGCAGCCCATGAATAGCCAGCATCTGTGCTGCATATTTAAACCCCACAAAACACAGTGGAGCTGTTCAGCAAGGCAAGGAGGGAGACTTTCACACCACCTACTTTGCTCTCTGACATTAAACCCTCTGGGTTCAGCAGGAACTAGCTGCCTGCCTGGGTGTTTCTCTTGTGCTGTGAACGCAGCTGTGCACACACAGCAGAGCTGCTGGCATGTACCTGAGGCACCTGCACACACACCTCACATGGAGCTGGAGGCCTGCAACACAGCCTCCACCACCCAGCTGACTGTATCAACTTAGCAAGCTTGGAGACTTGCTCACCCTGCTGATAGCAGAGCAGAGATCCCAGCTTAGCAACCAGCACAGGGCAGGGCAAAGCATTTAGAGACTCTTCACGTTCTTGAAACAAACGTAGCTTTGTGTACAGTTCTTGAAACCTCTCCTTCAGAAGGGTGAAAGCAATGCTGGCTGTGCTTTGGAGCACAGAGGCACTGCAGTCCGCTCTCTTTCCTTTCACTGTGGCTGTGCACACTGTTAGGATTTGCATGTGGTGCTCTGACAGGCCAGACTGGAAGCCTCACAACTGCTTTTGACACCAGATCCTAGCCCGTGGCAGAGAGGAGCCTGCCTGCCCCAGTGTTTCAGGAAGCCATGCAAATAAAATGCACCTTCAGGTCTTTGTGCCACAGTCTGAATGCAGAGCTGCTCAGGAGCTCTTTCTGCCTGCAGTATCTCCCTTACTGGGTTACTGACTGATGGGGACACAGCTCACAGGTATCTGCAGCTCAAGATCTCTTGGAAATGTCACCTATTGCATATTGTGACTATTCACTTGCTGAGGGCTGTTTCTCACCAGGATCTCATTACACCTGTGCCCTGTTGTCTGCCCTCACTCCCCCTTCATTTTCAAGCCTAGTGTTATACTCTGCTTCAGGCTGGTCTGCTTTTGAATGGTTTGGTTCCTCCATCCCCAAACTGAACACCTCTCCCTTCATCTGTCGCCAAGAGGATGAGAGCAGTGGAAGGGGACAGCAACTGCCTAGTGCTTCCCAAGCTGCCCCAGCAGGAGAAGGCTGCTGGTTGATAGGTCACAGAGCAAAGCCCTGGCTTTGCTTCAGGGGGCAAGAAAGGGTGGGCTGTGCTGACTGGAGAAGGGACTACACATGCTTGGGGAGTGCAGGTTATCCTAGGGGTTTGGATGCTGCTCTAGTTCAGAGCTTCATTTCAGAGTGTGGATTGGAGCATTACATGGCTGTGTTCATAAATACATCAAGTGGGTTCCAGGAAAAATTAGCAATTAAGCAATTAGCTACAGAACGTGTAGCTGCAAATTCTTTTTGCTGCACAGATTTGACATTCTTTTGCTGGCACCCCGTGCTTTGTAGTCTGGATGTCTTTACACAGCCTGAAACTGCCTCTTTCTAATCCTTCCTTATTTTGATCAGTTTAATACAAGTTCCAACAGGGAAAACCCCTCAAGTTCTGCAGGGGCTTTTTTTTCCCCCTGAACCAGGCTGTTTCTGTTGCCTCTTAGAACAAAAGCTACAGAGCGCACATAGGACAGGACTGGAAGTCCAGGCTTGGAGTGGAGTGTATGCTGGCATCGGTTTTCTTTGACAATTAAGAACAAATGATGGATGCAAAAGAGAACAAATAATACAAAACAATGGTTGAATTCTGAAACAGGAGAAGAAAAGGCAGGAGAGTCTCAAGTGCTCTGCCTCCCCTCGGTTATCTGTTGCTGCCTTTGTACTGCATATTTACTACAGCCAGGGCTGCACTACCTGGTGCTTCTCATTTTAAAACAATCATTTCTGGGTGTTAAAGGATGCCTGTGAAGGCAGAAGTGTACTGTGTCAATCAAAGCTAATCACTGGTACAGGCAAAGTGCTTTTGTTGGCCTCCATGCTCTAAGCCGCGCTTCCACATCTGTGTTTGAAGAGATTAGAGAGGTGCTTCATACAAGGACTGTATTAGTTAAAGCTGATCGACAGGATTTGGAATAATTCATGGAAAAGTTGAGTGCCAGGAGGAAGGGCATGGCGAGCCGGTTTGAAATGGACTAGGGCTGAGCCTGGCCCCTTCTCCCCAGCCTCCCCTCCCCCAGCCGTGCAGATGCAAACATCGACGCCCTGGTGCCTCCAGAGCACCGGCGGTTATCTGCCTGCTGCTCTGTGCTGAGATAGGTGCTGGGCACGGGCCGAGGCCCTGAGCCCATCTGTGATGTGTTTGTGTCAGTCAGCACTGCCAGGGATGGGGAAGTAGGGAAGAAGAGCTCCTGCAGTCTGCTGTGGTTGGGAGCGGTGCAGCTCCCCCACCGCCATCTCCAGCAGCACTCTCACCTCATGAATGCCATCCACTCTCAAATAAATTATGAGTGACAAGTATTTGAACCAATAAAGAGGCCACCATATTTTATATGCAGTAAATTTAATTCCAGATTGTGTTTCACCTCAGCAGTGTGACATGTTTATTGCTGCTGAAAGATGAAAGCACCAGGAGTTAGAGACGAGCGTCAGCAGTTCTGGTGGGCACCAGCAAAATGAAGGTTTGACAGGCTGGTGGCTGAACCTGTGAAATGAAATGCCAGATCAAATTTTACCCAAAAGGGGTCAGATGTACTGTCGTGCCCCCAGACTTGCAATACCAACTGAATAAATGACTCTGGTTCAGTAAGCTGCAGAGGAAGGTGGTGTGTGAGCCCTAACTCACTGCTGCAGGGCCTTCCACCAGGCACTGGTGGCTGCTGGTGCTACCGCTGGCTCCTGCAAAAGGCTTCAACAACATGAGGTAACCCTGCTGAGTGGTGAGCCTTTGGAAAGTACTGGTTACCAACCCTGACATGTGCTTTTGCTCTGCCCTTGTCACCTTTGTCCCAGAGATGGACCTGTGGCCGCCTGCACTGAGAGTGAAAATCCAGCAGAAGGCATAAACTGAAAAACACAGAGAAACGTGTTTCTCATTGTTTTGGTTGGAAGAGACCTCCAAGGTCTTCCAGTCCAACCATCAACCCAACCCCACCAGTAAACCTTGTCCCCTGTCTATGCACTTTTTTTGGACACCTCCAGGGATGAGGACTCCACCACCTCCCTGGGCAGCCTGTGCCAATCCCTGACCACTCTTGCAGCAAAGAAATCTTTCTTCAGCTCCAACCTAAGCCTCCCCTGGCACAATTTCAGGCCATTTCCTCTCCTTCTACCACTTGTTCCTTGGGAGAAGAGACCAACTACCACCTCACTCCAACCTTCTTTCAGGGAGCTGATGAGGGCAATGAGGGCTCCCCTCAGCCTCCTCTTCTCCAGGCTAAGCAACCCCAGGTCCTCTCCCGGCCTGCTTTCCAAACCCTTCCCCAACTTTGTGTACACACAGCTGAGAGGTTTCCTTTTGCTGGGGCCAGGTGAGGTGATGGGTTGCAGAACTGGACTCTAAGCCTTGCTGCAGTCTAGAGCGGTTCACTGTCAGGATGAATGGGGCATCTAACTCTGCCAGAGCCTCAGCTGGGGATATACTGTGATAGATTCAGCCCCACACAGCCTTGCTGAGCAGTTCAGAGCCTGCAAAGTTTCTGTTATTTTAGTGTAGAATAGACTAGACTAGACTAGACTAGACTAGACTAGACTAGAATAGACCAGGTTGGAAGAGACCTTCAAGATCATCACGTCCAACCTATCAACCAATCCAACACACCTAAACAACTAGACCATGGCACCAAGCACCCCATCAAGTCTCCTCCTGAACACCTCCAATGATGGTGACTCCACCACCTCCCGGGCTTGAAGTGGAGCATGAGGAAAACAGATTCAGTGTCTATCTCAGGCAGTGTTTCTTTGTCAATCTGGGTAAATCCCTTGATTTTTCAGTGCCTCAGTTCTCCATCCACAAACTGAGGAATTAATGTTAGCTCCTTTATCTGCCCTGTCTGCTGGCACAGAAGATCCCTTGCAGCCAGGATTGTCTCTTGCTGTATGTATTGCATTATTGAAGTGACATTGCATCCCTTCCCTTCATTTCTCTTCATGTTCAGCTGCCTTAGCCTTTAAGGTTCTAGAGGTATGCACTATTTTATTAATTTCTGTAAAGTGGTTAGTGCTCTGCAAATGAGGAATGATAAAAGTGAAAGGCAGTCATAAATCATATTTAGCAATGAAAACACTTCCTGGCTGCAGTCAAGGGTGATTCCAGCATTTCCCTAGTAGCCCTCTGTAAAACCATCTCGATTAAACTCTTCTGACAAACACTTCTCCTCAGTCTAAACCCTGGCTCAGATGATTTTTATTCCACACTTTAGCTCCTTGGATCAGAGGGCTTCTTTTTAAAACCTTTTGAATTGCATTCATCCTGTTTCATAGGCCAGAGCTTCAGCTGGAGTAAGGCAGAAGAGTTCCCAAGGTGTTCTTGCAGAGTGCAAAGCTCTAAGGAGCAGCACTGACTGCAGGTGTGGGTTTATGCTATCTCCTGCCTTCCTGCACACCAGGAGCAGACCTTGGCCCTTTCCCACCTGGTGAAGACCACAGAAAGCTGTGGACACCAGAGCAGATCACACCTCTGTCTTTCCTCCACTTTCAAAAGGGTTTATCTTGAAAACCTCTCAGCTACTTGTCCTTTTGATTTATTTACATGCTTAGAAGCTTCAGGTTAAGTTGAAGGCTCACCTTGGTAGGTAAGCAACTGGTATTTTGAGGGGAGGAGCTCTCCCATTAGAAGTTAGGTTGGCTTAGAATCTGATTTTACATCTGCATTAGATATTGAAAGGGCTCTCCAAGCCTGGCACTGGCTGCCCAGGGAGGTGCTCAAATCCCCATCCCTGGAGGTGTTTCCAAGAGGCAGAGATGTGGTGCTGAGGGGTGTGTCTTACCTCCAGCCCTGGTTGAGTTAGAGAATGGTTGGGTTGGATCCTAAAGGGCTTTTCCAACTGCAGTGGTTCCATGATCCTGTGACCTAAATCTCAGGTCATAGGATCATGGTAGAAGAGAAGGCAGCAAGCCTCTATGTGTGCTGACCCAGCTGCTAAGGAGCGTGCTGGTGTCAGACAGTGACAGTCCTCCTAGCATAACACACAACCAAAATCTTCCCTGCTTGCACTGCTCCTCAATGGCTTTACAAGATGGGAAGGTACCAGGATGTGCTTTATCTGTACCAGGAGTGCAGTCACACCCTGGGAGCTGTAGAGGAGGCGTGGAGGAGGGTCCCAGGCACTGCATTTGGAGACTCCTGTGCAAGAAGAGCCACCTGAGCTGCTCCTGTGAGCAGTGTTTTGGGGCCTGAGACAAAACATTTTTGTGGCAGTAATAAAAATGTTTGATGACTGAATCTGGTGAGAAGTTCAGGGAAAACAGTGGCTGAAGAGAAAGTGCAGCAGATCCCAGCTGGGAAGAGCATTCTTGTATCGCTTGGTGAGGGAGGCTCAGAAGCAGGGGAATCATTATTCCTAACCCATCCTTGAATTTAGATTGCACACTTAAGCAAACTTTGAGCTGTGCCACACAATGAGCATAACAAGCAAACCTGTGCTGTTAATAGTTAATCACCTGGTGCATGACAAGAGTCATTCTGTTAGCTGATTCACAGAAATGCTGCAGCAAGTGAGCGCGGGGTTGCAGTGTTATCAGAGACGCAGGCAGGCAGCCAAATGTCTAATGACAAACTGGAGGGGTTTGAGATGTGTCTGTCTCTGTGCAATAGAGAAATTGTTTGCAAAACAGAAACACCCTGGAAAAGACCCAGCAGCACCACGTGGACTGTAGCACTGCTCTGAGGGTTCAGTCAATAACTCATGTGCCTGATAGGCGCTTCATCAATTCATCTCTCCTTCAGCTTTGCCGCTGTAAGGGGAGACCTCATCACCACGGACCAGGACATCAAGGGTGGCTACCAGGAGGATGGAGACTCTCGATTTTACAAGGAGTCCCATGGCAAGGACAAGAGGGGATGGGGACAAGTTACTGCTGGGGAGATTCCCATTAGACTCCAGAAGGAAATGTTTCCCCATGAGCACAGCTGGACATTGGAATCATCTCCCAAGGGAAGCAGTGGTATCTCCTGTGTGGGGCAGTTTGAAGCCTCAGCTTGCCAGGGAGCTGGGCCAGCTCATTCCAACTCCACTATCACCTGGAAAGGTTGGAGCAGATGGCCCTTGGGGTGTCCCTTCCAGCCTGGCATTCTGGGGTTCTGCATGGCACATTTTTCAATGGCCCACTCTGACTCCCAGTGCCATAACTGTCAACATCTCCTTTGTCTTCCAGAGGAGAGGATTTCTTCCTGCATCCAGCATCCATCCCGACCTGCTGCGCTTTTCACGCGGCACAAAGAGCAGGCTGCAGAGCCTGGAGAGGAGCAGGGCGAGGGGCAATCTGTCACTGCAGTGCTGGCTGTCTGCAGCATTACCTGGCTTGCAGGTGTTAGTTCCCTTCATTTATCTTCCAGCCTTGATCTGATGGATTGGGAACCATTGCTCTTTTGGCAATCAGATCCTGAACATGTCTCCTACTTAACTCTGGGCTGTAAAGAAAGGGAAAATTAAAAACCATTATGAGACCTCCATATAATTAATCTTCAGATGGCTTGAAGCTTAAGCATGTAATGTCCTCAGTACACTGTCTGCTGTAACAAGTAACAGGAGGAGGGGGGGGGAAGGCAACATATCAATGCACTTTATCCAAGGGAAGGAATTCCAGCTGCAGCATTAAATATAAATACAATAGTGTGTTGGCATAATGTAGGAAGGTTCCTGCACTGTTAAAGGCTTTGTTCTAAAGCGTATCTGTGTACACAATGAGATGATGAACACAGTGCATCACAGAGCTAAATTTAATATATGCAGGGGTATGATGTTTGCAATGCATGCATTTCAGCAGGTCCCATTAGTGTGCCTTTCCCCTCCAGTGAAAACAGAATGAACCACAGCCCCTTCTGGTTTGCATAAAGCAAACAAAATTAGATTTGCTTTGCTGAATTGAAACCCGCTTGGGAGTGTGAGCCTCTCTCGGGGACAAATTACTTCAAACAATCCCTTTGTACCATAACAAAATCAAAAAATTCAGGCCAATCAACATGGCTCAAAACCCTTAACACAGGAATTAATAATACAACCTAGTCTATTTTTATTGCTTCTGAGCTACAGATCCTTGTTTTAATGTAATTACACTTATTTGTGGTCCACATGTTAAATAAGCTTGCATGTGTTAACTAATGTGACATGAAACAACTTCTGTAATTCCACTATTGCAGCCACTTTTGTTCCCCCTAGAGTAACATCCCCAGCACAGGACAAGCACAACTTTAATTGCATTAAACCAAATCAAATCTATAGGATGGCTTTGGTTTGGCTCTATATAAATAGAATAATAGACACTGCTGAAGTTAACTGTCCAGAGCGTTCCCTTTCAACTCCTCCACCAGTCCTATTTCCTGGTGGGTTTCCAGCTCTAACCCTTCCTCCAAGGAAACAACTTCTGCTCTCTACAGAAGCAGCTCATTTAAGGTAGGACAATGGTTCCCCTGCTTATTGTCACAACAGCTTTCCCCTCCGTGGTGTGTGTGTGCAGTGTGCTTGCCTGCCACAGCTCACCCCAAACACACTTCATTGCCTGCATTGTTTGCAGGCTGTGCAGAGCAGAGCTTTCTGACCACTGAGAGTGCTCCAGCTGAGGAGCCGCTGCCATCCAAGGCAGGGAGTTTGCTGTCCCCCACCACACACTCCTCAGGTGAAGCTCAGGGAGGTGAGTTTGTCTCTCCTGTTTTCACCACATGTCAGATATTGCTCCAGACAGCACTATTTCTTAGCATTTTCCCAACTCCAGCCTTGGTGTTGCACAACATTGTTCCAAGTACAACACAGTAAGGGCAAACATAAAGCAGTTCTGATTCTCCATCCTAACGCGACGCCAGATTATGGACCGAGAAAAGGCAGGAGGTCACTTTTATTACTTTCTAATAGGACTTTACCTTATATGAGGCTATAAGCAATACATCAAGATGTCACTTTGTGCCTCCTAATATGACATTGTGGTGATGGAAGGAAGCAAGGAGTTAGCACAATTCCTGAAATCCTCTCCCCAGAAGCACATTTCTGCAATGCAGAGGCTCAAGTGGTGGGGAAGGAAAATGCTGACACAGGGCAGAACCATCCCCTGACTCACAGTCCCTGTGACCCAGCTGATGGATGCAGGAGGTATCAATCAGGACAGCTCTGCTCCTGGAGCAGATGCTTTCTTCATAGAAAACAAAACCAACCTTTGCCTCCTTTCACCTGAGAAACGGAGCCTGGAGCTAGGCAGGAGGGAAAGGTCGAGGGGTGCAAGCAGGCGTGCTTTGGTGATAGCCACAGGAGTGCTGGAGCAAACCTTTGTGTGCAAAAGTGGTGCCAAAGAACTGAAGTGCACAGAAACAAGCAGAGAGCACCTGAACTGTGCCCCAGAGTGCCACTGTGCCTGCAGACATGGCCAGCAGGCAGCAACACTTTCCTCTCACTGAACCTGGTGCTGATTCCTGAAGATGGTTTCTGTGGTTTCCATTCTTCCTCTTTCATGTTGCTGCAGTGTGGACTTAGCCAGGCTGCATCCCTAAATTAAGTCTTTTTGCTACAACTCCACATTCCTCAGGACTTTAATCCATGCTTTGACATCTATTTTCCTCAGGCTTTTAATGGTTATTTTGTTTGCAGAGATAATTGCTCATGTCCTCTCTCCTTTGGCTCCAGACAGGCAAGAGGAGGTTTTGCAGTAATATCTAGCTATCATTTGGTGCTGAAAGGAGCACAGTCTCCACAGGAAGGGCACGTGGTCATACTCCAGACACTGGGGGAGTTCATAAGCACCATACCTAGGAAGAAACCTGCCACCTGTCAGGTATCCTTGCTTCAGACAGCTTGTGGTGTTTAAAACAGATGAAGAAATGGGCTTGCCTTACACACTCCTCATGATACAGAGGTTAGTCCAGCACAACGAACTGTACTTTCCTGCTTATTTAGGTTTAGATGCAGAAGGCTCTGCAAAATGAAGTTAATCCCAGTTTACCAAGAGGACCAGGTCAAAACCAGAGGCAATGGAAATGGCAGCTCCAGGTTCAGCAGCTGGTGGGGGTGGTGCAAGTGGGGCACAGGGAGTCCTTAATGTGAGGGAGAAGTGGGCTGCCTTCACTGTCTGCCCAGCTGAGAAGGGGTCATCAGATCTGCAGACTGATATTCAAACCACAGCACTGCTCCAGGTGTAGCTGGTGCCGGATTGTGCCAGCCTGGATCCTGCAGAGCAGGCAGCCCCACACTGCAGCCCCTAAGAGCCTGAGTTCTGATATGTTCTGTTCAAGTCCCCTCTGGGTGCCACTGCATGGCTGTGTGAAAGAGCAGCAACTCTACAGAAGTGTCTGAACACCAGGAGAGGCAGGTCCATGGAGAGCAGCTGCATGGCACAACCAGTACTGATGCATTCTCTGGGGTTAAATGTTGCTACCTGTGCAGTGCTGTTCTCCTGCTGCACCATGCACCCCCTGCATGGCTCTGCTGAGACAGAAAGATCTCAGGCAGGTGTAAGAATGGAGAGGGATGCCATGGCCACTCAGATTCAAGCTGCCCTGGTGTGCACAGATTAATTTCTTGGCTGATCCTCAAATAGTTAAGGTGCTCAGGAGAGCTCCCAGCCCACCCTGTGCTACCCAGCTGAGCCTGTGCAGGGCTTTCCACACATTTGCTGTGTATTTAAGTGTGTGTTAAACCATTAGATCCCAAGGAAATCACAGCCATTCATGACTCATTGAGTCATTCATAGCTGAAAGTTGTGCCCTAGCACCAGTGTGTTTGCTGGGGTTGAGCTATGTTCCTCCTACAAAATATATAAAGTATTATCCACGGGCAATTACCTGCTTCTGCCATATTTCAGAGGAAGCACTTTTAGCAAGATAAATAATTCATATTCTCTAAAGCAGCACACAAGTGGTATGCTCTGTCAGAAGCCCAGCCCTTCCTGCTGGGGGATTTGGGGGGGGGGGGGTTAATTGTTATTTTATTTTTCACTTACTCTGAGGGCAAAATGCTCTTCAAATCCACTTTGCTTCCCTGTTTTGGAGCCTTTAGGGGTGCAGATTTCCAAGTGGAATGAGGGATGACACATGTGTCAGTACAGTGGATCAATGTAATTAAGAACTATAGAGCAGATCAGAGAGGAGATTCTGGCCTTGCAGGAATATATCATGCTTTCAAAGGCAGGGCAGGTTAATTAAATTTCTATAATTAAATCAGTTATTGGTACTAATGCACTGCTTAAACGGTAGGGCCTGGAGAGGCTGCTTCTCACCTTGTTTTGGTGCATCCCCTCCTGCTGTGGTCTGGCTCTGTGCTGCACCGCCACTCCTTGTGTCTTTTCTCATTGCACTGGGGAGAAAAGCAGGACTAGATCTGGAGGAGAGCTTGGCTCCTGCCACGGAGAGCTGGGGAATCAGGACCCTGCCTCTGCCAGTTCACACCTGCTGCACAGGGACAATGACAAAATCGATGCAAGCAGTGGCTCTGTGCCATGTGGACAAATAGAGATTAAAAACATCCCCACTGTGAAGTGCTGACATTCAGACCCTAGACAGCACGAACTAGAATGGTATTGGGTTGCCCTCACATTAGATTTTCACACTTCCAGCCCTGGTTTAGCTTTTCATATTCTGGAGCAGGTCCAGAAGAAGCCACAAAGATGATGAGAGGGCTGTCCTGTGGGGACAGGCTAAGAGAGTTGGGACTGCTCAGCTTGGAGAAGAGAAGGCTCCAGGGACACCTTGCAGTACCTGAAGGGGACTACAGGAGAACTGGGGAGGGGCTTGTGACAACGGCTTGTAGTGACAGGATGAGAGAGAATGGATTGAAACTTGAGGAGGGGAGACTGCGACTGGAGACTAGGAAGAAATCCTGGGCAGTGAGGATGGAGAGACCCTGGCACAGGTTGCCCAGGGAGGCTGTGGATGCTCCTCCGTGGGGGTGTTCAAGGCCAAGTTGGATGTGGCCTTGAGCAACCTGTGCTGGTAGGAGGTGTCCCTGCCCATGGCAGGGGGCTGAACTAGATGCTCTCTGAAGTCCTTTCCAAGCCAAAGCATTCTACGGATCTGTGACTTTTGTTGTGCCTTGGTGCAACAGGCATGCAGGGAGCAGCAGTGCTGACCCTCACCTGCACCTCGCTCGGGAGGTCAGCACCAGCGCCTCCGGGACTCTGCTAGCATCTGTATTAACTCACTGGCTTTAGCTGCAAACCTTGGTGCTGCTCTTATAAATAGTTGCTGCTAATGCATTTTGGGTGAGATGCTGCCAGGTTTCAGGGATGCAAATGAAGATGGCTGTAAAATTGTTCCTGAGATGGAAATGTGCAGCGCCGGGAGCGGCGTTCTGCTCCTCGCCGTATGTTCGAGCTAGCAGGCAGAGCCCCACTCATTTGTATGATGGCAATAGCATCCTGCCTCGACTTGCCCAACACTCTGCACGAATTAACGTTCAGATCCTTAATAACCAGGCCAGCTATTAAAGAATTCTGTGCTGTGCTCCAAACCAAGGCGGGTAACGCCTATTGGGTTCGCACAATGATGGCAGCCTGGCTGCCGTCTGCTCCTCTCGGCACACTGACACCTGCTAGCAAATATGTTGCTAACTGTGTTTGCAGCATTACAAATAGGCGCTCACTGCCTGCTACGGGCCAGGCTCCTTGGCCTGGCTGTGCACCAGTGGAAGGTGGTTAAGCAGCTCTGCTCCTGTGAGCTGCTTTTCACAGCCTGAGACTCTGTTTTGCACCCTGGAGTTCCCCAGGTGCTTCTCTTTTCACCTCTCCCTCTTCCTACTGCAGGTTTTCGGTGGTTGTTGTTATTTTCCACCCCCCTTGGTTTATTGGCAGTTCTGCTGAAAAAAAGTGTTGGAATAATTTGGGAAGCTGGGGGCCAAAAACTTCCTTATGTCTGTGGTCATGAGAGTGTGTGTGTGTGAGGTAAGAGCAAGAGATTCCCTCCTTACCCTCGCAGCATTATGTGCACAGCCTTTAGCTCCGTGTGGACTGAGATGAACTAAGAATTCTGGAGCTATCTTTTTAAAAATATCTGCACACCCCTGCTGGGAGCATTCTGATGGCCTAAAGTGTGTGTCTGCAATGAAACGAGAGAATTGTAAGACACATTAAAAGCACAGTGTCCAGTCTCAGGCCATGCACAGAGGCAGCCCTGGCCCTTACCCTGTTGTAAACAGGATTTGGGCTTGTGCTGGAGTGTTACATTGGGGAATAGAACTATTCTGAGACATTTGGTTCTCTTTTTTAGTGATCTGAGTGTTGTCTGGTTTAAATTGCAAGCACAAAACCAGGACACAAAAGGTAGAAGTACCTCCACCAAGCACCAGCTTCATTCAGCCAGTGATTAACTCCCGTGACGAGCACCCTCATCATGAGCCCTTGTGCAGCACTGGGGCACACCTTATGTTCCTCACTGATTCTGCTGGGTTACTAGAAGCATCAAACTTCCTCCAAATCAGGCTTCTATGTCATGCAAAATCTGTGCCATACGAGAATGACATTTGCAGCGTGCAAACTGAATGTCTGTTTGCAGGTGGGAGGGGGCTGATGTGCCTTAGGAAGGGAGGGACTGACATCAGGATACAGCCAGGCCCTTGAAAATGATGGAAGGCTGCTTCCAACCAATTTTCTTAACAGCCCTCGTGGGTTGTTCAAATGAAGGCACAAGCTCTGACAAACTGCACATTCCATAAGCCGCCAAGGTGTCCGACATGGGAAGCTGTGGAGCTATGGTCAGCGATTCCCCCACGCAACTCGATTGTCCTTCTAATGAGAGCTTGGTGATTTGGGCACAGCGCGGCCTGAGGAAACAGATGGGACTTGACTACCAGAGAAATCTGGGCACAAAATCTGCAGTGTACTGATATAGAAAGTGATTTTCCCAACCCATAAAGGAGTGGGAAAAGAGCTGGGAAAAGAGGGGTCGATTTCTGAACAGCCTGAACTCAGAAGTAAATTTCTGTTTAGCTAGTCAAGACCTTCTGGGTTTGCCTTTCAGCAACTTGAAGCCTGAGGGATTTTTGTAGTGTGAACACTTTAAAGTGGAGTTCAAGTTATTTTGATGTAAGGTGTCAAAGTTGCCCTCCTCCTGACACCCTGCCTCCAAATCTTGCATGGCAGTTCAGGGAAGTGCACTTAGGTGTACCATGGTCGGTCCTTGTCCTCCCAGTTTGTGTCTCCTCATTTGGAGCAACGCTTGTGAGGGACAACTTAAGCCTGCAGATGATGCTCTCAGATGATGCTTTCCTGGTAAAGCAGACTGATGTGCCAGGTGGCTCTCAGCACTTGGAGGGTGATGAAGAGAACTGGACAGAATGGTGGACACCATTTAGCAGAAGGTTTCTCCATTGGTCTGAACTGTTTGAACTCCTTCCCTGGTCTCAAAACATGAAATTTTCCCCTACACATTTCATATTTCCAAAAAGTGTCAAGTCAGTGTCCCCTGGGGAGGAAAATGAACTGCCAGGAGCACCCAGCACCTGAAAAGCAATTTGCTTCTTTCTTGCCTTCCAAATAAGGGTTGTGTAAACAGGCCAGAGGTGTGAGCAAGGTCCTACACGTGCCTGGGTCTTGTGAGAGGACTTTCACAGCAAGGGTGCAGACAAATCACAGCTCAGCTTCATCTTTAAGGTCTAAAGGATCTTCTGACCCTCTGAGCTTTCCACCAATTCCTTCCACCCCACTTCGACCAAAGCAAAGAGAGTTTGCTTCTGTTCTGTGCTGACTCTTTCTGATCTTATCCTCTGTTCTACATCTAGCCAAGAAAAGTGAAGCTGGAATACTGAAAGATAAACTTATCTAAGCCATCCCCAAGGGAGTCCTACTCAGGTCCAGTGCTTGCTTTCTCACAGCCAGTCATCCTAACACACATGAGGCAGGGTGGCAGTGGCAGATGGTGGCATGCCTCACAAATTTTAGGCTAGCGGATAGATAGCCCACTCGGCTTCTCTCCTGCCTCAGGACGGACCAGGAACCAGCATCCCCTCAGTTGTGGTGGCCAGAAGCTTAGGAGACTTCCAAGCAATCAAATCTTAGCAGAGGCTTGTTCCAAACAACCCAGACACGTGTGAAATCCTATGGATGTAGGGAAGGGTTGGTGCTGGTGCTGCTAGACCCTCTCTGTTTTCCCGAGGAGCAGTTCCCATCTGTTTGAACTATGCAAGTGAACTTCCTCAGATCCTAAATGACTTTTTCCCTGCCCCTCTAGTCTATGAATATTCTAATCTGGTCAGGCTGAATTCTGCCATTTTATTACTGAATGATTTAGGATCAAGCACATCAAATGTGAGGACTAAAAACCTAACCAAACAGCTGGAGAAAATGCATGATGGATTTTCAGGCCCAAGTGAACAATTGGGTTCTTAATCTCAGCGTTTGCTCTTGATTCCTATTCATTTTTCCAAAGGAATTCTTAAAGGATTTAAACTTTAGAATATGCAAAGGGCAGAAATGTTCAGGATTTAAGCAATTTAAATTCACACTCAACAGGAGACTGAGTGACACAGGGATTGGTGCTGGAGTGTGCAGTCTATCACCTCCATGGCACTGAGCCTATCCATGTCTCTAAGGTGCTTGTAGGTGTCCAGAACAGCAGAATCTGTGAGCTCAGCCCCAATACACAACAGATTGGATTATGTAAGGGCTAATGGGAGGTGGATGGCAGGTAGGAGGATGGAAAAAGACATCAACACTTGCCAGCAGTTCCGGGAAGGGAGACAGCTCAGCTACTTCACATCCTGAGCACAGGTAGAGGGCTCAGACTGACGTATCCTGGGCTACATCAAAAGCAGTGTGGCAGCAGGCCAAAGGAGATGATTGTCCCTACTCAGCTTTGGTGAGACCCCAGCTCTCCCTCTCCCAGCTCTGGGATACCCAGCACAGGAAAGACCTGGACCTGTTGGAGCAGATCCAGAGCACAACACTGATCAGAGCCATGGAGGACCTCTCCTGTCTCCTTTCACCTGTGCAATGCTTTTTGCCAGAGGATCAACTTGTGTGCACCTCACAAATCCGTTTCCCTGACTCGCAGGCTGGAGGCCCAGGTACTTCCAGGGCTGTATGTGCCAATGGCACAACACGGCAGGAAGGGCAAAGCAGCCTCAGTTTCCTGGTGGTCTCCCAGCACAAGTGGTGATTGAAGGACTGCAGCAGTGGGGAAAGAAAGGCAACATGGGAGCTGCCTACCCAAAAGCACCTCAGAGAACTTTAATTATCATGAGATAATCTCTCTCTCCAGCAGTGGTCCACCTGGATCCCTCTGTGGGCAGCTACCAATTAGCTCGGGGAAGAGAGGCAGCAAAGTGTTTGTCTAATTAACAACTCCGGGGGTCCTCATCCAGAAGTTCTTATCTTGAAGCAGTGTCTGGTGAGCAGCTGAGCTGAGCTCCAAGCAGGGATTTCCCAAACACAAGCTGCAGATGTTGCCTGAGCCTCAGTAAAGTGAACCCTAATTGCGAGGGGAGGGACAGTTTGTTCTCTGCATGTGAGACCCTCATACAATTTGAAATCCCTTTGAGGAGGGAAAAAAAATCCCCCTGGATTTATTACCAAAAGCTACAAAAAGCCTGAGAGATTTTCCAAATGGCTTTGTTCTAGAAAGATGAAAGGGCAGAGCTCTAAGAACAGCAAGTGTAAGAAGTTTGGTCTCTATGGGAGAGTCACCGAGCTTGGGAGAAATCCTGGTAAATGCATCAACTTATTTGAATAAATACCTGAAACAGCCTTAACCAAAACATACAACAACATCATTCTGGAGCACAGGGAAGAGGCTGATGAGGGCCCCACCAAAGCCTGCAAGACAAAGTGCAAAGCACTGCTGGTGCAGCTGCTGCCAGAGGTGTTGAAATGATGGAGTCAGGGAAGAGGAGGAACACCACAGCAGCAAATCCAGCTAGAGCAGATGCAGATATCTGCAGTGTTACAAAGGAGTCCGAATGTGGTGGAGAAATGCTGCAGAGCCTTGTGTGGGCAGCAGAGAACAGCAGGCCTGGCAGACCCAGCACGGGCCAGAGAGTCTCCTGAGCAGCATCTCTCAGTGCTTTCAGCTTGCTTTCTCCTGCCCCCTCCACTGGATGGCTGATGGAGAGATGCTTCATCACACAGCTTGTCAAAGTTTCCTGGAGTTAGGGTGGTGCAGGGAACCAGGACAAAAGAAAACCTGACTCCATTCTTAGCTCTGCAGAGGAGCTTTGAAAAAGTGACTTTCATGTTGTGTGCTTTGGTCTCCAATGCACAAAAGGAAGCCACCAATAATGACTTTCTGTATGAGGTGTTTCAAGGTCTCTGAATACGAGGGTCTTAAGATATCAAAGCCCAGCGTTGTTGTTATTATTATTGCTTGAACTGATCGGGGTAGTTGAGAGAGAACATCTACAGTTATCTGACAGAAAGGAGTTAAACATGGGGAGCAAACTAGCAGGAGGTTGAATGTACCTTGGAACAGCCAGGAAGGAAAAGCACTTCCTTTAGACACAAGTCTTGCAGCCGTCTCTTTGTCCTGGGTCAGAGCCTCTTGACCTCCTCATAAACAGCAGGCCCTTAGCCAGCCTGTCTCTGCTCTCAGGTTTTGTGATGGAGTCTGGGGAGAAGGCCACATCCATCCCTCTGTAGGGATGGGCTTTGCTAGAAACCTCTCCAGACCTTGTGGAGAGAGAATCAGATCTAGGAAGAAATCTCACAGCATGAGCTCGCCTGCTACATGACCTTGTGCTGTATGGGATTGGAATGTGGGTTGCTCCTGCAGGCTGGGTCTGCCCTAGAAATGGAGGTGGCTTCTGGTGAGGTGCCTGTCTGCTGTGGGTCATTGTGAAGGATCCAGCCTGGTTCTGTCTGAGCACAGAGGCAAGGCAGCACCATGGCAGCTTTGACGGCCGACGGATGCAGGGCTGAAAGTGGTTATGAACCAGCAGCAAGCCATCACTAGGAAGTGACTTCAGCTTTAGAGACACCTCCTTTGACATCTCCATCAGAACTCAGCTTTAGCTATCATGCCTTCTGACATCTGCTTAGCCACGGACTCAGGAGCTGCTCTCTGGTGCACAGGATTCCTGTTGGCAGGGAAGCCATTCAGCCTCTCGGTGCTCACAGCCATGACTGACACACAGGCCAAGATGATTTTAGTGTCTGGAGCTCAACTGTCAGCCCTGAGACTTGTCTCGGCCCTCATCTGAGAGTCAGAGGCTGATTTGTTTATTCCCTTGCAGGGCTGATGCACATTTCCCCTCGTAAGGCTGCAGAATGACTTGCAGCAGCAACAGAACCAGCATGGGCTGGAGCAGCTCCTGGGTGCTGAGGGAAGTTTCTGGGCTCTTGTGACTAGAGCCTGGGCACCCAGAGAGGAATCCTGTCAGAAATGTGCTGAAAGTCTGCTTCCTCCTGACTTGTCTTTCTACAGCATCAAGTCTGAAGTGTTCGTGTCTGCCAGGCTGTGCGCTCACATCTATCTGACCAGACAAGTTTCCGGGAGGCTGTCAGCTGATGGCAGTCCTAACTCCTCAGACTCCTTAACACTTCATGGAAATGGGCTGCTGGGAGAAGGGAGACCTTGTGTCAACCTGAGGGAGAGATTTCAGAGGCAGAGAAATCCTTGGCAAAGAGAGAACTTCCCCAGGAGGAGAGCACTCTGATGCCCCAACAGCACTAAGAGCATCAGCCACAGCTCCTCCATGGGGAGGCAGCGGCAGATCTGCCCACAGCAGGCAAAGCCATGAGATGCCAGGCTGCACTGATGCCACGCTTCCTGGACCTCCTGATACCCAGCAAGAGAGCCAGCAGGGTCAGAAGCAGCGGGGAAAGCTGGAGCAACGTTGTGGCAGCTGCAGAAGAGGTGGAAAAAGGCCCAGGAGCAGATGTGACACAGCCACCTTGATCAATGTTTGCTTACAAACAAAGATTTGTATTCCTTGTTTATATCAAGAACCTGAAGTGAGATATGGAGCACTTTGAAGCTAGTGACAGATCTCCCATAAGCAGGATCCCATCCCAGCTCCTTTCTGTAGACACCTCTGTGATTTGTGTTACTTTAATAGCGAGGGGAAGGGAAAATGCTCTGAATCAGGAGAAATATTTTACAGCACGAGGTAATTTGAGAAACATCTTTCATCTGTTAAGGTTTGAGCTTCTCCCAGTAATAACAAGAACTTGATCAAGCATGAACACTCCCCAGCTATCTATAGATTTGTAGTACACAGCCTCAGAGATGTCACTGGCACACTTCACAGGGTGATCAATAACTTCTTTTTAACCTTTGCGCGAGAAGGTTGGGATGCAGACTGAGATTGATAAAAAGACTCTGCTGAGGAGGGAGAGGTGCAGAACTAGAGAAGTAGCAGGTCTGGGAGATTTTGTTACTGTAATGCACAGACTGGAACCTGCAGTGGTCATTCCTAGGGGCTTCAGACTTCCAGAGTGAAAAATCCCGATGCCTGCTGTCCTCTGGTCCCAGACTCCTTCCCCTTCTCAGTGGCATTGGTCTCTTGGCACTCTACCTTATCTTGCTTTTTGTGCTCTCCCTCGAGCATTCTGAAGGCCTGGAGAGTTCCCTTTGCTGTTTTTAGGAGCGCTAAGCTCTGGGAGAGGACTGTTGCCCCTGGCACAGCCGCCAGCAGAGTGGGAAGCGATGCCTGTGCTGGTCTACCTGGGAAGGTCTGCCATCGCTGCTCTGCTGAGGCAAGACCATGAGGTGCCTCGGATCTTCTGGAGCCTTTACCTAGCAAGTCCCCCAAGGTTTTGCAGCAGCTAACCAAGAGGGAAAAGAAACATTATCACCTCCACAACATGGTGTTTGCTATGAATCTGAGAAGAGCTGAAGTGCTTAGCAAGGGTTTTTCTCCTCCTGCTGTCTTATTAGAGGGCAGGGATTTCTTGACTGTTGACCCTGTCCCCCATCACAAAAAAATTCTGCTGTGCCAAAGGAAATGTGGAAGTGACTGTGATGGGACCTTGTAATGACATTACAGGATTGCATCTTGAATATTGGCGTGGAATGCTTGCAAGCACAGAGTGAGCCCACACAGGAGCCTGATCCTGTCCAGCTCTAAAGACAGGGTCTTGTCCCTAATTAAAGTGTTTAAGCACTTCTCCATTTATTTCTTATGTCACCAGAAACAGATTCCACCACATCTTGGTAATCTCATTTTGCACTTTCACCCCCTGGAGCTGCTCATTGCTGTATCATCTTTTTCTATTTGTTGTTTTGTTTGCCCCAGGTTTGCATCTGACACTGATCTCTGAGGTCCCTTCCAGTCCAAACCACTCTGTGATTCCATGGTTCACTCTTTTCTGTTTCTATAGACACCTTCTCCAAAGGCTTACAGGTATGATACCTCTCCCCAGGTGTGAGCAGGGTGGCGTGCAGGGTGTGACAGCTGATCACAGGAAGGCTGCAGAGCCCCAGTGGAGTGCTCCCACTCCAGCACCTTGTACAACGTGCCGTTCCCTTTGCCCAGTGCAGCCCTTTGCACATCAGGTAAAATTCCAGAGGAAACGAATGGAAGAGCTGCTAGTGACTAAAGTCAAATCAGTATTTCACCTCCCCATGACATGGTTTGCTTCCTTCCAGCTAGCATTAAATAGCAGGCAACAAATAAAGACACATTGCACCAGAGCCAACCACAATTGTTTCTGCAGCCCACGCGCTTGACAAATGCCCTCAAAGAAGATGTATAAGGGCTCTCTCCTACTAAATTTAGTATAGGAAATCTTTAATAACTAGAACTGACTATAATTTCCTCCTTTAGACCGTTCTGTTTGGATGTTTCATAAATCCTTGTATTGATTAGCTCTGCGTGGAGCGTTGTACAGCCCTAAACACAAGGAATTAAGCTGAGTGGCAGGTGAGTTCCAGCACAGCCCCTTCCAGCCAGCACAGCAAAACAACAGGGCAAAAAAATGAAACACACTGAACAGAAGCCCAGGTGGATACAAAGGAATATTAATGACAGTAAATCAGTCAGCTGCAAAGGTCTCCAGTTTGTTGTTGGTTGTTTTTGTTGTTCTTTTTTCTTGCTGAGTTTCCAGAACCCAAAGCATAATGGAGTCAAAAAGAATCAAAGGGCTAACGGAGAAGGGTGGGGGTGGGGGGAAGGACTTTATAGACATTAACACTGGATTAGAAGAATTTGATGCTTAGAATGAGATGTGCAAATAAAATTCAATAGCGGAGAACAGGAAAGAATGAAAAGTAAACTAGGAGAGATGCTTCACTGACCTCTGAGGCAGGTAATTCCTGGGTGAATCTCCTCCTTGGAATGGAAGGGGAACAGAACAGAATAGAGAATAGAACATAGAAGAAAATAGACAGGAGAGGAGTGGAGAAGAGAAGAGAAAAGAGAAGAGATGAGAAGAGATGAAGAGAAGGGAAGGTTTGGGAAGGGAAGGTTTGGGAAGGTTTGGGAAGGGAAGGTTTGGGAAGGTTAGGGAAGGGAAGGGAAGGGAAGGGAAGGGAAGGGAAGGGAAGGGAAGGGAAGGGAAGGGAAGGAAGGGAAGGGAAGGGGAGGGGAGGGGAGGGGAGGGAGGGGAGGCGAGGGGAGGGGAGGGAAGGGAGGGGAGGGGAGGGGGGGGGGAGGGGAGGGGAGGGGAGGGGAGGGGAGGGGAGGGGGAGGGGAGGGGGGAAGAGAGGGGAGGGGAGGGGAGGGAGGGGAGGGGAGGGGAGGGGAGGGAAAAGAGGGGGAGGGGAGGGGAGGGGAGGGGAGGGAAGGGAGGGGAGGGGAGGGGAGGGGAGGGGAGGGGAAGGGAGGGGAGGGTGAAAAAAAAAAAAGAGGAAAAGACCATTTCCTTTGGCAAGGGCCTGCAATGCTGATGCAGCCCCACTGCATGCCCCATTCTCTTTCTTTCCTGTGAATTCCCCAGCTCAGGCCTTGACCTTGACTCCTTGTGCTGAACCAGTGCAGGCAGCCCTCACCTAGCACAAGACACTTCTCCTTTTCAGGAAGGCCAGTAAGAGCATCACCAGATGCTGTGGAGTGGGTACAGATTAAAGCTGGGTACAATCAAAGAGCCCTGAGAAGTCACAAGAAGATCAAATGGATAAGGCTCTTAATGGGGCTACAAGAAAGCTGGGGAGGGAGTTTTTAGGGTGTCAGGCAGAGATAGGACTGGGGGGAATGGAGCAAAACTAAAAATGGGGAGATTCACATTGGATGTTAAAAAGTTTTTCCCCATGAGGGTGGTGAGTGACAGGCACAGGTTGCCCAGGGAAGCCTCATTCCTGGAGGTTTTTAAGGACAGGCTGGATGTGGCTCTGAGCAACCTGATGTAGTGTGAGGTGTCCCTGCCCGTGGCAGGGGGGTTGGAACTGGATGAACCTTGAGGTCCCTTCCAACCCTGACAATTCTGTGATTCTATGAGTCTTGAATTTGGAGCTGGACTCCTCCAGCATCTCAGTTTCCCAGTCAAAAGTAGTGCTGTGATAGCTGGGAAAGGGGCAAAGAGTAGATAATTATATCTAATCTTTACTTTCTATCACTTCACAGGTACAAGGAGTCAGCCTGGGAGAAGACACAGAAGCCTCCATCCCTCTTGCACTCCCGCAACTCAGGCAGCCAAGCAACCGAGCAGATTTTGCCTCCGTTTGCTATTATGTGATATTTTTTCAACAAACTAGAGTGTGCCACAACGTCCTGATGGTGACTGCCTACTGAAATGCTGTTCTGTTTCTGTCTTTCCTCTTTCAGGGCCTCGAATGTGCAGTGTGGTTAAAAACTGACTCAAAGTTTTGGCATTGGGGAGATTCAGTTAGTTTCTGGCACGGAGCAGCTCTGTGCTGAATGAGGAAAGAAAGGACAGGAAAGCATTGCCAGCTTCCACAGGGGTTTGGGGGAAAATCTTGAACTTGGCAAAAAGAGAAAACTTTGAAGGTTTGGACCAAGAGTAACAATGAATTTTTCCTGCTCTAAGCCTGGCTCTCTGCAAAAGGCTGGAGCAGTGTGCCCGTGCCAGCTGCATGAGGTTCAAGTCCAGGGGCAAGGGCCTGCGGCTGGGTGGGGACAGGCACAGATCCAGGCTGGGTGCAGAGTGGCTGAGAGCAGCCCTGAAGAAAGAGACTTGGGAGTGCTGGCTGCTGAGCAGCTTCCCAGGAGCCAGCAGTGCCCTCCTGCAGCCCAGAAGACCATTCTAGGATTCTATGAAAAGTTTAAAAAGTTTCAGTAATTGTGGCAACTTTTCCTCCCCCCACTCAAGTTGTTTCTGCTTAGCTTAAGTGCCTGGAGCAGCACCTTGGAAGAATCCTGTGGTAGAGGCTTGGACAGACTCAGAACTCTTGGTCAGAAGGTTTTGCCATGGTTTGTGCATTACCCTTTCTATTTCCTCTACTTCAGCCTGCACATCTTTGCACTAACAGAGCAGGATGTCTAAGGAGAGCAGACACCTTCCCTGCTTCATCCCTGCTGCAGATGCGTTCCATGGCCCCAGTGACGCAGGGCAAAAATCACAACCAACCAGCTCAGTGGCGGCTGCATCCCCCTGCAGGTACAGGGGGAGCGCAGGCGAGTGCTGAGGTTACCTGGGCAGCACAGGGTAACTTCATTGCAGCCTTGGAAGATGAGGGTTCAGCCTCGCCTGTACCCCTCCCTCACCATGTTTTCCTCCCCACTTCTTTCCCCAGCCCCACAATCCCAGTTTCACCAGTCCTAGTTGCTGCTCTCTAAGTGTGCAAGCCTGTCCCAATCTCCTGCCTTCAGAAGTCCTCAGCTCATCTTTCCTGGTTTCCTCTCTTTCTTCCTCCCTGTACCACTGCAGAGGAGGGTGTCACCTCTTCCCCCTCTGATGCCAGTTCCAAGCACCAGTGTCTCTCTGTGCTATCCCTATCTTCTGCCATCAGTGAAGCAGTTTGAAATCCCCTGTGTGATCTGTGCTTTGAAGAGATGGAGAGAAAAGCTCCCAGCCTAGCACCCGGCCCCACCACAGAGCCCCCAGAGAGCCCCTTTCCTACCTGGTCAGGGGCAGCACTGGCAGCGTGGCATCCTGGCTCCTCCTCATCTCACGTGTCAGTTGTTTTTTTATGTCTCAGCAAAGCAGGGCTCTGGAGAGGACCCATCCTCTTTTACAAAGACTGATGCTCTTGTCTTGAAAAGAGACCCAGTCCTGGAGCAGAACTGGCTAAGTTTAGCACAGGATTAAACTTAGCGTGAAGGATTAAAGCAAGCCAGGCAAGTGAGTAATGAGAGAGCAACCTACAGCTCGGGTGAGATACTCTGGTGTGGAAGAAATAGAGTCAGGTGGGAGTGTGAGAAAACCCTGTGTTGACTACAAGTAGGAAGCAGAGCAAGCTGCTCTGATCTGTGCAGTCAGTCATTCCAAATGAAAACTGAGAAACCTTCCCCTTGCTGAGCACCACCACACACCACTCCTGACATCTCCTCTTTCTCGGGAGCTTGGCAGGAGTGTTTCCCACCCGACTTCCTGTAGTAGCAGAGCTATTACCGACACCAGGCTACTTAGAGCTGGGGAAGATTTATGAGGGATTATTTTTATGGCAAGCCTCGTGACTGAGCCATCCACCCAACTCTTCTCTACTTCATTATTGAGGGATTTGCATTCACTTCACACCAGCCCAAGCTCTAATCATAAATAAACTGCAACAAGCACCGCGAGGAAGTACGCAGAGCTACATCTCCAAGTGTTGTGCACAATGCTCCCAGGGACAGCAGAAAGGAGACAATGAGGGGACAAGGCTCCCACAGCCTGCAGCCCAAGTAAGGTGCAGCCACAGCCTTCCACCCAGAGCTTTTTGCTCCTGCATAAGAAGCTCCTCTGCCGCTCACATCCTGCTTGTAAAGGTTTCACAGCTCTCCCACTGCTTTTCGTAAGGTTCATCCCCACTGCTAATAGAATAACAAAGTTTTTCTGCTATATTGTTTTAAATAGTTTCATGTCACAGATGTCTCCTGCACAGAGGGCTTGTGCAATGCCTTCCCTGCCTCGCTGCTTCTGCTGCAAATTACAAGCCAGACGGGGTTTGTTCACCTCTCCCCCTAATGCTTTGAAATAACTGGGTTTAGTAGAGAGCTTTTCCTTCTGGATCTGGGTGTTTGCTCCATCTCACACTCTGCTTTCCCATCTTCCTAGCTGCCAGGATTTCTAAGCTTCTCCAGACGTGATAGTTTTATACAAGTAAGCTAAACAGCATCAGTGGCCTTCTACCTTCTTATGTTCATCCCTGTCATCGTGTACACCATTCACAGCTTCAAAGGTTTCCCCAGGGGTCCTAGCACAGTAGAAAATCCTGATTATAAGTGACATTTGAGTGGATTTTTAGAATTAGTGTATTAACAATTATACCCAACCTTAGGCTCTTTATTAACAGTATCAAGACTGGAGTCTAGTGCAGCATTCAATGCAGCTGTGTCATCTTTTCATGAAAGCAATTTCCAGCACTTGCATTTATCTGAATGGTGACCTGAGAATGGGCAAAGAGCTCAGTACAAGCCTTTTGCTAGAAGGAATGGGGATCTGTGGCTCTGTCTGAAGGGGCAAATGTGGATGGAGCCAGTGGGGCTTGCACCATTTGAGGTAAATAACTTATCTGCCCTGCATGTTTCCATCTGCAAAGTGAGGACAGCCTGGGAAACGTTTGAGAGATTTCATCTGTAGGGGGTCCTCTGACAAAGGCATTTGAAAATCACCTGGAAATCACCTGGATTCCATATAAGATATGATAGGAAGCAGTAGAGTGCAATAGTTAGAGGACAGACAGAAGATGGTTGTGACTTCATCACGACGATGCAACCCCATCAGAAACACCATTGCCAGGGCTGGAGCAGTCCGCCCAGCTGCACCTGCTGGGCTGTGCCTGACCTCTCTAACCCAGGTAAAGGCTGAAGTCTACCAGCTGGGGTCAGATTCTGGTCTGCTTGGTTGCCTGTCTGTGTGCCAGTTAGTCACAATCAAGTGATCCTTTTCGTGCCCCTGGATTAGAAGCTCTGTTTGTGGTCTGAGCATGAGATGGCCTCTGCCGCCCACCTCGGTCGGTGTTTTCTTAGTGCTGCTGCCTGACACAGCAGAGAGGAGGCTGAAGAGCAATGTGCCTCCTGAGAACACCTATGATGACTACAGATGGCAACAGCAACAATTTCCGATATTGATTAACCTGTACAAAAAAAATTAATAACTAGCTGCACATATTTTTTCTATGTAAGAAAAGACCTGCAGAAGGAAAAATTGGAGAAGTCAAGCATCAGGACAAGGTGATTACTTAACATCTGTGACCAAGGAAAGGGCTCAAGGAGAAAAAATCATCCAACATCTGCACTGTCGGTAAAATACTTGTAAAAAACACAAGTGAAGTGTGATTAATCACCATGGCTGTATGATTGAGTCAATTGACTGTTACTTTTTCATGATGATTAATCAGCTACAAAAATTATAATTGTCCCACTTGTAGTGGCTGCATGCTGTGCCTGATGACATCATTTGGGCTACAGATACTCAATGAGTGGTTTTCAAAAGAATATGCAGATGAAGCGGGGAGGGTGGGTGAGACCAAGGCTGCAGTCTGAGGCTTGTCTTTGGCTTCAGTAACCCACACTGGAGACTGCTTTATCAGCTTGCTGAAGGGACAAATTCTCTCTTAGCTGATGAACATCAACAGCAGATTAAGCTAAAACCAGAGGCAGGGAGTTTTGTCATTTCGTGTCATTAAATAATATTTACATTAGGGAAGCATTTGGAGGCAGAGAACAAACCCCAAATCATTTTGGTGGCAGCAGATGAATGAGTGGTGAACCCTCAGCACGCTGCCTGCAGGACAGCTCAGAAAAGAAAGAGCTTCTGAAATGGCAGTGGAATGATTAGGTGAGAAAAGGAAAAGGAAAAGGGGCTGACATTACTTGCTCTGGAGTGGGGGTGAATAGCAGAAACCGGGGATGATGTTGAGGATCAGTGTACAGTGGGGGAAAAGGAGGCTATTTACTGCAGGAATCAAAAGCACAGGGTCAGTGAAAAAGAAAGAAAATTCAAATGCGACAGAAGAGGCTTCAAAAATGCCCAAGCCAAGCAGACTGAATTAATGAACTGCACTTCGGTTTGTGCCTGTGTTTAAAGTGTGTGATCTGAGAGGCTGTGTCAGGTCAGGAGCCAGATACTCCGCATTCCCTCCCCATCTCCAGCCAGGACTCACTTCCCAGGAGAAAGAAACTTGGGCACATTGCCTAAAAGCCAACTGCAGCCCGTCTGGGACAGCCCTCAACCTGGATAATGATCAGGGAAGCAGGGCCATGCTGAGGAATCCAGACATGGCCCTGAGATCAGGGATGTAGCACAAATATTATCAGGGCAGTGACAGCTCCTGCAATTACACCAAGCCCCTTCCGCCTTCCAGGGCGTGTGTGCAGCCGTGCTCCAGGGCATGAACCAGCCACTTACTCAGGTTCAAGGAGCAGCTTCCTCTGCAGGCAGGTGTTTCTACAGCTTTTTTTTCCTCTCCTCCTGACAAGGTTTCTCACACCTTCCTCTAAAGCAGCAGGGATTTGGCATCTGTCAGAGGCAGGGGACCAGGCTGGATGGATCGCTGATCTAATCTGGGCTGGCAGCTCTGATGTTCTTAGGAGGAGGGTGCAAGGCTCATAGCAGAGAAGGGCTTTGCATGTAAGCCTGAAAATGTCATCAGGCTGTTGAGTGGGTAAAGTGCAGCATTTTATATACACACAGCCCTCCAGGCTCCTCGGGAAGGATTGTTACTCTGGGATCCTGGAGGATCTGAAGGAGATGATGTGCTGAGATCTGACACAATAACCCCAATGATGAATTATTCCAGGCAATTTTGCCCCATCAAGCTAAATTCAAATATACTAATGGACTGTGCAGAGCAAAAGCCTTAACCCCTGCTCACTCACTGCCATTTCAAAGTCTTTCAGCCTACAAAGAAATAGTCACTTGCAGAGTACAAGATCCTGCTTTAAACCCAAAGTTCAAAGTCTTACTTAGGAAGAGAGATTTTTTAATGGAAAAATTCTTTCAAATCCTCCAAGATCCCATCCTTGGAGGAATCCAATCTTTTACACTCATTTGAAACAGATTTCAGACTGCTTGCCAGTCTGTTCTGAGCAGGCAATATCCTTCTGAGCTGTACATAAACCCTCACTAATGATCTGTAATGAAGTGCTGCTTTTTGCACACCCAGCATTTTCGCTCCAAAGTTGAAGGCAACAGCACAGTTTCGCCTGCTGCCTCCCCCTCTTTGCACCCTGCCTTTGCTTTTGAAGTCTGTCAGTGAGAGCAGAGCCCTGCACCTCCTCCTTAGGGTGTCAGTTTGTCTTCCAAACACAGACCCTAAAATTCTGTCCTGTTTTATGCCCCGACTGCTCACCTTTATTTAACACAATTACTTGCTCTGAACAGCCCCAGCAGCAAGATTTTATTTCCAGGGCTGTGTTCACAGGAGGCAGCTTTGGTAACTCCTTGTATTTAGATAAGAAAGGGTAGCATGGGAGCTCCAGTCCCTCGAGTTTTTCCTAGGTAGCTACTAATTGTTAATTATTAGAGACTAACTAAGTCACTGAAGTGAGTCGTTTGGCTGGTGTCTCCAACGCTGTCATTTACTACTACACAAATCAGCCTGGTGATAGAGTGTCTTTAAATTAGGTTACAACCATGCAGTTATTGGACAGGGAGTAATTGATAAAACCATTAGTAACACTTGTAGAGATAACAGCTAGCAAAATCATGCAACCATAATTATTCCTAATGGATACATGCTATAAATTGTGGCAAGGAAAAAAAAAATCATCTTGCATTATCTTTCAATCAAATCTGACAGTCCTGGGAGATTGCTGGAGACTAAATGCTCATGGAGGGAAAAAAAAACCCTAAAATGACCTATCAGAATATCTGTGCTGCTTTTTTTCCCCCTCCCCTTCCCCCTTTCTGTCAAATTATGTGGGTTTGTGGTCGGGCTGGGGCTTTTTGTTGTTCTTTTCGCAGTTTGAGGCTTTCAGGCTAAAGCGAGCGGAGCCCTTCTCCTCAGCTGCCTCTGCCACAGCGTGCTGCGCTCTCAGGCAGACACCAGGTGCGTCAGGACTTTTTGTAATGTGACAAGATGAAAAGAATTACCAGTTTGAATAAATGATTCCAGGTTGCATCACGTTTTTCCAACAGCAAAATGTGTTCTTTAATAATACATAAAGTTTTATCTGTATTCTGGTGTTGACATTTGTTTCGCTGAACAAAGCCTCCTGTTCTCAGTGTCCTTCCCCACCCAGCTCTGACTTTCCTTCCCATCAGAGGGAAAAAAAAAATCAAATCAAATCACTGCTTGTTTCAGGGAATTTTTCTCCCTTCCTCTGCAAGTAACAAAGAGCAGAAACTGCCTTCATTGACCAAAAGATCAGACGCACAGAGCAGACGTAGAGCTCGGCTGCGCCTTCTCCTCCTCCCCCCCGTGCACGCTGGCACCTCTCAATCACACACACGATGGCTTCAAGAGGGGATGGCTGAATCAGCAAAAAAAAAAAAAAAAAAAAAGGAGAAAAAGAAGCTAATTAGATATGGAAAATGATTCTGTAACAGCAGCAACTTCTCAGGAGAGAGGTGCAGAAGTGACTGCAGTTCTGTAGCAGCTTTAAAATCACTTTGCTGCCGTGGCCATGGTTTGAACCATGAAATGCAGCCTGGCTGCCACAGAAGGAGTCATGGGCACCAGGGGATTTTTGTTTTCCCCTGGCACATGGGTCACAGTGTGCCTATCACTTCTGCATTCGCCAGACCCAGAGTGGCTTACCAATATTTCTTGGCAAGTCCTGAAGTCACACTGGAGTGAGTCATCAGCATCCTAAGTGCACACCAGAATGACTCCCTTACCTGCCAAGCAAGCACCCCAGCTCCTTATTGATTTGCTGCATGCAGATTTAATGAAGATCACTCAGTGCTTGCCAGGAAGTGCTGGTGAGCAGCAGCCAAACCTCCATCACTTTGACAAGTCCTGGGTGGGAGCAGAGTCATCTGCCCAGTACTGAGAGGAGGCAGTGACTGCCTTGGGTCCTGGGCAGAGTCATATGCCCACCACTGAAAGCATGCAGTAACTGCCTTGAGTCCTGGATTTGCTTTCCAGTGGGTGCTGCTCTGCCACAGGCAGGTGCTGACGTGCTGCAGCCTCCTCAGAACCTTCCATGTCCAGCTGCCTGCCCTGACAGGCTCAATGGATTAGTTTTATGACTGAAGCAAGGACATCCCCTCATGTATTATATGCATCAAATTTCCAGCAGGTAAATGCTCTCCTCATCTTCAATAACCACATCCACTTGATTTTTCTTTCTGGATGATTTGTGGGATGTGCACACAGAGCCATCCATAAAATGCTGCTTATTACAATACCAAATTGGAACCCAGCCTAGGCTCCTGTGCCTTTTTATGACACCACCCCAAACTATCAAAATTCCATTCAGAAATCAGGTTAAACACACAAAAACCTGGCAGTAAAAAACCACAACTGAGCTTTTAATGCTGCTTTTAATGGATTGTTAAATGCTTATAAACCAGCTTTGAGTATAACAAATTAACTCAGGGAAAATTAGTTCAGGTGAAACCCTTTGATTTTCTCATTGTCCTCTAAATTAAAAATTAACCACCCTGGCACGTGCAACTGCACCAGAGCTGTGCAGGCTTTTAATACATCCAGGCTCACACCATCCTCAGGCCTCCCCGAGAAAGCTGAGTTTCTAAAGATTTAATTCAAGTTCCAAGGTCAGACTGAATAGATCCAAATTTCTCCTTAAAAATGGGAGTTTCATTCCAATGAGGACTCGACTTCAATTTGCTGCTCCTTGCCAAGTTGTGACAATATGGCACATAACATCAGATGCAGACAGCAAATCAAGAGCATTGACAGCACAATGCCAGCCAGGGTGCCCAGCAGCCTGCTCTGAAGGCTAGCTGGGAGTCAGGATGCTGCATTTCTTTATTTAAACCCTGGTTCTAAGAGACTTTTCCAAATCACACACTTGCAGCTTTCAAGCAGAAAGCACTTTTCTTGTGTCTTGCAGAAGAGCCATAGGAGGCATCAAACCAAAGTCTCCCACCTGTTTTGCAGGCAACAGCAGTGTGTGCCAGCAATACTCTCCTGCCTGAGCACTTTGTCTCTCTTTAGAATCCACTTCTATGTAAATCTGTCTCCATAGGCAGGTTAAATGATGGAGAAAATAGCCACACACCTTGGGGGACAGATTCTGGGCTCCCTTCAGGCTGCTTGGCTTAGTAACTCCAAGTAGAGACATGGAGTCTGCAGCTGTTACATAGAGAGGTGGTGGTGGAGGAGCTGCCTGCCCCAACTCATGAGCCACAGAATCATTTTGGTTGGAAGAGACCTTTAAGATCATCAAGAGCAACCATCAGCCCAACTCTGCCAAGTCACCGCTGAACCCCAACACTCAGCACCACACCGACACAACTTCCAAATCCCTCCAGGGATGGAGACTCCACCACCTCCCTGGGCAGCCTGTTCCAGCGCCTCACAACCCTTGGGTGAAGAAAGCTTTCCTAATAATCCAACCTAAACCTCCCCTGGCACAGCCTGAGGCTGTTTCCCCTTGCTGCTTGTGAGAAGAGGCCCCTGCCCACTGCTCCAGCACACCAAAGAAGACCTGACTCAAGGTTCCATCTAACTGAGATTTGCTCCACAGCCAAGCTGCTCTCCTTGGATAATTTCCATGCTCTTGCCGAATCTCTCCTCCACTATGGAAATGAAGCAGTCCTCTGCTGGGTGGCTATTGAAATGGAAATAGCTCTCTGTAATAAGCCCTCTAATTTATTACAGAGTTTTCACAAATTATGTGCTGCAGAAACTATTTACTACAAAACCCCTGCAAATGTGCCTGTAGTGCTGCTTTGCTGGGGGAGCTGTGTCTGGGCTGGGAATAGCAGGGGAAGAAAGTGGAGGTGTGTAGCTACAAGCCTGAGAACCACAAATTAAAAACAGGGAGGTCTCTCTGAAAACAAAGCGCAGTAAGAAAATCAATTCCAAGCAGAGAGGCTAAACAGGAATGAATAACATTAAAGTTAAATGTAAAAAGTTTTGCTCCATCCACTCCAAGGTATTTACATGATTCTCAGAACTAATGTTATTGAAAAAAAAAAGCCATTACCAAGCTCTGGGCTCAGCAATACAAAGCACATTTAGAGGTGACTGGAAGAGCGCTGATGCAGCTGGCTTCAACAAGAAGGGATTCCAAAGACCTGCTGCCTGGGACAGCCAGCCAGGGCAGCAGGGTGGCTGTGGTGAAGAGGGTGAGGGACAGCAGCTGAGCTGTGGAACCTTTGCTGTGTATCACAGAGGTGACACTGTGCTCTTGAGAAGGTGGCAAGGTGGAAGGTGGAAGTTCTGAGGACAAGCTGAACATCTAAATCTGTGAAGTCTGGAAAGAAAAATCACTTCAGAGAGGATTTAATTGAAGGGGTTAAAATTTTAAATGGAACAGATAATGTCAACAGGAGCTGCTATTTTTAAGAGCAGCACAAGAAGACAGGACAGGAGGAACATAAATGGAAATTAAAGGAAGAACAAATTCAGAACAGACCTAAGGACTCATCCATGATGGGAATAATAAACATGCAAAAAGCTGGCATGGACAGTGAGGATCTGAGGCAAAGGGGCAGGGGTCTGCACTGGCTGTGCTCTGCAGAAAGCAGCCAGCAGCCTGAACGCAGAGAGTGGCAGGGAAGACATCCCTCGTTGCATTCAGCTCTTCAGATCCCGTCCTGAATCTTTAAGCCTTTCCCAGCAAGGACTTTATAATGTGCAGGACCAAAGCAAACTAGATGTAGAACTAGGATCAAAGCAAACTAGATGTAGAACTAGGACTTCTTTGCTGTGAGGGTGCTGGAGCCCTGGAATAGGCTGCCTGGATAAATTGTGGAGTCTCCTTCTCTGGAGACATTCAAGACCCACTTGGATGTGTTCCTGTGTGACCTGCCCTGGGTGACCCTGCTCTGGCAGGGGGTTGGACTCCATGATCTTCACAGGTCCCTTCCAACCCCTACCATTCTATGATGCTACCTTCCACAGGCACACACACACCAGATGACCTTTAAAGGCCTCTTCCAGCCCAAACCATTCTGTGATTCAACTTTATCTCCCTTTGAGGTTGCTCCAGACTCCATTGTCCCAGTACACCAAAGGCTGAAGCAGGCAGGCAGTCAGTCACCTACAGTACCTGCAGGCAAGGCAATGATGGTGAGGGCAGTGACATGAGGACAGAGGAAGCCTTGCAGTCCCCACACTGATCCAGCTCCTTCCCTCCCACCTCAGAGCATGCAATGATTCATTTCCCAGCCCGTGGTGGAGCTGTATCACGATGTAAGAGTGCACAGAGAGTTTAGGCAAAGACCTGCTTTGCTCAGGGCAATTAACAGCTTTCCTTGTACACCCTCACTAAATGGATGCAGCACTTAAGGAGTAAGTGCAACAATATTAGGAGAGATATCACAGCTTCCCCCCCCCCCCCGTTTTTAATTCCTAAGCAAGAGGCTGCAGCCAGAGCTGTGAGGGCGTTTTGTCTTGAGCTAAGCCAGTCACTCTGGTTCAAGTAGGGGATATTAATTAAACAGACTGAACTTTCTGTTTGCCCTCCCTCACCAACATTTATATTTGCTTCCAAGAGCACAAAGCAGCTGGTTGATAAGGGGATGGTGTAGTCATTTTCAATTAGCTGTAAAGTATTTTCTTACAGTAGTCTGGTTTCTGGTTAGCTGACCAGCAGAACAATGATGGCTGTTTTATACTGCACAGACAGTGCTGACAGGAGGTATAATGAGAGAAACTGTCTCAGATTTTCTTATTAACAAGTGGAGCCCAAGCCCCCTTGGCCCCCTCGATGGGTAACAGCACATTAGTGTGTTGGGGGAGGCTTGAGGAGGTGGCAGACAAACTCGGTTAATTAGTGGGATCTGAAGTGTTGCTGCGGATGCTGTCCCAGCTCTGCAGTTCTCCTGCAGTTTCTAATGACTTGCCTTTGCCTAAGCACACAGGACTGGGCTTCCCCACCTGATTATTTCATAACATCTGAATGGATAATCAAGCCCTGCTTACTGCAATCAAACTCAGCCCAAGTGAGCTTCGCCGCAGACCCACGGATACGGCAGGGCTGGTATTGGTATTGATTTTCCAGTAAATCATCTTAAGTTCAAATGATCAAAAATCAAGACAGGTCAACATCAAAGAAACAGGAATATTGGCATGAAAGCAAGCTCCCTTGATTGGTACAAATTAAAAGATCATTTATTAGTGATTATGCTGTATAATACTGCCAGTGCCAAATGAATGCAATTAAGATGAAATGGGCCCCTGCAGCTACAGGGGTTAATAAAGACTGAATTCCTAATGATTTTTCCATTAATTATGAAGATGTCCACAAAACAGCTCTAACAAAGCTGTGGCCACCTCAGACAAATCTTTGTAATCTGTATAAAATGCCTGCCTTAATTGACACGTTGTTGGGATAATGTAAAGATTCAAGAGCTCTGCAATCGTTACGCGGCGAGCGAGGGCACCGCCGGCAGAGCAGGGCTCGGCGGCGGCAAGCAGGGTGATGGCTCTGCAGGTTTTGGAAGGCTTGGGGAAATCCACAGTGTTCCATGGCTAAAGGGATGCCCAACCTCATTAGAAACATTGTTGCACTTCTGAAAGCCAGGAGCCTTTCCTGACACTGCCATGGGACTAGAGCTGCTGCCTCTACAGACACTTCTCTTCTGAGTATGGATTTGGTCCCAAACCCCTGGGGATAATGAAGGCAAAATGCCTCACCTTGGAAAGCCGTTTCCCTGCACAGGCCACTTCCCACTCTGGCATCTCCCAGCCCTGCTGTGTGGCTGGCTGGGTCTTTCCCAAGCTGGAGAGGAGCCTGACCTTCCTGTGGGAAAGGCAAAGCCAGATGGTGTCTCCTTTTTCCTGTTGCTCCTCCAGTGGCTGCTGGGAGCAGGCTCCCCAGGCTTCTGGCTGCTTCTTGCTCGTGCAAGGGATTTCATCAGGTTTTCTGACTGCTTCTCTTTCATCAGTATCATCATTACCTCTCAGCTGTCAGCTAGCAAGGGAAAAGCCCCAAAAGATACAAAAATGAGGAGATTGCTTGGATGCTCGATTAGGCACCTGTTGCCTCTCAGCATTAAGTTAATTTCCCTGCTAATTACCCGTGGCTTTCATGCCCCTGTCTCTTGGTTTTGTATGCAGGATGACTTCAGTTTTCAGATGGATTTCATGCATAGATTTCCAGCAACTGGAACTGCATGGAGAGAAGACCAAATCTTCACTCTTCGTCTGAAATGCTTTGAGCACCTCTGACAAAAGAGCATAAAGATTAAAAGCCCTACAAAGAGAGGTGAATTGCTACAGGGGATCCCTCTGAGCCCTGCATCTCTGAAAGAGCTGCAGCAAATCCACACTGTGTTTCATCCCTTGTCCCACAAGGACTCTCCAGTCAAAAGCAGGTAGGGAAGAACAGGCCAAGGATGTTCAAGGAGGGATACAGAAGTAGTTTGGAAAGCAAGGTAAGACCCAGGCAAAGTTGAGTGCAGCAGCAAGCCAAAGACTTAATTTCCAGGCACACTGGAGACTGAGAAGCTGGAGGGGGAACACTAACCTGCAGCTGCTCACAGCCTCCACTCTGGCTCCCAGCCCAGGTGCAGAAGGTGGAAAGACTCCCCCTTTCTGTACCCATTTCTCACTTGCTTTTGGCTCACTAATGCACCTCTGGGATTGTTGCTGACTCACTAAAATCAGCTCCTTCTGCCTGCTTGCACATCCTTGTTCCCTGAAGCTTGCTGGCCCACGTGCACCAACCTACCTTATCCCAGGCACTCGTTATGGAAGAGCTTCCCTGTTCTAGTCTCCAAGAATTGCAGCTCAGTCCACTTCTCTCTCTCTTCCTTTTGCTGATCCTGAGGTTTTGGCATGTCCAGGACTGTTTCCCCACAGTTCCTTTATTTCTCTGGATTCTCTCTAGCTCAAGTGTCAGACCCCATCTGAACTCCTAATATTCACCAGTTGGTCTGATGCTCACCAGTCACCAGTGCCCTGCAAGCACGTTGGAATTTCCTTGGCACGAGCTGGGGTGATGGATTTGGGAGAAGCAGGCTGTGTGTTGCATGGCTAAGAGCTCCTAGTGAATATCTAATTGGGCTCATCCTACAGGGTATTCTTACCAGAGCTAGTACTAAACAAAACCCAAACAATTCTGTTATAAATAATCTTTTTAAGTGTGAAATTGGATTTTCAACATAAAGATCAAATTCATTGACTCCAGTGATGTTACACAAGGGATAAATTGGCCTTTCAGTCATCTTATTGCATCTGCAAACTCACACCTCATACCTTATCTTTGTCTGATCTGCTATCAAACACTTATTCATACAGCAAATGACTTACTGGGCTCCTTAGCAAAAAGGCACAGAATTCAAGTGATGGCTGCCAGACCAACAGACACAAAAAAGGCTGCCAAACAGGCAGGAATAAATCCCCATAATCTTACTTCTTAGATTTTCATCCATACAGGGCGCGCTAGGAGGAATATTAGAGAGGAGCTGGGTCTGATTTTGATCTCTGTGGTATGAATCAGGAGCAGCTCTCTGCCCGTCAATAGAACTACTCTGTTACATCACAGTAACTGTTTATTTCTCTCTTCTCTTAAATGCTTCAGCACTGTTGGGTCAACAAACACCTGAGAAGGAGAAAAATATTCAGATTTCATTATAATTATTTTCCTGCATAATTAGAAGATCCTCACAGATGAGGAGCATCCTATAGATCTTGCACAGAGCAGGATGTGGAGGCCACCAGCATCCCCAGCAAGCACACAGCTGCTGTTCCTGAAGCCTCTACATCATGGTCAGTGTTTTCCTCTTGCCTGGTAACACTCCAGGTTGCAAAAGAATGACAGAAAGCATCAGATGTCAAATAAGACTGATAACATTTTACTCATTCCCCACTTGAATTTGATGAAGTGAAAGAACTTCTGACCAATTTCTTCCTTTGAATCCCCAGGCCCTGCACAGCTAAGCCTTTTACCTCTGCCACCTGCAGAAATCAAACCCAAGCCCTGTGATGAGCGACATCCAGCTGAGCTGGTTCCTTCTGCTTCAGAAGAATAGGAAGGAAAAAAGAAACCCAGCCTCCTTCTGTACCTCAGCCTGTGCCTCTGCTGGTTTGATTTGTTCCTTTTTGTGTACTGTGAAAAGAAATATTCATAAACAGCCTGGCATCCTGTACTTCACTCATTCAAGAGTGGTGCTGAGATGGTGAGCCAGGGAACAGGAACAAAACTGGGTAAGCACAGTCTGCTTTTAACTGTGTTTCATCATCAAGGAAAAAAAGAGAGAGAGAGAAAGGACAAGGAAGCCATCAGCAGAGAGGAAATGCTAAAAAGTCTATATATTATTTTGAATTACCTCAATAATGTGTCATAATTGCAGAGACAACCTTGAGGAATGGATACAGGAGAATCATAAAGACATCCATGAATGAAAACCAGGAAGACCAATCAAGAAGCCAAGGAAAGTTCCCTTTCTTTCTCCCTTAGCTATAGCCCAGAGAGGGTATTTGAGCAAGAATAACATCAGGAGAAGTTTACAGAGGGCAGAACAAAAGGAACCCCTTTAGCAGCAGCTTGCCACTCATCTCCAGCTCCTTTGACTCAAGCCAGCCATGGGTGGGTTTCATGTCAGGCCTGGCAGGGCAGTAAGGGGCAGTTAGCCTCAGGACTCACTGCCCCAACATGGGCATGTACACACCCTGCCCTAAAGGGCCAGACCACCTCAGTTCAGGGCCATAATGCTGCTGTGAGGGCTATTTATTGCTGTGGCTTAGATCCCCTCTAACTATGAGTTATTTGAGCCACAGGGCACGGTCAGGGGGCAGCTAGAGAAAGCCTTGGCTGGTGGCAGAAGACAAAGCTGAAGCCAAGTGACTGCCAGCTCTTGAGAAATATACCTGGAAACCCACCATGTCTTTGGAAAAACAACTGTCCTAGGGCCTTTTGCTGCTGTCATGAGATCCAATATAGACATAAAAGCAAAGAGCAACCCTTAGCTGAGGATCAGTCATGGTTAAAAAGTGAGTATCAATGAAACATGCTGAAAACCTCTGTTTCGTGAACTGTGGCTAAGAGCCTTCACACAGGCAGGCTCAGCATCTTCCAGCCAGGTGACCAATGACCTTTTGCTGCCTTGGCCTCAAGGTTTTCCTTTCTCCCCTCCTGCCTTTGGTCTCACAGGAGCAGCGGCACTAGTCCCACAGGGAGATCCACCTCAAAGCAAGGCAGCAGAGCTGCAGCAGAGCCCCAAGCTCATGAGCACTCCAAAACTTCAGTGTTCTGCTGCATTTCAACTCCAAGCAAGTGCAGCTGCTGCACTCGTCCCACCCTCGGTACACATCTCCACAGACTGTGCTGGGTGCACACCCAGCAGCACTCGAAACAGGTCTTCCACATCAGTGATTTTTTCCTTCTCTTTGCAAACTTCAGTTCCTTCTCTGCATATCCTTTGCCCAGTATCTCTCAGCTTCTCCATATTCCCAGTTAACTTTGAAACAAAAGCAACCTTGTCATCCATCCAGAAGCTCAAACACATTCTTAACCCCAGCATCTCCTCGCACACTCCACCAGAATGTATTGCTTTACTTTCAAGCACCCTGATTGATATGGTTATTAGGTTCATGCAACTGTGCAAGGAAAACATTCTGCACTCGGCAAGAGAGATTCAATTGCCATCAGCAGCTCTGTTTTTCTGGGCAGGCAGAAGTTTTGAGATCAAATGTTGCATCTCTTTCCTTTGTCTGCCAGCGGAAAGTATGACTTGGTAGACCTCTCGTTCTTCAGAAGCGAGTCGGTGCCTGCAAGAAGCAGCAGCCAGCGAGTCTGAGCTCTCTGTAAGAGGCTGCTGCGCGGCCGCTCTCGGTGTGCCACAGCTTGCCGAGGCCGCGGGGGGTGACTCTCATTACCTGCTCCGCTGGCCTCCGCAGCGCCAGCTGCAGCACTTGTTTTCATTCCTTCCCGAAGTTCACCAGGAGCTGAGGCAGACTGGTGCCTGGGTCTTTTGCTTCTGGTAAACAAGCAAATGAACAAAGCCCAGACCCTGAAGCCTTCCTCACAAAGCAGGCCTGGATTTTACTGAAAATTTTCATTCTTCAGGTTTAGAAGGAAAGGCTCAAGCCCACATCCCGCCCAGGAGGCACATCTCAGCCCCTGAGAGAGGGACACTCCCTGATGAGCTTTTAGAAGGTGGAGGAGAACACCTCTGGGAGCCTGCACACTGAAACAACCACGGAGCTTGGGGAGCTCCTCAATTTCAGGATGCCTGATCGGTATTTGGTCAGTAGACAGGGCTGCCAAAAGGATGAAAAATAAACTAACTAAAGGTAGAATTGAAGCAGAGGGGAAAGGGGAAGAGAGCAGGGGTGGAAATCTGGGAATCTCTGCATTGAAAAATAAGTGGGTGTCCGTCATCCTCCCTCCCTTCAGCTGGTTTTAAACAATTAAGCTTCTTTTAACATCTAATCAACTGCTGTGTGTCGTAACCAGCATCTGAGAGAAGCCAAAGCGACAGAAACTGGGGCCCACAGCTTCTGAAAAGTGAGAGCTGGAGTTTATTCCTGGCACAGTGGAGCACCTATTTGTGAAAGGGGGAAGGTAAGAGAAAAATCTCAGGTTTCACCAAGAGATTACATTTTCTCCCCCTAGTAAGAGGCACAAAGTTCCCTACCTGAACGGCAAAGCAGTGATTCTCTCTGCATTAGCTTCAACAGTTATTGTCCAACAGAAAAAAACATTACCAAGGAGTTACATTCTAAGGTTGTGCTTTGCTAGCTTTTTCTAGTGGCCAGGTGAGACACTGCCTTGTCTTTTGGCACTATTCTTACAGAGGAACTCAAAAGCCTGCAGAATTAGCTATAGGCTGTGGCTCTAAGGTAGGAAATCAATCAATGAATGAAACTGATCCTTTTTTTGGGGGGTAAATCTATTCATTGAAGTGACGTGGTTTTAGCTGGTCCTAGCTTGGAAGTGCTAACCCAGGATGAAATCCTTAGCCTTAACATAGCCTCTGGTAACTCCAGGCTGTGTATTTAGTGGATGCAAATAAAGATGCAGGCAAGTAGCCAATTATCTGAGGAAATGAACCATTAATGGATTAATGTAATTGGAATACATTCTTTTATCAGGGGAGACATTCACTTAAAGTGGTACAGTATTTGCTTTACACATGACTTGTTGCATATCTAATGCAACATATTATCACATCTTCCACAACAGCCACATCCCAGAAGGAGTCCAGCTTGAGAGCAAAGCCAGGCAGGAACGGAGACAAGGCTGACAAGCAACCCCCAGGACCGTTTTGATGCATCATTTCCACAGGCTCTGCTGGAGGAAGCCGGAGGTGAGGCAGCAGTGACCTGCAGGATGCTGTTTGCTCATCTCCCTCCCCATCCAGGGCTGGTTTGTGTCATGGGTTTGGGCAGTACCATGATACACTTACTGCATATGAGGGCCTGATAATGAGAAGCATTTCTCAGAGGTTTCTCCAGCTATCTGTCATTCCCTATAACAAAACCTACAAAGAAATGTATCATCATTGAAAGGGCAAGGCTGCCCCATGAAAAATTCCAAACCATTTCTCATCTTCTCTCCCTTTTTATGCCAGGGCTATTTTAAGGGGGAGAAGGAGAATGAAAGTATTTCTGTGAAGATGATGGTAACCTTTTTCTGCAGGGTTTTTTTTTTTTTTTTTCTTTTTTTTGATTCTCAAAAAATACTCCAAATAGATTCTATTTAACACTTTGAGTGAGGTGTAGTAAAATTTTAATAGAGAAACTAAGAGGAAATCAAAGTCCTTGACAAGTGTAATAGGAAAAAAAAAGCCCTATCTAAAGCTATCTCTCTGTAGATAAAAGAGGAGAGAAGGGAAGGGAAATGCAGATGGGCATGGTTATTAGACTCAGAGCATGGAGAATGGCTGTAGCTCTGCTTTCCTGTCTTTCAGAGACTTCTGGAAAAGATGAGAAAGAAATACCTCAAATGGTGTTGGGTTCTGCAGAAGCCTCGTGTGAAGGTGTGTGGCAGTTTTAGGCTGTGCCTTTAAAATTAGCTGCAGATTTTGAGCAGAGGAGTAGAAAAACACAAATAAATGACTATTGGGTGTAAAAAGGAAAACAAAAGATTAAACAAATTCATTGGGCAGTTGTTCCATAAACATCTTTCACATTTCACTTCCAACTGAGTTAGTCATGCTTAGTTAATGTGAATAGGAAGCTTCAACCCACCACGAGGTGTTGGCACTGGCACTCTTGTAACAAGCGTTTCATCACTGCCCTGTGCAGCCACAGAGCCTGAACTCACGGCCCAACAGGAACTGAAGGATACACAGCACAGTTGGGTGCCTCATCTTGGTGGGATTTTCCCTGGAGGGGAATGGATTTGGTTCAAGAATAAATCTGAACACATTTTTAGTACCTTGTTACAGAGAATTACTCCAGAAAGGGCCTCGAGTTGCACCAGGGCAGGGTTAGGTTGGAGATGAGGAAAAATTTCATTGCTGCAGGAGTGGTCAGGGATTGGAACAGGCTGCCCAGGGAGCTGGTGGAGTACCCACCCCTGCAGGTGTTGCATGTGCTCATGGTTTAGTGGCCATGGAGGTGTTGGGTCAATGGTCTCAGAGGGCTTTTCCAACCTGAATGATTCTCTTGTGTTGCTCACAGCTGGAGACCAATGGACATCAAAGCAGCAGATGTTTCTGTGGGCACATGAACTGGCTCTTCGCCAACCCTGCCAGTAGAAACCATGAGCACTTCAGTCACTCGGGAGTTAACCATCCCCCAGTGATGGATCCAACCACGCTTAGACATTTTGTACCATCCCACGTGCAGTGTCCTGCCTAGCTTCCAGCTGTCTCTTGGCTTAGGCAATCATTTGGAACCAAACTTTAAACTTCCATGAGTACAGTGTCCGAAGAGGCTGTGTGGTGCTGCTTTGCATGCCAAGCTGTGGAGGTCTGGGGCAAACCCAGACAGATCCATGCTTGCACCACTCCATAAAGAGAGACAATTTAAGAGTGTTTGTGCGAATTCAGAAAGCATTCCTCGAGCTCAGAAGGAAGCCATTGAAATATTTCATGGTACATATGCTGTGATCTAAGGATCAGGACTGCTTTCCTCTCAGCCACACTCAGAGTTTGCTTTCTCTGCCCAACTCTCTCACCCTCGTTCCTCATGCATACACCTGTGCTGTTCACCAGCCCCCAGGTGAGCCTGAGCAGCTCTCCTGCTCTTCATGACTCTAGGGTAAGAATCACTGATGCATTGTATAAATTCCTTGTGATTGCTTCCCAGGCTAAATTGCTTTCCAGTTTAATTTTTTTGGTGACATTTTCCCCAATAAATAATCATCCCTTTTCCAACAAGACAACACAGGCTGAACTCTGAGCCTGGAGGTTAAGGCACCATCCATTTGTCTCTGTCCACACGATGTGAATTATTGGTTACTTGCTTTTCATTGTAACTGTGTTATTGGGAAATGATAATCCAGGAGGTATTTAATGTATTTTACTTCATCTCTGCTCACGTTTGATTTGCTAAATTCAATGCCTGCCGGTTTGCCTTCTCCCACTGACCAAGCCCAGGCTGCAGGTTTTACTGAGGGCTGCTGGAGCTCAGCCTGGCTGCTGCTGCTGCTCTTGACATTTGCTCACATCCCAGTTTTATTTGTATTGCAGCAGAGCACCCAAGTCGTGCAAAGAGGAATGCACACTCAGCAACTTGTGCAACTCCAGCCCCAGGACTGCTTTACTGTCTCTTGAATAATTAGCAACACGAATGCAGATAAAATATACAGTAACTTGCCTGACTTTGGGGTAGGGGAGAAAAAAAGATTAGAATGACAAATAGTCAGACTCCAGGGTCAAATGCTTTGCCAGTAGTTGCATATGTTTATGCCAAAATACATAAAGAAATGTCACTTCAGCACATGAATGATGACAAACACTCCAAGTGGGACTGCACTTCATCAATCATTTCAAAGGCACAGATTGGGTTTACCTATATAAACAAAAGCAATAAAACTACTCAAAGCCTCACCTTAAACTATTCAGGCATGACATAAACACTGTTCCTGGACAGCCAGTCCCCGTTCTACTCCAGAGGTAGTCAGGAAGCAAGAGGCAAACTGATTTATGAGGATTAATAAAGCATGCCCTTAATAAAAATAAACCAGCTAATATTCTGCATAAACATGGGAGTCCTGTCTGGGGCTGGGACAGAGCAGGAGGCAGGGCAAATGGGCAAGGGCGTTAAGAAATGTGTGCAGTTTGCCCAGCACTGCTGAGATGATTTGAGGAGATTTTAATGACTGGAAAAGGTTCTGGGCACAGACTTTCTGCACACCCAAAGTGCAAGTCTGAGAAGGGGAAAAAAAAATTGATTCTCTTGAATAAATCAAAGGAGGCTCAGAGGATGGCTCAGAGAGGGGCTCCAGGTCAGCAAGACACTGACAGGACCCTCCCTGGCTGTGTCCCCTGGGGCTCATCAAAACCCCTCTGCTGAAGTCAGTGGGAATCTTTCTGTTGACTTCAATGAGATTTGGAGCAAACCCCTTGTGAGGGAAATTTAATTGAATTCCTTCATATTGATCTCTCCACTTCTGCTGCTCATTTAGTCTTTCCTTAAGCCCACACCTGCTTGTTCAAAGGGGAAGGGAAAGGAAGTTTTCAAGTTGAAGTTTTAAATCATTCCAGCAATGTTTTGCATAAATACAGTCATAATTACAATGCTTTGGGAATCTCTTCTCTAATTAACACTGCCAGGACAAGTTAAACAGCTTGGTTTAGTGCTATTGTGTGCCTTGCAGGCCACAGAAAGTGAATTCTACATTTCCATCAACTTTCCCTTGTTTCACTCTTTTGTTTAAATTGCTGTGTGGCAGAATCCTGGTTTTCAATTAAACTTTTCCATTTCTTGCTGTGTCCAGTCACTGAAGTGTTGCACACCTTGCAGATAAGCTGTTGCCTTGAGCCAATCCAGGCAGAGCTAGGAGAGCATCAAAGCAGGCTGCATTGCGTGCAGAAAGGTCTCCTAGGTTCAGGAGACTCTGATGCAGAAGCTTTCAGCCACCTACCCTAACACAAGCCAAAGACTCATCACCAGAGCCTCCAGCTACGCCACAAGCCCAGAAAGGACAACCCAGCTCAGACCTACAGTCGTGTCATTGATGCTGCAGCCCTGCAAAGCCGAGGGAAGGGAAATTATCTCAAACCTTTTGTTTCAATGAAGTCATTGGAACCTCTGCCTCGGCATCCTCTGCCTGAAACTTGCCCCAAGTCCTATCAGAAGCTCCCAGCAGAGCAGTAAGGCAGCTCTGATGGTTTATCTCCCTCTGTTTAATCAAAAGGTTCCTGTTTGTATTTGCTGGGGAGCAGTGCCTGTATTTATGCACTGAACATTTGAAGCACAAGACCATCCCTCTTCTCTATTATCTTTGATAAGGGAAAATATTGCTGTGCTTGTGCACTCAACGCTTTAATTGGCTCTTCCCAGCTAGCAGAATACTGCGGCTTCTCACGTGTGCACAGTGTCAGCCCTTCCACAATCCCTCATGGAAGTTTTAATGAAGTTAAAATTAAATAAGATTTCTGATAGCTAAAAATAGAAACTACATCAAATACTTACAAATGGAAGGAAGAAAGCAGGAATGTAATGCCCTAGGCACTGAAATAACAATGCTCTGGAAAACGGTGTGAAAAACACTGGATCCAGTGAACGTGGCTGTGATTTAGCATTTACCACGGTGCCACGGCAGCTCCAGGCTCCAGAAGGAATTTTTGTCAGCCTCTTAGCAAAACCAGAAGCATTTACTGTCAAATGCTCACAAACCCCAGCAGTGGGAACTGCTGGCTCCTCAATTGTTTGATCACAATTACAAGACACAAGCTGGGAATTTTTTTTTAAATCCCCAAGATTATCTTGGCTGAGAGAGCAGCTTCACAGTCACAGCAGCACTGCCTCTGCACTCACACGGGCTGCCTCCACCCAGCCCCTCTCTGGGGCTACACTCCAGCCACACAACACCCCTCAGGAGCAGCCCTGAGGAGCAGCCCAAGCAAGGGGCTTCCCCTGGCACACTTCCCCCTTTACACTGCAATTGATGCTGCTGATGGGACACACCTGGAGCCAACTCAGGCCAGCTGTGCTGGCTGGCTCAGAGCTGCTGGTGGCCTGCATCTGGACTGGGGTTCTGGTCCAGCAGAGCACCAAGAATTCATCAGACAGACTTAGTCTAATTTGTCCATGTGAGACACTTCTGAAGGGCGAAGCTTCCTGCAGACCCTCAAGCGTGCCAGGGTGCTTTGCAGGCTCATGTCCTCCCTCCCCCCACAGTGTTAAATATTGAGCTCTGGTATTTATGAGTCCAAGATTCTGATTCATTACTTTTTTTTTCCCCTCCCCTAAAGTACATTTCTAGGAGGTTCTTCCACTTGTAGTGCTCCAGAGCTTTGCTCCTTCCTATTTCAGATGCTAATAACAGCTCCGAGGGCTCTCTCTTTACTTTGTTGAAAAGTTTGCTTGGCAGTGCAGGTGACAGAGCTGTGCTTCCTTGCTGAACAGAAACGACACCAACTTCTCTTCACTGTGCTCTCTCTTCTTCAAGCACTGTCTGTATTCAAACCACTCAGACACAATGGAAGCTCCTGTGGGCACGAGCAGCCCATGTGTGTGCAGAGGGGAGCAGAAGAAGCATCCACGAGAGGGCAGGCAGAAGGTTACCCAAGAAGTATCTGCACACCATGGCCAAAGGCTCTTGGGAAGCTTTGTCAGGGCCAGTGTTGTGCTTCTCCCTGGCAGGAGCTGTTCAGTATCTCCCATTCCTTTTGGCACCCATACAGAGGTGTTTCAGACGGTGACAGGGGCATCAAGGAGTGAAACTAACTCTGCAATTCATAGTGCCTGATGCAGAGCACTCGGGAGGCAGCCGTGCCTAGCTGAGTGCATTTACCTGGAAGTCTAAGGAATACAAGCTGCCAAAGACAAATGTGGCACCTCTGAGAGGATAACAACGACCTGAGAGGATAACAACGACCTGAGGTGGGAAGAGACCTCTTGCTCACCTCCCTGCTCATGGCAGGAACACCTAGAGCAGGTTGTCCAGAGCTGTGTCCTGTCAGATTTTCAGTGCCTTCAGGGATGGAGACCCCACAGCCTCTCTAGGCAACTTATTTCTGTGTTCAGCCAGCCAGTGACTGTGGAGATGTCTTTGTTTAAATGGAATTTCCTGTGCCTGCTGACTCCTGATCTGTCCCCGAATGTCACTGAGGAGAGTCCCTTTGCCTTCTTGTGGTGTCCCATCAGTATTTGTACATATTGATCAGATCCTCCTCAGCCTTCTCCTCTCCATTCTGAAGGGGGCTTCCAGTACCTGAAGGGGCCTACGAGAAAGCTGGGGAGAGACTTTCTACAAGAGCTTGTGGTGACAGGACAAGGGACAATGGTTTTGAGCTGGGGGAGGGGAGATTGAGACTGGAGATGAGGAAAAAATTCTTTCCAGTGAGGGTGGGGAGACACTGGCACAGGTTGCCCAGGGAGGCTGTGGATGTCCCCTGCCTGGAGGTGTTGAAGGCCAGGCTGGATGAGGTCTTGAGCAACCTGGGCTGTGGGAGGTGTCCCTGCCCATGGCAGGGGCTTGGAACTGGATGATCTTCAAGGTCTCTTCCAACCCAACCCATTCTAGGAATCTCTGCATCCCATGCAGCTTGTTGCCTACCAGGACCCCATTAAAAAACCACGAATATTTTACCATTTAATTAGCATTTAAAAACATCTGAGCTTGATTGCTAAGTTAAAAACAAAACAAAGCAAAACTTTTCAGAAAGTCTCTGTTGTCTGGCGTGGATTTGGGGAGAAAACAGTAATAATAATTCTCTTGCCAGGCTGTAATTACTTTGTGCTGGTTGCTTGGAATAACAAACCCAGAGAGCTCACAGGCAGCAGCAGCTTCAATGGCAAGGGCTGGTTCTCTGCTTTGCCCTAGAGACTTCTAAAGCTGCTTTTTTGCCAGAGTAGAGCTCTCCTTTGGCAGCCAGTTTTTCAGAGAGAGGTTGACCTCTGCTTGTTATCACCATCCCTGAAAGGTAGCTCTGTTGCCTTTGTTATGGGGAACCAGACTCCCAGAGGGACTCCTGTGTTTGCTCTCAACTTCCCTGACCAACACAAGGATATCTCCCAGGTCTTAACTCCCCTCAGCTTATCTCGCCTCAGGGCTAAACTCTAGTCTAGGGGCTGCATGGGGAGGAACACTGCAGAGCACAGCAACCTTCCCTCTCCCACTGCAGATGTTCACAGCCCAGCAAGTTCTCTCCTGGGCACCTCTGACTGTGCAGCTATCAGGCACACAAGGTCTGGGCAGCAATCAGGCTTCCAAGCAGATAGATCAGCCGGTGGCTTGACTGAATTATGTTAAAGTTGAAGGGTCAAGGCTTGGTTAATTTACTTTGGCTGCTGGTGCCTCACCTCAGCTTTACCATAGCCCTCTGCAGACACCTTGCCCGCTGCAGCAGAAGCCTCCAACTGTCTGACCCTTTGGCAAAAGACTTGATGACCATTGCCACTTCCAGCTTGGAAGCTGGTGTGGGTCAGGCACCAAGGCAAGACTGATAACAGAATGTGTCAGTGCACACAGGGTCATATTGCAAAGCTCCTTTTCTGCTGCCTCTTCCTGGCCCCGGGAATTGCAGCCACAACATGGCCATTGGGTTTTGCTCTTGATAAGCTCTGCAAGGTAGAGGCACCAAGAAGCCTGGAAACAGTGTTGAGAAGCTGCTCAACCAAAATCTGCCCTAAATGGGTCGCAGTTTTCCTCCTCACAGGGGCAGCTAAGTGAAATGCACTTTTCTTTCAGCAAGCCCAGCTGAGACAGGAACAGTTCTGTGTCTGCTGGAGAGATGCACACAGTTTAACTGCCCAGAGCATGTGAGGCAGCACTTTGACCAAGCAGGTGTGGAAAGGTTGGAGCTACAAAACCCTCTGCCTCCACTGAGGTTGGACCTGGCAGTGTATTGATTTGACAGAGGAGCTCTAAAACTGTGATAAATAAATCCCAACCCACTGAACTGCTCAGCAGCAGCCTCCCACCTGGGTCTGCTAATTTCATTACAGATGAACAAGGTCAGGTTGCCTGGGATACTGCAGGCATCCAGGACGGGCTGGCAAATGGTCCAGCTGTATCTTCTAATACGTAATACATTCTGCTTTCTATTTTCTCTTCCCTTTTGGCTTGATCCAAGCAAAAATGTGTCAATGGAATTGCATCCAGCAGCCAAGAGGCACAGGACTGAACCTTTGAGAGCTCTTTTGCAACTCAGTGTTTTCAAAAGGAGGCAGGAAGTAGATGGCACAGAGAGTGAAATGTTCTTGTGGCTGCTGGTAATCTAGACCAAGTTAGATCTGTAAGGGCAAATGCACCATTCAGCAGAGCACACTTTGCTCTGTTAAAAAGGAAAGTTATTTTTTTCCCCTGCAAATGAGACAATATGATGGGGAAATTAAATTAAATGGTGATGTTATTCCCCTGGGGCAAAACAATTCTATTCAATAAATTAATTTTACATCAGTAGCTCCTGCCTTGCTTGAAACTGACAGTAATAATCTGACAGCTTAAAGCTTTAATAAACTTCAAGAACTAGGAGACTGTCCTTCCTCAGGAAAAAAAAAAAGACAAGCAAAGCCAAGTGTATCACAGGTATTAGAGGCTTTCCTTCTTCATTCGAACAGCAAAAGTCCTCTAAATTCAATTCTACTTACTGCATTACTTGATGAACCAGACCACTTAAGATAGTTTTTGACAGCATGCAGTTTTAGTATCTTAATGCTCCCATTCTTCAGAAGATACTCAAACCCTCAGTGACATTTCCCATTAGGTGGCTCTAAGTAAATATTATAGGAAAAGGGCAAACACATGGAGGGGAAGTGCTGTGTGCGAGAGACAGTCCTGGCTGCTCAGGCAGAGCCAGTCATGCTGCACAGGCTGCTCTGGGAGCTGAGCCAGGAGCCAAGAGCTGCTGCACCCAGTGTCTGCCAGGGCTGGGACAGCTCTGGAAATGAAATACATCAGCATTTTAAACACAGCATTTCTCTCCTCCTTCCCTCCCTCCCTCCCTCCCTCCCTCCCTCCCTCCCTCCCTCCCTCCCTCCCCTCTCCTCCCTCCCTCCCTCCCTCCCTCCCTCCCTCCCTCCCTCCCTCCCCCTCTCCTCCCTCCCTCCCTCCCCTCTCCTCCCTCCCTCCCTTCTTTCCTCCCTCCCTCCTTTCCTCCCTCCCTCCCTTCTTTCCTCCCTCCCTTTCTCCTTTCCTCCCTTCCTTCCTTCCTTCCTTCCTTCCTTCCTTCCTTCCTTCCTTCCTTCCTTCCTTCCTTCCTTCCTTCCTTCCTTCCTTCCTTCCTTCCTTCCTTCCTTCCTTCCTTCCTTCCTTCCTTCCTTCCTTCCTTCCTTTCCTTCCTTCCTTCCTTCCTTCCTTCCTTCCTTCCTTCCTTCCTTCCTTCCTTCCTTCCTTCCTTCCTTCCTTCCTTCCTTCCTTCCTTCCTTCCTTCCTTCCTTCCTTCCTTCCTTCCCTTCCTGTTTGCTTTCCTGCCTTCCTCCCTGCTTCCCTTCCTGCCTTCTTGCACAATGGAGCATCTCTAGAGCTGGACTTGTCCCCAGCCCACCATGGTGAGGCCCCCCGTGGTGGCAGCCCAGCCATACTGTGCCCAGGAGAGCTGGTGCAGGGGCTGCAGGTGCAGGGGCTGCAGGTGCAGAGCAAAGGTCCTGGCTTGCTTCTTCCATCTCTTTTTATTTTTAATCCTCCAAGCCAGCCCACAAGTGCAAACCTTGACCCCCAGCCCCAGAGCAGGTCATCTCCTTTATCACTCTTCTCATAAAAACTTTATGTTTCTCTGAAAGTATTTCACAGCAGTGACAGAAAGAGCTGTGACAGATTCCGGTAGGAGAGGACCAGGAGAGAGCTGGGAAGGCAGCCAGGGCTGAAGAATGACTCCCCTCTTGCACCCGCTCCAGGCTGTGACATCATCCTCTCTCCTTGGATGCCTCCACACAGCCAAACACTCTGTGCCAAATGCCTCTGCTGTTAGCATTGCTCAGTAGGGGCTGATCCTGATAAACGATTTGTAAATGCAAGGAAGCCATTAGAGGGGATGCCAAGGAGCTGCTCCATCCTTCAGCTGCTCCGAGTAGCTCCAATTAGAGGCTGGAGGAGGAATATTGCCTTTCCATCAGTCAAGCTGTGACACAGCACCTCTGCCCGAGGTCATGGGTCCCGGGTGCTCAAAGGAGGATGTCACTTGTGCTCCCCAGCAGATTACAGAGCTCTGCTAATCAGTAGGAATGGGAGGCTCCCTAAAGTGTTCGGTGCTTGGCTGGGCAGAAAGGGCACTTTGGTGGCCTCAGCTCAAGGTCCTGGAGGAGCAGCAGTGCTCAAAGGACATTTTTTGGCACAGAGAGCACTGAAGTTGAGTATTTGTTAGTGGTTTCTCAGTACTGAATGAGATAACTGCTTTGGATGTTGGGCATCACTTCAAAGGGCTGAGCACTTCCTTGGCCCTCATTCACAGCCCTAAGAGTCACAATTTCAGGATGCACCAGGAAACCACTAGAAGAAGATGGAGTCATGGAAGAGTGCAGATTTAAGGAGAGGAAATAGACTGGGGCAGCTCTCTGCCAGTCCCACCCCTCCTCCAGACTTTTTCCTCTGGTCTCAGTGAACCCTGAATAAATTCAGGAGACATAGTGCCTGACAGGATCCCAACCTTCAGTCTGGTCCTGCAAGGTTCAGTGTGATACTGTAGCTGAGCTAAGGTGGGTTCTGGGGAGGTGCTCAGGGCTTTGTCGGACCGAGGCCTTGGCAGGCACTTTGTGCAATGCAGAGGCAGTGTTGTCATCACTGCAGGCAGTGGAAAACCTCTGCCCAAGCTGACCTGGAGTGCAGCTGGACTCCCTATGGCCAGCACCCCCTCCTGAGCCCAGGAGGAGGTGGGTTTGCTTGTGTGCAAGTGCAACCTGGGCACCCAGGCAGCAGGAGGCAGAAGAGAGGCTTTCTGGTGCATTCTCCACACAGCCCTCCTGAAAACATTGATTTAATTGATTCCCTGCCTCTACTGGTTTCCACTGGAAACAAACAAGAGGTCATTTTTAATCCCCACGGTCTGTGAGCTTTGATAATTATGGAAATTTTTTTTTTTTACTGTCTCAAAAGAGCAAATAGGCCACAGTCAGGAACCTGTGTTGAAGCCCTACCTTCGTAATTCCTACACTCAGCCCTGCTGCTCAGCCAGGGCTGGAAGGTGGCCTCAGTCACTCTTACAAGGTCACCCAGGTGATTTCATCCGACATCTGGCAGCAGCTCGACCTCCCTTCCCTTTCCCACTGGGCTTATTTAACATCCAGAGCAGAGATGTGATTCTTTTATAGTCCTATTGGCATAATGATAATGTCATTATAATAATAGTGATTTCACATTTTATTAAAAACATTAATAGGGAATTGCTGCTCCTGTGAAAACGGCAGGGAAGGAGAACTGACCCAGGGCATTGATTCCACCAAGCCCTCTCCTGCCACCACAACCAATCTCACTACAGCTCCTTCTCTACAGCACCAGCTCTGAAACAGGCAGACCATTGGTGCCAAACACTTCGAGCACACAAATGGTGGACCTGCAGCAGCAGGAGCTTGTTGTCCATTGCCATCTCCACAGCTGCTCAGCAGTACTTGAGGATGGGCAAAAGGCCCAGAGCAGACATGATGTGCTAGCACTGCCATTAGATACTGGGTCCTTTAGAACCTGTGTTTTGGAAACATTTACAACTGGAAGAGACTAAGCAGAGAAGAATCCTTCAATTTCCCTCAAGGTCTTCACAGATGTGTCTAGAAAACCTCCAGCAGCTACCTCGTGGAGCTGTCAGGACCCCGCAGGCAGCCTCCAGATCCCAGGTCTCCAGCCTCCTTCAAACAGCAAGTGTTCCCTCCCAGCTCCCAGGGCCAAAGCAGCAGCTTTGCTCTTCCTCATTGGGTACCTGGTGTGGTCTGGCCCCTTCACCTCCCACTCCTGCATCTGTGTCTCACCTGCTCACTGACTGCCCTGCCAGGTGAGGAGCTTGCAGGAAGTAGTGGGGTGAGGTTGGGAAGAGCTGCTGTCATGAGAGAGTGAGAAAGAAAGGGAAGGTCTCCCTGGGTAAGTGTACCCAGAGGTCCTTATTTGAAACACACACACACACCCCCGCCTCTAATTACTAAACTGATGGAGGGAGGCATTGCCACGAAGTCCTTGAAAAAGAGATGGCACAGGAAGAAAAGGATGTGTGCACTCATTGAGTGGGATTCATCTCACTTAACTTGAGACATCTAAAAATTATTAATCTGAGTTAGTCATCCCTGACTACCCTCAAAGTCAGCAGAGAGGAATAGGCAGACCTAAAAGGCATCCATCCTCCCGAGCTCAGCAGAAGATGAATGGCTCTTTAGAGTTGCCTTCTTCTCTCCATTGATTATAAAGGGGGCATGAAGTAAATAACTCAGACAACAGACTTTTACACATCTGCAAACTGGGCACTGTGAATCTTTTCCCTTCTTTGCCCCTGAGAAAGGCTGAATTTCATCCTCAGAACCTTGAATTAAAATAGGTTCCAGACAAATGAAAGCAGCTTCTGCTTGCCTTTTGCTTGCCTTTAGTTCAGCCATTGCCATTAAACTGAAATTTTGCATTTAAGGCACTTAAAGCATGAGGCTGTGGCAAAGGCTTCCAGTGCTTTCCTAGACCAATCACCCAGAGAAAGAACTGCACCCAAAAGTGTGGCCAGAGCTTCAGTCCCAACTCATCTCAGAATTCATTCAGCCCACCAGACTGTGGCTGAAGCCCTGATGGTGAGACTCCTGTGTCCAGGGAGACGGTTGGAGTGGTTTGGTTTGCTAGGGCTTTGGGTTTATTTACTGTTTTCACTGGATGAAGAGGTTCTTTTGTGGGCTATTATGGAAACATCTTGTGGGGAAGGAACGCTTGGCAGCAAGAGCTAACTCTAAATTTACTGATACATAGATTTGGACAAATGCTTCCAGATGGTTTTCTGGGCCTTGGACTTTCACAAAGCAACACAAAACAAACACTTGCCTTTATGAAATATTCTAGCTATGAAAGGTTATTTTTTCCAGTCATTGAAGTGATGTTTTTAGTCAATCTTGATCTGGTAAAACAGAATAAATCCCTCCAGCAAGCTGAACTTGCTGACACTGTTTAGTATTTACACACAGTAGGGAGGCTGAGCTGTCCCAGGTATTTACACTTTTAAGGGCTCTGCACTGCATCAGAACTCCTCTACCTGCATCTGGAGGTGTGGGACCAGCTCCTGACTGCTTCCTCTTTGGAGGAACCAGCATGGACACAAGGACAGGAGAACTGGGAACATCTGAACAACAGCAGAATGCCAGGGGAGGTGCTTTTGGAACCCAGAAGAGTGTTAAAAGCAGCAAACAAGAAGTCTTCTCAGAGCTGTGCCATCTGGGGATTTAAACAATGAAGTTTCCTGGAGCACCTCCATAGGTATTTGTAAACTGATGCACAGTGACTGCTAACATCACCTTCCTACACTCCCCTGCCTTGGGCACATTTGGAACTCAGCTTGCCAGGGAGCTGGGCCAGCTCATTCCAACTCCACCATCACCTGCAGAGGTTGGACCAGATGGTCCTTGGCGTGCCTTCCAGCCTGGCAGCCTGGGATTGTGTCCTACCCCATTGCATGGGCTCAGGTGCAGGTGAAAGAGCAGATTAAGTTCAGCTTTCACACGATAAAAATTCATTAAGCTAAAGATGGGAAAATCTTTAAGTCTGTGCTTGGTGCCCTGTTGAGAAAGAAAGGATTTCAGTACCCATTTGAGGTTTTGTGCCAGTAAGGGTTTACTCTGTTTGTCTCATGTTTTCAGTTCTCCACTTCCTGAAGTCTCTTGATCAAGTGGTTTTTTTCCCAGTGGAGGATAACTTCCAGGTGCTGGAATCATGCAAAGAAAAAAATTGAATATATAATCTGAGGAGGAGGGGGCAAATGCCCCACAAAGCCTCCTGAAATCCCAGCCCCCCTGGACTTCCATGAAGAGTTAATACTTTGCAGATAGATATCTGAAGGAGAAGATGATCCTTGAATCTTGACATGTTCCCAACACCTCACTGCCTCCAGCACCCACCAATTGTATCCTACAAGAAGATTCAAAATGAAAATCAAATAAAAGGTCTCCAAAGCCAAGTTTACTCTGAATCTGTCCATTGATTTGTTCTCTGCTTCCATGGGAATCTCAATTAATATTCTTTAACAACTTATTATTCCCTACAAAGAGCAGAGGCAAGGGGAAGCTGACCTTGGTTGGACCATGAGACAGATAAATTCCCAGTGGTTTTCTTGTCCAGCTCCCCATGCTCTGTGCTCCATGTCTGGGTTGTTCTCACAGCTAGATACTAATGAGATCACCACAAGAGGGGAGAAAGTTGGCATCAGTCCCTGCAGCTGTATGGGGCTGTCTGTGTGATTTTGGAGCCTATGTGACATGAGCTTGGCTGCCCTGACTCACCACTGAGAGCAAAACACTTCATTACTGATCCGTGGGGAGGAATTAGAGGTGGCAGAGCTGGGCAACCCGAGCAAGAGGCAGCATGGATGGATTCACAGGAACCAGGCTTAATGATGTAAAGAGTAAAAGCCATGGTTAGGAAGCATACAGGGCAAAGGACCTGACCTGAGCCTGTGACTGTGACTCCTCATGGTCAAAGGGCAGATGAAGAGCACAAGCTGCAAAGCTCCAAACTCCACAGCTGCCTGCCTCTGCACACCATGGACTCAATTTCCTCAGAAAAGCAACAGATATCAGGTCTAGGGCAGATTGTGCCTAATGTAGCTGCAATCAAACCAAAGGAAGGGGACACTTGGCCTGCCCCTTTCTCTCCCCTGTGTTCCATTTTCCTGCTTGGGTCTGCAGGAAGGAGCCTGGGCAGCACTCGATCTGCAGCACATCTCTCCTCTGCAGCCTCACAGTGATGCAGAGCAGGGCAGTGACAGGGTCTTTCTGCACACATTTTGGATGTCTGGGATCACAAAATACTGTGCAGATTCCAGGTGGAGAAACATTGCTTGAAAGCAGTTTGAGGCCTTGTGATGGAAGAAATACAGGAGCAGAGCAGTGCTACCACCAAAGGAGACAGCTGTGAGCATCCTGTGTGCTTTGGCTGTGCATTCACACCCTGTAGGCAACAACAACCTTTCTTCCTTGGCATAAAAGCAGTGCTTCAGTCTTGAACAAAACACCCTTTTCTAGCAGCACAAAGTACATTTTAAGAATGTACTATTAAAAATTCAATTGAATTGCACATTACCATTTCTGAGCCTGCACAGAGCCCACCTCTGGAACAGTAAGGAGGTGCTCAGCACTTGTCTCAGCTCCCACTGAGGATAGCAGTTTAGCCCTGTGTTTCAGTGGCAGCAGAGGCAGGCCAGAGCTCAAAACTTTCCAGAATTCCCTCTCAACTCTTTCTTCTTCCCATGTGAAGTCCCAGAAGAGAACAAACAAAACAAAAAGAGAGGAAGACACCCAAAGGCTCTGAACTGTTTCCCTGCTCCCTGCCGCTCATGAAGGTCTTCTGCACGGCCTCCTGAATTCTGTGGTCACAGTCAAATTCCTCAGATTTCTTCCACTGTGGAGTCACTGGGGAGCCAAAGCAGGCAGCAGGCTGCTGAGGGATGCTCCACACATAATCAGTGAAGAGTTCTGTGTCTGGGACCTGACAGCAGAACATACCCTGCAGATCTGCCACCAACTCATCTCTTCTGCATCACAGCAATGGGCTGCAGTTTGGTACCAGCTGGAACTAGGGACTGCCTCTGTGAGCGCTTGGTCATCATGAGTCATGACCCAGTGAGCCACGGACAGGACTAGGGCAGTAACCTTGGAGATCAAAGCTTGGCTCTGCACTTGGTTTTCTCTTAGAGTCAAAGCAGCAAATGAACTTTTCAGTCACTGGTTGCTGCTGGGCGCCATGCCACTGCAATCCTGCTCTCAGAAAATCATGCATGGTGCTACCCCTCCCTTCTTCTGAAGTAGCAAAAACTCACTTCAGGATAAACTGAGAAAGTTTGGGCACTCAGTTTGGGACAGGAGTAGATCATCATGTGAAAAGACAGAAAAGAACAGGAAAAGAAAGGAACAGTAAAAAAGATAGGTAAATACACTTGAAAACACCAACCATGAGCACTATTCCTTTTCCCTCTGGCACCAAAAGTAAGAAGAGGGAAAATGGCAGTGTGTAAGAAAAGAAAAGTTTAAGAAAACCTTGAACAAAAGTCCTGTGGTGGATCCCTGCGGGATGTGGCTGAAGCAAAGCCTCAGCCACTTTGGAGAAGCAGGGATGTGAATTCAGATTCATGACAAAGCTTAACAGCTGCTCTGTAAGTGGACAGAAATAAAATGCATTCTGATGAGCAGCTAAGAGCCACAGATTCATGCAAAACATTTTTCTTGGAGACATGATAGCTGATTAGAGAAATTGTGTGTCATCTCCCTGGGAAGGGAGGGCATGCTTCGTGTCAAAGGGAAGATGCAGTGCTATAAACACTCTGTAATAATGGTATAATACAGCAAAGTGTCATGTAATATCATCTCCTACAATGCAATAAGCACAATATCACACACAAATCTTGCAGGAGCCTCCCAAGAGTTCCTGTGAGAAACAAGGGCAGAACAGAGCAGCGTGAGGAAGGTTCCTCTTCTACACAGACGTCAGCTCAGAGCTGTGTTTCTTTAATTTTCAGTAATGTCAGCCCAGACTGGCAGAGAGAGACTTGAAACAACAAACATAATTAAGTTAAAGTACAGTGAAGAGGGATGGCTCTCTCCAGCCCAACAGCCAATGGAAGGGACGGGAGCTGAGGATCAATACTCAGTGAGGAATTAGAGAGGCAGAAAATATGAGTAAATACAGGAGACATTTCAAAATCAGCAAGTGGGTATTGATGGGGGGTAGAAATCAGATAAAAAGAGAGAAGCAACAAAAGAGAATGATTAAGAGAATTGATATGCTTAAAGGAAACAAGGAATTTAATAATTAAAATATCTACTGTCAAAAGGAGACAAAAGGACGAGTGGAAGGAAATAAATGAGTAAAGTAAAAGTCAAACCAAACAAAGGAGCCCTGATCAAATAGCAATGGCAACTGAGTTTGGCTATGGAAAAGTTCAGCAGAGAGCGTTGCACTGCTTTTGTCTGCTGCTTCTTTGTGTTTAATAACACGATCAGAGCAGGCACTCATTTAATTACAGCCCCTCGGCCTGCCTCCTGCACACCTCTCCTCTGCCTGCCGAGAGCTGCCCCTGGGAGCCGCAGCAAATCACTTCCCGGCTCTCACCTCGGTCCCTCACCTGACAACGGCGAATGCAAAGTGTCCTCTTCTCCCCCCGAGAGGATTTATTGTTAATTTTGATTCTATTTTCTTTGGTGACAAACCTTGTTTGAGCACCTGATCGTTTCTGCAGCTGCACCACGTGAGGCTGGGAGCCGGGGGGGGGGGGGTGGGGGTGGGGGTGTTGTTTTCTGCTCTCCACTTTGCACGACTCCGGGTAGGTCATCTAACCCCTGTGGGCTCCTCCTTCCCCTTCCTCCGGTGGGATAATCCTGACCTACCTCAGGGAGGGATGTGAGGCTAAATTGGTGTTTAGAGGGGGCTGCTGGAGTACAAGGTGTAAAGTATTATTATGCTGAGTGCTTCAGCAGTGAGAAACCAACCCCGTGACTGAAAATCAGGTTAATATATGAAGCTGTGGCAGCCAGCGTGGATTTGCTGATGAGAAGGGTGGCTGCCCTTGAGGATGGAAAAACACAGTCCCACACCACTCTGGCCACATTCACTTTGCTTACTCAAGAGCAGACAATGACAGGCAGGGGCTGGAGGGGGAAGGAGGAGGGGAGGATTTAAAGTTAATCTGGCTCTGTGACTGTGTACAAGAATTGCTGTCAGCACAGAAAACTGACACAAGGTAGGGAACAAATCCAAAAGGCACAAGCTAAAAATGTGAGCAAGGAAGAAGCTTTGGGCTTTAGTTTTCTCTGTTGTTTGGGTTTTTTTTTTTCCCCCTTTGTTTAATTTGGTGCAGCAATCTAGACCTCTTCCTCTGCTCCCTCCCATCCCCCTTCCCCTGAGGACTCTATTAACTGGGAGACGAAGGGTGCTCCAGCACCAGGGCACTGAGCTGTGGGTCATGTCTGGCTGCTCCAAGCAGGTATCAGAGTGCCTGGCAGATACCTCTGTGCATATTAGATCACCTCAAGCAAGGATATTCCTGGTGGGGCTGGAAAAAGGCACAGCTGAGGCATATTTATGGAAAAGAAGATGGATTGAAGTGGCTGAACTAATAGGTCAATGCACCAAAGTTTATGGGGACAAGGCAGCTGTCACAGGCATGGTTATAGGAGTTAGAATATTCCAGTGAGGTCCCAAGTTTAAAATAAAATAATAATAAAAAAGGAAAGATTAAAACCTCTCTGTCACCTAATTGATGGAGCAAAGCTGAATCAATCACCCTTGATTGCTGACCAGCTCTCACATTCACCATATGCCTCTGGATTTCTAAACGCAAATAGAAATCTTTCCATCACAGGCAGGTTTGAACACAGCAGAACCTGAACGCTGAGGCTTCTGCTGCTGAGCTGAAGAGAAAGGCAGCTGAAGAAGCAGAGATTCTTCTTCTGCCACTATCACTCATACAAATGGCTCTCTTGAATCACTGGAGAAAGACACTTGAGAAAAGGTACTTGAAAAACAGAATCTGGCCCAGGACATGGACAGGTGTTGCACCACCACCACCCCTTGTCACTCTGGGCATGGCTGGGACTGCTGCCTGTGCTCCATGCTGCAGGATTCCCCAGAGAGGCTGCTGTGTGAATCAACCAGCAGCAGAAAGAGTTGAACTGATCCCATGTCCTTCCATGCCCTCAGCTCCCACAGCCTAATCCTGCCCTGCTCTGTCCCCTCTGTGCAAGCCACCATCCTTCCTTTCCTGCTCATCAGAAACAAGTAAGCCGGATCACCTCACAGTCCTGGCTGAACACAGCCCCAGATCACCTCACAGTCCTGGCTGAACACAGCCCCAGCCAGACACATGCATTTGTGTGCTGATGCCCACAGGCATTTGTGGTAATGTGCTTCATGGTTCCTTCCAGCCCAACCCATCCTGTGGTTTTATAACTCCGTGGCCCTGTGGCTCTATGATTGTCTCTCTGTGTGGATTTCATGGCTGTTTCCATGTGTATTTCTCTGGGTTCATGGTAAAGGAATCAGCAGCAACAGTTCAATGGCTCAAGGGGTGGAAGAACCTCTAAAACAAGCTCTGCTGCCACAAAATCCATAAGGTGAAACCACAGATAACAGATGAGCAGATTAAGACTCATCTTGCCAGGGTGCTGGGGCAGTTCATTCCAACTCCACCATCACCTAGGAAGGTTGGAGCAGATGGTCCTTGAGGTTCTTTCTAACCTGAAGCTCTGTGACTGTGATTCTGTGATGTGGCTTTCTCTAAACCTCCTGAAAATAATTGGAGAGCAACTAAAATATAACATTTAGCACAATAGCTGCTGTTAAAAAGATGTGATTTCTGCAGTGTAGCTGCTTGAGGAATGGCAAAGTGACCTCCTGTGCTGGGCCATGCTCTGCCTACCAGACTGCATTCATCACCCTAGGAAAGCAAATTTAAGCTGGCAGCAGTGAACTCTTCCTTCTCGTCCTGACATGCAGCAGGCTTCACACCTCAGCTCTGGGGGGGGGCTGAAGCCATTTCCCTGGTCAGGGCTGCACAGCTAACGAATGGGTGATCATCTGTTGCCCTAAACCACTCCTCTCAAAGGTGGGAATTAGCTTGTCCTTGGTTCTGCTACCTAACAACCACTGCCCGTGAGAGCTGATCGGCAGCAGCAGACTCCAGGCAGGCATGAGGAAGGCAGCTGCCTGTGCCAGGGGCACAAGAGTAACCATGACCTCTCATCCTCCCAGGAATTGTCTCATGCCCAGGCTCTGCAGGGCCATGCCAAGGTGAGCTCTCCTAAAGCCCTAGCATTTGTTCAGCAGAGGCCACTGCTGGGATACAGCAGCTGCCCTCATCTTCCTCCCAGCTTGGAGACCCCAGCCTGGCCCTATGAGTCCTCCCCTGGGCTCTTTGCTCTCAACAGCTCCCTGAAAGGAAGCTGCAGTGAGATGGGATTTGGTATCTTCTCCCCAGTATCAGGTGATAGAAGGAGAGGAAATGTCCTGAAATTGTGCCAGGGGATGTTAGGTAGGGATGAGGGAAAATTTCTTTGCTGCAAGAGTGGTCAGAGATTGTCACAGGCTGCCCAGGGAGGTGGTGGAGTCCCCATCCCTGGAGGTGTTCAAGAAACCTGTGGCCTTGGGGACATGATTCAGTGGTCATGGTGGGGTTGGGTTGATGATTTGAGACAATGACCTTAAAGGGCTCTTCCATCCCAAACAGTTCCATGATTCTCTGTCACTTCCCTCTGGGGAAAGAAGATCCTGCTTTAGTGTGGCTCCAGGCTCCTCTTTGGGGCAGCAAAATTCTGTTTTTCAGTGGTGCTGTAACTCTGAGGCACCTCTGAAGGTGCATTTCCAGGGCTGGGGTCGTGAGGTGCGTTGGTGTGAATTCCACCCCAACAGGGGAATAAAGAGCTGGTGGCTTTGCCTCTGCTTTGGGAGGGGTGTGCCTCCAGTCCTGAGAAAGTGCTGCCTTTTTAGCATGTGATGTTCTGCTTAATGCACTTGACAAACTCTAACACATGAAAACTTCAGCTGCTAATTCAAGATAATCTAGGCTTTCTCCTGGCAAAATTGGAGTAAATACAAATCACTTCCCCTGATGATGTTTACAATCTTTATTCATGGACCCTTCAGGATGAAGCACTTTGATTAAACAATTTAGCAGAAGCACAGCAAACCCACCTGCTGTACAGGAGCAGGAACAGAGCATTCCAAGGTTGTTAGAAACCATTATTTGTGTATCAAAAAGATGCTTTGCACTTGCAGAGGGAGATGCAGAGGAGTGACAGCCCTGCAAACAGGCAGGAGCACAACACAATGGCATGAGAGAGGCTCTGCTCTCAGCCTTCTCTGTGTGCTTCACAAGAGTGGAAAGTTTTGTTGAGATTATCTACAGTAATTAGGAGTCCCCAGTTGTGTTTACATGGTTAGCAAGTGTAAAATATGATGACCTGCTGAGGATTTGCAAACAGCTAAGTTCTAATGATGGATCGTGGTGAGAGGACGTGTAAGATTTGCCAGCCTTCCACTGGGAATGCTTCAAAACTAAAGCAGGTTGTGTTCCCTTGGGCTTCCCCCACGCCTCTGTGACTTAATCAGCTTGCCTCTTGGCTCTCAAGGAGAAATGGCTCCAGACTCATTCACTGGGAGAGACTGCAGTGCTCACAGTGCTATGGTGGGGAGTCTGAAAGGGGAGAATTTTTCATGTTCTCATGGGAGAGGTCGGGTTGGAGCAGCAAGTTCCTCCCCTGTAGAGCTCAGCTGATTGCCTTGTGGGAATGCAGGTTTTGAAGGGAGCAACTGCTGTATGTGCACTTGTGTCTGTGGATGTAGCTTGCCCACGTGTGTCCGTGCATGAGGCTTATCCACATGCAGTCAGCAGCTCTGTGTGCACAGCTCCTTACAGACAGAGGTGCAATTCTGATCACTTACAGAGACAATTCAGCTCCTCTGTTAAAGCAAATTGTGGGAACATCCCAGCCAAGCAAGCAGCCATTTCTTTCAAATTGTATTAAGGATGTACAAACAAATCCTGTCTTTCATTTACATTCTCCCGGTGCCCAGGAAGAGGCTTCCCTTGCTGCAGGATGGGATAATGTATGCAAGCCATGCTCACTTCATACAGTAGCATCTGAGCTGAGCCGTTGCTGATGCTGTGTTTGCTCTTGTGGCTCAGAGGAAGTGAGCAGGGAAATGAGGAATGCTTCAGTGCTGCCAAACCCTGCTCAGCACTGAGGGATTGCTCCAGGCATGGCTTGGGATGGTACAACAGGGCTGGGGCAGCTTCACTTGTCTCCCTGGCAGAGCCATGCAGAGCAGAGCCAGGAGGAGAGGCTGGTTCAGGAGATCTGCCCTGTGGCTCCAGGAGCAGCCATTCCCAGCTCTTCCTGCACTCCTCCTGCACTTCTGCCTGCTACCATATGGAAAGCAAATCAGATCTGAGCAGCTAAGAAGAGGAAATCAGGTGCAACCTTTGTCAACATGACTTGATCTGTGCCCAGGACCTTGGTCTTGGTTTAGGCTGCTCGTTTCTAGTGCCAGGCAAGCCAGCCAGGACTGGGACTCCACTGCAATGTCTACAGCAAACAATCTCCCTCCAGGCAGCTGGAGGTGAAAACAAAGGACAGGACTCATCTCACCTGGCTTTAACTTTCTAAAGCTTTAGCTTCCATCAAGCTTGATCTAATCATTCAAGCTCCCTCTATAGTCCATGGAGAGAAACAGAGGCCAGGAGAATTATTTTAGCTGAGGTGGGTGCCTGAGAAAAAAATCCCCCCTCCCCTCTTTGCACCAGGGATGGAGAGGGCTCCTTTCTGAAATGAAGTGGCTTCTTTTCTTCTTTAAGGCTCAGTGCAGTGGAGCTGGGGCCCAGTGCTTGGTGTCATGGTTTTGATTTGCTTCTACAGATCTGCACATCAGGTGCTGCTGAACATTCCTGGTCCTGTAGTTTTCTCCCCTCTCATGGCTGATTTCCATTCACTTTGATGCCTGAGGATTCACTTTGTGTATGATGATTAAGTTTCTCCCATTTCACAAGTGGCTGAACGTTTTGCCTGTATGGATTACAAATGTAGATGAACAAAATCTGCTCTTTGGAACCACTGCAGGTTTCTGCTGTGCAGCTGAAAGAGAAAAGGCAGCAGTAAACCCAGAAGGCTATGGGTTTGAGGGCTTTTTTCCCTTATTTTTCCCCCTCAGCTTTCACAATATTTTGTTATTTCTGTGTGTGAGGGAAAATATTATAATCTTGAATTTTTGAAGTGGTACTTACTGCTCCTGCTACTTCAGGTGTGCTGCAATACCACCTACCACTCTTCATCAGGAACTTGCAAGCTTAACAAATATTGATGAGCTCCTGGAATTCCTGTGAGACCAGCACAGGCACCTCAGCTAATGAAGGCAAGGCACGAGGAGGCTTGGCATGGTTCTTCAATTTAAAGCTTTCTGAAGTGGATTACTTAATGTTTATGACTTATGTCTATGTCAGAAGATTTCAGACTATTTTCTTACTGGCTGCTGCTACAAACACGAGCTGCATGCTCGAGATCTGATTGCAGCTTAGTGGGGGGATTGCTAATGCCTCATAAACTGCATTCATAGTTTTAAGCAGCTCTTTCTTTCATCACCAAGTGACTCATTGCCTTTAGCTTTCTGAAAGGTTCTCTCTTTGATGTTGCCTTCTTATTTTGCATACATTTGTTTTCCAGTGCTTACTACCTGCCATTTAGTGCTCTGTCATTGTCTGTCACTTCCATTATTTTTATGACTATTCCAGAGACATCTTTCTGATTTTTTTCAGTCTTTCCATTCCCTAAAATGTTTGCAGGTGAGAGTCTGCCTTCAAAGGCTAACAGTAAAGAGGGTGCAAATTCTTCTCATATTTATTAACCCAACATGCACTTTGGAAATTTGCATATCTATTACAAGGAGTGGGTCTTCATTAATCAAATTCATGAGTTTGGCTTTGGTACTAAACAGAGTCACTCCTGAAAAGAACCACTTCAACAGCAGAGAACCTAGCAGCCACAGAAGATGCAGTGGCCACCATAAAGATGTCATTACCTGGGACGAGCAAAAGGAATAGCTGGGGTTAGAAGGAATTCTTGAGTCTGGTCTGATAGACCTCTGTGAAAAGTTGCAAAATATTTAGCACTTTCCCTCTGTATCTAATCTATTAAATCAAACTAACTGCAGAGTGCTTGCTTTGGTCTATATCCAGCTGAGGGGAGACATCATTGCTCTTGACAGCTCCTGGAAGGAGAGTGGTGAGGTGGGGGTTGGTCTTTTCTACCCAGTAGCAGGTGATAGAAGGAGAGGAAGTGGCTTGAAATTGTGCCAGGGGAGGGTTAGATTGAGATGAGGAAACCTTTCTTTGCTGCAAGAGTGGTCAGGGACTGGCACAGGCTGCCCAGGGAGGTGGCGGAGTCCCCATCCCTGGAGGTGTTCCAGAAACCTGTGGCCACAGCACTTGGGGCCATGGTGGTGCTGGGCTGGCGGAATGATGGCTGGATTTGGTGATCTTGGAGGTCTTTTCCAATCTAAATGATTCTGTCAGTCTATTTAACTTCTGTAGCAGTCCAACATCAGCCTTCCTGCTGCCTCACTGCAAAGCAGAAGCACTGCGGCTCTCATCCACACTTCACCCTTTGCACCCTGTGTTTGCCATTGGCACCTGCATGCCGTGTGCGAGTTGTTAGCTACAGTCAACCATAGATCCTCTCTGGAGACCCATGCTGATGCCTCAGCCCTTCAGCCCGCACAGACATCCCTGCCTGCCTTGCTCCCAGAGCTGCAGCCTTGCTCTTGCTGCCGTGAGAGTTTGTTTGAGCCGGGCAGAGTTGCCTGGCAGTCGGTGTGACTGACACCTTCATCATTATCTACCACTTTGCCAATCTTTGTGTCACCTGCCAATTTGATCAGCAGCAATTTTATACTTACTTCCCAGCCCCTGATGAAAATATTGAATAGAGCTAAGGGAGGGGCTGATGTCTGAAGCACCCTGCTCCAACCACTGCCTTCACTGTGACAAGCTCATTGACAGCTGCCTTCAGAGACCTACCAGCTTCCCAGGCTGTAATCCCTATCACAGACACTGTGAATGCTTAGTGCTGAACTTCAGCAGCAGATTTTGTGTACCTGAGCTAAGAACCTTGTAAAAGCCTGCAGTTGTTTTTACAAGGCAGCATGTAATGTGTCTCTCAGTTAGATTTGTTGGATAGACTCGATTTCCTATAAATCCCTCAGTATTAAGTCCTTATTAGTCCCCCCAGAAGTTTAGCAGTACTTTGCCAGAGCTGATGTTAAGCTAATCTATTTCTGTGCTCTCTATAGTTCCTACCAAACTACAGGCACATCAGACAAGGCTGAACCAGAGGGCTGGCTGAGGAAATCATCTTTATGAATGCATCTCTGGAACTGGGGGGGCTTTGTATCTTCAGAGAGAAAATGTACTCAGTGCTTATGCCTAAGTTACTCCTTCAGAGAGGATCCTGTGAAGTCAAAAGTGACTTGGGAAGTGCAGCCTTCCTTCAGGCCATGAACTTCAGGAGGAGCCAAGGATGATCTGCTCTGCTCAGTGTCCTAATCTGACCCCTTTGCTCTCTGCAAGAGCTTGAAGAAAGCTAGAAGAAAATAAAAGCCCCCAAAAACAGCTTCAGAAGTGGGGGAAACCTTTGAGGATGCAAAATTTGCATCTGCAAGATTTGCTCTTGCTTTAAAAGTCTGCAGATCAGAAGACTCAGAGGCCTCTTCCCTCCACCACTGGCAGTTCCGTCCTGGCTATCCAAACCTTCTGCTGAAACTTTCTTCCTTAGCAGTTTTTCCGCCACTGTAGATGAATGGTCTCCAAGATTGCCTCACTCTTGGTAACTCCTTCTTTCCATTATTTTGTACTCCACAATAGTCAACAAAACTCTGCAGAGCTTTTTAATTGTGTGCTCTGAACACTTCGCAGGCGAGGCGCCAGCCACTTAATTGTGCTAATTATTATTCACGCAATCACGTCTATTAGTCTGCACTTTTTTAAAGGGGTTCAATCAGCATTCAGATCTTGCTTGCTTGGCAGAATGTCATTATAGCTGCTTTCAAAATCTGGCAAGAAGCCTAAGAAGAGTCCATTTTTGCCACTGGGACTGCCTAATCCAGACATCATTATCGATCAAACTGACACATGCCTGCCAAAATGGTTACAAGAAAAACAGGAATCCACACACAGCTCCAGGAGCTCAGCCCCAGCCTGCAGGATGGTGGGGAACAAAAGATGAACTCATATTTACATGAGAAATCAGAACATCCAGCTACAGGCAGAAGGGTACAGTTCCAGGACTGCATTTCCCTTTAAAAGGGAGGAACATCAGCAGATTAAAAGGGAAGTAAGACCATGGGAAGAATCTGCCTCCTTAGTCCCAGGTCTGGTGCTGGTAGCAACATGTCACATTTTTCAGCCTAAACATCTCCTAAACCTGGGTCAGAGATTTACAGATCCACTTCTGACTCATTTGCCTGGGGAGTTGGGTATTAGGAAAAAAATTCCTTTACTGAAAGTGTGGTCAGGGACTGGCACAGGCTGCCCAGGGAGGTGGTGGAGTCCCCATCCCTGGAGGTGTCCAAGGAATGTGTGGCCATGGCACTTCAGGATGTGTTTTAATGGCCAAGGTGGTGTTGGGTTGCTGAGCTGAGAGATGGGCTTGATGATCTTGGAGGTGTTTTCTAACCTTAATGACTCTCTGATTCTGGTCTGTGGTTCTGTTCTAAGAGGTTGTGGTATGAAGAGTTGCCCTTCCTACCAGCCTGTCCCAGTAATCAAGGCCTTGGCTGCAGAGCTATGTATGACTTTGTTCTCTTGCTGTGTGGATGCCAGGTTATCAGATTTACAGGCTTTTGAGAGATTCTGCCCCAAAGACCATAGGTTCTCCTGATATCCGGTGAGACAATCATACCTGATTGCAAAGATAAGATTTGTTTTTCTATTCCATGTACAGCTTCTGGAAAAGGTCCTCGAGCCCCAGTGAATGCAGATGAAATTTATGCTCCTGAGCACCTGAGTCACGTTGGGAAATGGAAATTCAGTTATTACTTATGGTGTACTCGTGGCCTGTTGTTTCCTGGCTAATCATCTGTGGTGGTTAAAGGAGAATCTGTTGCAGACTTTGTTTCAGGTTATCTCAAAACCCTGTGAGTGCTCCTCTCAGGGAGTGTCCTCTCCTTGCTCTCCTTTGTATTGCTGCAGCATACTCCTACACTGGATCATCCCCATCCCAGAGATGGCACCGTGCAGCCCTGGGAGCTCACAGGGTGAACTGGGGCCCTGCTTCTGAGGGTTGCCCCTGGGATCTGTGGTGGCATCAGTGACGCCCCTAAACAACCCTGCCCACGGACAGGCTTCTCCTCCATCCCCTCGGCTCCAGCTGCACCACGCTGAGGATTCCTCACCTCCTTTTCACTGGCCAGGGGAGGAGGAGCAAAGAGTAAACAAACAGAAGATGACCTTTATGAGTAAAACATGGAAGCAGAAGGAGATGAATCGACCCCCATCAGGCAGTCATTAAATCAAATAAGAGCTGTTCTTGTACTTTTAAAGCTGAGATTTACAGTCAGGCAAATTGTGTAAAAAGGCTGGGAACACAGTGACGCCCAGTGCCACTGGGCTTTGGAAAGCTGACAGTTGCTGTAAAATAGTCATTAAACAACCTCTAGAAGAGACTCATCAGCAGATGCCCCCAGGTGAAGGAGAGAGAAAGCTGAGAGAATGAAGGAGAATCTAACATCTTAGCATGACTGAATTAAACAGAGCATATTATGCTGATTTTCAGAGTCAGCCCAGTAATTTAATTTTCAGAGCAGTTCCTTTGATTGTAGCAACCATTTTATGAAACATTAATAAAACTTCTTTTTTCTGTAGCACACATCCCTTTGCCTTTTCATTAAGAAATGAAAAAAAAAGAAAATGAAAGAAGGCAGGATGTAGAAATTTGCTGACCATTAGCTCTGTAAATGACAAAAACAAATGAAAGATTATTTTTAATGCAGTGCCACTGTGGTGGGTAGGCTCTATTTGGCTGCACAAGGATTCCAGCACAAATTGGAGGAGACAAATAAACTGTCCATGGGTTTGTCATCTTGTACTGCAATGTCATCTCATAAATCAGGCCGGGCTGCTCTGCCTGTGCACGCCTGCACACACACTGCTCCTGCACGTGGCCAGGGGCAGCAATGATAGATGCTACCCTGAGATGGATTCCTCTCTCTCCCCGGTATAAATTATAGAATTAATTGCTATTAATATCAACACAAAAGTGGTGCAAATGAATAGAAGGGAGAATGAATGCAGTTACCTCCTTGGAGTAGGGGAATGCACAGCTGTCAGCCAGCAGTCAGCTGGCACCGGCGTTGGCTCCGTGTCATGGAAGCACCACCTGCGCAGTACAGAAGTTTTGAAGATGTCCAGCAGAGGTTATGCAACAGTTAGACAAAAACTAGAGACAAGGATAAGAGCAGTAAAGAGTTTAGAAAAATGCAGGGGGAATCACTTCCTTTTAATTGTTTGGGTTTTATTGTTATTTCCTCCTTCCCATCCTGTCCTTCTGCAAACCCTTGGCTCCCTTGCCTTTGGATGTCTTCAGTCTGGTTCATACTAGAGAAAGGGATTTGTGTGGAAAGGAGACAGGGAAAGGAAAAGAAGAAAAATTTAAGGAAAAAAATCCCAAAACATTTCCTCTAATTTGTCTTTTTATTCCCTTATTTCCATCCTGTCTCTCTGTAAATCCTTGTCTTTCCCTCCCCTGACGTCTTCAGACTAGTTTATTGCTAGATAAAGGAATTAATGTGAAAAGGAAACAAGGAAAGAGAAAAAAAGCATCTGTGCTGCCACTCCATTTTCCACAGCTGCTGGGCTCAGGGTCTGCTCTTCTTTAAACCACAATTTCCTCTTACCTTTTGTGTTTGGAACAGCAGCCAAACACTTTTTTTGGTTTTTTTGGTGGTTGTTTTTTTCAACCCAAATATCTTCCTTGAAAAGATCCTGACACATCTTTAACCAGGGAAAAATAGATTTTGCAGACAGGAAAGACAAGTCACACAAATATGTTCTCATTTGGGTACAAAATCTGCTTCTTTGTTGACTACCTCATTGAAATGCCACCTCAGATGAAGTCTCCTGGCACAGCAGATAGGCACAGGAGGTCAGATGAGGGAACAGACATCTTCCTATTTACCTCTCTGGATGCTCAGATGTGTGTTTATTGACAAACACACAAACAGCCAGCCCTGGACAAGCTGTGTGTGAGAACAGAGAGCATGGAGGGAGGTGTTCCAAATGACAGGAGTTGTCTGACATTAGCACTGTCTGCCCCACTTTAGCTCTGCCCACATACAGGCACACATGGAAGCTTACATGCCAGCTTTTCCCTCACAATGACTTCGTTTCACACAGCCCCCCTGGTTGGGAGTGTACAGGCAGTGTTACAGCTTGAGCTGTTTATTTTAGTGCTCCCTCAGAAAATGACTCATGCAGCTCACAGCAAGGGCCCACCCTAGGAGAGAATCAAAGGATCATGAAGGTTGGAAAAGACCTCTGAGGTCAAGTCCAACCACCACCCCAACACCACCATGGCAAATAAACCTTAAAACGGAGTCACATGATCATGAAGGTTGGGAAGAAACCCTGAGCTCATCAAGTCCAACTGCCAACCCAACAGCACCACACCACTGACCCATGCCCCAAGGTGCCACCTTTTTTGAGGTTGTGCAGAGGAAGGAAAGCACCAGTGGGAAACAGTTAGGTCATGCACAGGTTTTGTGTGGTTTCTGCCAGCCCTCCTCTCTCTGTGTGTCTGCTTTTCATTAGTTAAATGCCAGAGCTGTCCTGCTGTGCTGGGCACATGGAGCTATCTTAGTTTAAAAGCAAACAAAAAAGCCCCAAACAACCCAGGTTTCTCTAAAATTGAAGGACTTGGCATGGAGCCAGAGGAGAGCAGCAGATATGCAGGAGGACCTCTTACACTCCTGCCAGAGTAGGATGCACAGAGCTTTGACCTGGTCTCCTTCACCTGATGCCTAGCTCCAGGCAACTCCTACAGACCATGCGGCTCTTCTGAGGACATCGGGTGGCTGCTACTCACTGAGAGGAAGCCTGCCCTGAGCCTGCTGCTCCCAGCTTGCCTTTCCAGCCCTTGCACAAGGTATTCCTCATCACTTTGCTCAGGCTCTGGCAGGATCAAGTCGTAGAGCACCTATTTTGTATTTCATATTGATTTGGAACAGGAAATTTTTCTCTCCTCAGTATCTTCATCTGTAAAATGAGGATAATGTTTATGGCTTTGCAGAGCAGTTTTAGATCATCCTGTGACATGTACAGTTTCCAAGTGTCATAAACCTCCCATAGATTCCTTTTTGCCTACTCAATATTGCAGTGATAGCAACTGAATGGACACATAAATTACATCAGGGGCTGTGGCTGCTGTTCCAGCTTGGTTGCTTTTTTTCCTTTAAAAAAATAACACAAAGATGTTGCTGTGCAATAATAATCTGGGCAAACATGTCAGCTGCATGTGGGAAATACTTAACAGTGTGCCTTCACCTTGATTTTTTTCTGCAGTGCTGTAGCCCTGCACAACTGCTCTGCAGAGTTATTGCCCGTTGTACCAAGTGCCTTTCATTACAGTTGTAGCTCTGGTGTAGTTTTGTCTGCAAGCATTGGAGGGCTGGGTGTTATTTAATGACAGATTGTGTCAAGTGTTGCTTTGGACTCCAGATTCAGTACACTGTCTGCAGGCACACATGCAAAAGGCTTAAATGGACCTTTCCCAGAGAATTCCAGAAGGATTTACATAAAGTTTCTTCATCTAACATACTCAGATAATTCCTGTAATTACATCAAACACATTCACCTCTCAGCTCCCTTTCTGAGGGAAGGTTTTAATCACGGAACAAAATCAATTCCCTTGTAAATAAGTTGGAAAATTCCTACTCCAGTCTATGAAACTATGACTGTGAGCAAAGAATTCTGCAAAACACAGGAAGGAAAACATTGTTTGTTCAGAAAATCACAGAAAACACAGAGCCAAAGAGTCATAGAATCACAGCATTGTTTCGTTTGGAAGAGACCTTTGAGGCCATGGAGTCCAACCTTCAGCTTCAGACCAGCGTGGCCATTAAACCATGTCCCAAAGCACCACGTCATGTTTGCAGCACATCGTCAATGTTAGTGCAGAAGGGAAAGGCAGGCCAGGGCTCCATCTCTGCTGAGGGAGTTTTCTCAAGGTGGATATGCATTGTCTCACATAAGGACAGGCAGGCTGCACTGGTGGAGGATTGTATCAAAATGGTTCTGCATGCCACCAATACAGAGGATGTGGTGGTTGTTTTTTTCCATGGGAGGTATAGAAACAGCCTGATGGACAACAGCATAACCTGGCAACTGAAACTGATTAAGCAAAACCTTTGCCAGAACCATGAAGCAGCACTTGGGAGTTTCTGGAGCAGGACAGTCCAACCGCTCCATCACCAAGGAACAACTCTGCTTACAGCAGGCAGGGGAGCAGCTAAAGGATCAGAAAAGTGGAAAGAACACACTGAGTTATTTTGCCATCTACTAATCACTCCTTTCAAAAGACATTAAAAGCGACAGGGACAAAAAAAGTGCAGTGTCAAGAAGTGAAGTTCTCTGGTAGGGAGAGAAATTGAGCTGCGATGCCAGTCACGGCGCGCGGCTGGCCACGGCCCTTCCTGCCACCATTGGCTTTGATGGAAAACTTTGTGAGTGTTTGTGCTGCTGCTGGGAGCCCATTGGCTGCTGAGCCTCTCCTGTGATAGTCTCCATCATTATTTGCCTGTCTTGTCTATTAACGAGCACTATCATCCCGTCCCGAGCTGACAGCTGCAACACGTACTCAGGCGCAATAAACAGCTAAATGAGGCGCACAGCAATTTCACTTGTCACCAGAGCCCCCGGCACGACTGGCTGCACAGCCTGATGCATACATTCATGAGCCTCTTGCATATGATGGAGTGTGCCTGGCTGCAAGGGGTGATGGATAGCAGGGCAGCTAAAAATGGCCATCACCTTGACTCTGGCAGGACATTTGTAAAAGCACCCCATCAGCTCTCCTGCCTTCTCTCCCGTGCGCTGTCCCTGAGCCAGAGGCCTTCAACAGCACTGAGAGAGTTCTCCTCGCTGAAGGCATCTGGGCCTAACATCCAGACCCTGCTCAGGCTGTGTGCAGGCAGCACACACCCTGCTAGGGGGAGAGATCAGTGAGTCACAAAATCAACCAGGTTGGAAGAGACCTCCAAGATCTTCAAGTCCAACTGACCACCCAAGCCTAACCAATCAACCAGACCATGGCACCAATTCCTGATGCTCCCACACTCGTTGCTCAGTCCACACACAGGGAGGTTAAACACTAGCAACAGGAAATTTCAGTTCCCCAGGGTGACCAAAGTGCTGGTAACATGCAAGCATACACAGAGGCATAGGCACTACCACTGCTACTACTACTGCTGTTAATACTACTTGTCATGGGTTTAGATAGTTGACACTACTGTGTGCTGCTGCTACTCCTACTATTATACTACTACCAAGAGACATAGATCATGGAATCATAAGATTGGGAAAGACCTCTGAGATCATCAAGTCCAACCTTCTACCCATCACCTCCATGAGTGCCACATCTACTCTTTTTGTTTTACAACACCTCCAGGGATGGGGACTCCACCACCTCCCTGGATGGCCTAAGTGACCCTGTGCACCGCTCTAGAGCGGAGCACGAGCAGAACCCTGCCAAGGAGTAAGTTTGTCCTCTCTCAGGACAACGGTTCTCCACTGGGCAAGTGGGAATTGGAGCCTCAGACCACTGACCTTAACTGCTGGGCTCTGGATCCTCTCTGGAGATGCCCCTCAAGTTACAACCTTTTGCAGTCTGCCCAAAGGGAGATGTTTGTTTACAAAATGCGTGAAGTCCCACGCAAAAGCCCCTCCAGTTCTACCCCTACACACAACTGTGCTTTGCAGAAAGCCACCAAAGGTGCTCTTGAGTGCATTGTGGTACTGATACATTATGCAAACCTCACACAGGTGGAAGCAACTTGCCATTGCACACTGCTAGACCTGAATTAATAACATACTCTAATGATTCAATAAAAGTAAAAGGAGAAATTGCAAGAGGGAAATGGACCTCCTGCTTGTGGGGTTTCCAGATGAAGCCCAAAACTTGAGTTGCTCTGAGCACAGCATTTGATGTCCCACTGAAATTGCCTCTGCCTATGGTGCTGGAAGTCACCTAAGGAAGACAAATACAAAGGCACCAAAATCAATGAGGCAGTTTCCTGCAAAGCTTTATGCATTAATCTCTATCACACAGAGAAATATACACCACTACAAGGGAAGGAAGTCACTTGTTCTCTAATAAAAGAGAAAACCCCTGGTAATAAGCAATTAATAAAGTTGTCATGATTAGTTATGCAACTATGAATCAATGTTCCTGTTAAAAATGACCACTTCCATGGCTTCACACATCTGTGATCTGGTGGCACTGCAAACGTCACCACCCCCTTGCAGCCCACACAGCCTTGGTGGTTGTTTGATTAACCACATGAATGACAGGTTGGAAGGGGAGCTGGGCATCCCCAGCTGGGGCACACACACTCAGCTGAATTCAGAGTGGCTCCTCCTGCCCATCCTCTCTTTTCTGCCCTGAAAGTCTCTTGCCAGCCAGCCAGCTCTGCCCAGCTCCCATTTGCAGCAGGAAGAGTTTGGACCTTTCCTTCCTGACGAAGGAGTAAATTCCTCATAAGCACAGTGCCCTGGTACCCAGACACAGCTCCTCCAGGCCAGCAGCAGCCACAGCAAGGTGCCACCATGCCTGCTTGCCACCTTGTTCACAAGCTGGTGGGAAAAGCCCCTGGGAGAGAAGACTCAGTGGCACTTGTGGTCCATCAGGCTCTTACACACTGCAGTCCTTGTAGCTGTAATGGCCAAGCATGTGCCAGGCAACAACCCCAGACAGCAGGGACATCCCTCAGAGTCCTTGAGGAGGGACAGTTGCCCCATTGTGCCTTTCATTCCCTCTGCCACCCCAAAAGTGGGCTGAGGAATGTTGGCATTGTGTTAAGATGCCACCCTCACACCCAGCAGCTCCTCTGGGGGCTGTCAGGGGCTGATGTGCCTGAAGTGCATCCCTGAATGCCTGAGGCCAGGAGGCTTTGCTGGATTTCGATCTAATGGTCTGTTCTGGGGAACAAATAAATAAACAGACAGACAAATACATAAAACAGAGGCCAAGTGAAGTGTTTGCTGCCGAGATGTTGCCTGCAGCGGCAGCTTTCCACATGGCTTGCTGCCATCTGCTGGGCACTGCTCCCGCCTGGCCTCTCGCCACGGCTGCGACCCGGTGGGGCAAGCAAACAAAGGGGTGCCTGGAGTCCAGGGGGCCCCTGATGAAGACCCTGCACCCAGTGCCAGTACAGAGAGCAGGGGAAACCATCTCTGCAGGCCCCAGGAGCCCCCACATCCTCCTGACTGCAGCCTGGGACACAGAACCAGGAGTGGTGGTTGGTTTTCATGAGCCCTTGGGAACAACCTGAAGAGAAGCCTGACCTTCACATTGTCAGGAGAGGAAAAAAAGAGGTGGTGAAGGGAAAGAGGCACAGCAGAAGAGAGCACTGCAACTGCAGCAGGCTCTGAGCACATTCTCCTTGGGGGCTGCCTTCTGGCTCACTTGCCAGGTTGGAGAGCTGCTCCGACGGGCGAAGCCACATCCTGGGATGAAGCACCTGGCAGTGACTAAGGCACTTGGGTAAGGCTGAACTGAATCCCAGAGGAGGAGGCATCTAGGGACACCTGAAGTCACACAACATGGTGCCCAGCTCAGTGGCATTATCCAGCTCCTGTCCTCAGTGCCCACAGGCAGGTGTTGTGGAGCCCTTCTGACATCAGGACCATTTTGAGTGCTAAAGAAATGCAGGACACTATCTGGGAGGTCTGGAGAAAGGAGAAGGGAGAGGGAAGGAAAAAGGCAACTAGATGTGATCTTAGAGGCTGGGTGTTTGTTCCTGACCTCAATTTTCCTAGCTAATTGCTCCATAAAGATGTGGCAATGAGCCTTCTGTCAGTGCTGCAGTTGCTGTCCTGTACCTCAGGGCTGAGAGAATTCCTCAGACAAACACAACAGCACAGCCTGAAAGCTGCTGGAATTCAAGGGCTTCCCAAGTGCTATCAAAAGGCGAGCAGAAAGCAGCCCTTGTGTCTCACGGCGTGTGTGCACCAAACTCTTCACAAAGCATCCTTCCACTCTGTCCTAAACACAGTAATCAAGTTCCCTACTGTGAGACTTGAAGATCAAGTCCAGGGGCCAAATTCTGCTCTTATAGCTACATGTTCACCTGTGTAACTGACAGCAGAATTTGCCCTTAGGACTCTAAACTCGATCTGCTGCTGGATGGGCAGCTCTGCACTGATCAGAGCAGCGCAGTGATGTGCTCCTGTCAACCTGTGAATCAGAGGAATTGCTGCTTTCATACTGAGCAGGAAAAAAGCTCCTTGTAAATTGCTCCTGAAATCGCCTCGTGCCTCTCCCTGGCAAGGATGGGCAAATCCGAACACAGAATTCAACAGAAACTTAAATAATGCTCAGATATCAGGGAGACAGATGCCAGGGAAATACAAGCTGGTTGATGATTAATTGAGTTTGCCTTTCACTTAGGACACACTATGATAAAAGGAGTTAGTGAGGGGAAAAGAGAGAAATTTAAATGAAAAAGTACATGAAGCATACATAAATATGTACGTGCTGCATACAAACAAAGCACATTTAGACCAGCTCCTGCAGCCTGCCTTACAGGGAGAGTGCACAGGAAGGGAAGTTACTGCTTTGGATACAGCCTTCATCCTCTCAAACCAAAATGGGCTGATCCAGGCAGGGCAAAAACTTACCTCACCTCAGATCATGGCTGCAAGAGCTACAGAGCTGCCTGCTGGATGTGACACAGGGAGCAGCTTTCTGCAGGGGAATCTGTTCCTCCAAGTTTACTGCTTGGCAGGAAATTAGCTAGCACTGAGCATGGGCTGGCACAGTGTGTCTGGTGGAGCGGGAATGTGGGCACCTGGGGAGCCTGCTGAGTAAATATGAGACGTGGGTACAGCACCCCCAGGCAACCTTCCCCCCTTGCAGTCACCATCTACTACACCTTGTTAGCATGCAGGACATCTGCTAAGGAAGGAAACATGAAGACTCCCCTCTGATCAGGCAGCTTTCCTTGATGAAACTTCTTTCCCTGGTCCCCAGCTCCTCTCCTTCCTGTTGCCTAGCTACTAGATCAGCCCATGGAGCCAGCAGCCATGGGAGAGGGGAGAGCTCTCAGCTGATGCCCTCACGCTGCCTGGGCAGTGCGGGTTGGCTGCAGTCATGCTCTCTGTGGATTGGGGGCGGGGGGGAGGCGAGCCCAAGGCATTTGAACTGCCAGATGAACCTAGAAGGGATCAAACTATCACCTGAAAGATGGAGGTGCTTATTAGACTGGAAACCCATGAGCAATTGCTGCTATCATGTCTTTCAGGGGAAGAGGTGGGCAAGAAGCCTTCCCTACAGGAGTTGGCCAGCGGAGGTTCTTGGTAGCACTTGGTGAACGCACTTGGTGAATGTGGGATCTTCAAAGCAGGGAGGGGAGGATCAGTGCCTGTGTGAACCAAAGTCCTGCCAACGCCTTAGTTACAAACTGCCTCTGTCCCCCTGATGTCAGCCTGCCCAGGGAGGTGGTGGAGTCCCCATCCCTGGAGGTGTTCAAGAGAGGTGTGGCCATGGCACCTGGGGTGGTGGGTTAGTGGCCATGGATGTCTCATGTTGATGGTTGGAGTCAGTTATCTCAGAGGGCTTTTCCAACCCAAACAGCTCTGATTCTGTGCTGAACTCTGCAGAATCACAGAGGAAAAGTCTCCTCAAAGCATCATCCTGACTGCATTTAGCAAATGGAACAAAGAAGAAATGCTAAGAGGCAAAGACTTCTGGTTTGATTCAGCCCACAGTTCTGTTCTCACTGCCACACAGCATCCCCCCACACCTCCCCAAAACTGATTGCATTGATCAGCTCTGTTCCTGCAAAGGCAGAGAGAGCCATATCTGCTCCTCAGTCACAATATTGACATCACGGCTCCAGCGAGGAGGAAAAGGGAAAAAGAACAATATTTAAAAATGCATTTATTGTCTTAGCTTCTCCTCCACTCATTTGCAATTTATCCTGTTTTCAAGGTCAGCTGTTTGATAAAACACTTGGAAGGATATTCCCTGGATGTATTTTTGAGGGGGAAAAAAAGAATCCAGTTTGTAAACAAATGAAATAAAAAGTGACAGAAGACGACATCAGACGTGCAACAATTGTGACAGATGAAGCTGACAAGGGCTGCCCACAGACATCAGAACATCTCCTTCCTTACCCCTTTTCCTCAGGAAAGATGCTCCTGGCTTTCCCTGGCCACCTCACAAGTTCCTTGCAGTGTCTTCATTGAATTTCTAAGACTAACCACAGTAACATTAATGGATTGGGAGCTGCCCGAGAGGTTACCATCAGCATCTCGCATGCTTGGCATCATGTAGCTCCTCCTCAGTAGCAATCTTCTGAATTAAAGAGCCTCAAATTCTCTCTTTCTTCTACTGCTCCTCTCTGCACAGACTCTTATTCTGTTTCCCTCCTTAAAAATCCCAACCAAGCCAGCAACAACAACAAAAACCAGCCCTGAAATTCCTGTCAGTAGTCTGCAGGTTGAGGACTGGTATCTGGGGCTCCTCTCATCACAACCTGAGAACTTCCCAGCACAACTGATTTTAATGGCAAGCAGGCCACAGCAGGGCAGGGACAAGAGAGACCCTGTCAAAGGAAGAAGGGCTACCAGATTTTTCCTCTTTTCCAGCACCTCACAGTTGCCCCAACAAGCCCTGGAAAAGTCTTATCCAGGTGTTTGATCCTGGCAGTTGAAATCACCTCAGGAATCACCTTCTTCCACCCCTCAGACCTACATCTCTTGAGCCTGTTTACATTTCTTGTGTACTTGGAACCGCTAGGATAAGACCCAGAAAGCTGTGAACATTTCTTCCCTCTGTGATAGACAGGAACAGAGCCTTCTGCAGCCAGCAGTGGATGGAAAGTAAATAGGTTCATGAGCTGTGGGAACACCAGCAGTGCTGCAGGCAGGGCAGCAGGCACCGTAAAATAAATACAGCTAAGGAGTGTGAAAAACAGATTTACTTTTGCTCCTTTCAGCTCTGAGCTGTCCAAGGAGGTTGGGAAGGAGATCTTGGTTCAGAAGGGCACAAAGCAGCCAACCTGCAGGCAGCACAGATGAAGAAAAGGGAAATTTGCTTTCGGAAGATGCAAGGCAGAGGAGGAATAATCATGAAGAGCATGATCCCCCAAGTATCAGGAACAGACAAAAGGCAGCTGCCCTGGCTGCAAGCACCCAGAGAAGCATCACTTCCACACCCACAGAGAATTTCTCCTACCAGCTCCTCAGCACTCAGCAGCAAATCCCAAACAACTACCACAGACTATGAATGGAACAGGCTGGAAGTGACCTGTGGCAGACTGTGGAGCTTTGTTTCCCTCAGCTTGCACCTCAGCTGTGCCCCTGCTGCAAGGGCCACAGTCTCCAACACCTCAAGCAGGGCAGTGCAGTACAGAGGATTGCTGCTGCGTGTGAGGGGTTTGCTGTGGGTTGGGTTTGGTGGGTGGTTTTTTTTAATGAATAGTGCCTGGAAGGCACAGGAGAACCAACTACTGCATTCAATCAATATTTTGTCTTGTAAAACATGTACCAGCACTAGAAAATAACACATAATCTGAGCAGGACCTGGCCATGATGCATTCCTATCTCTGTGGAATGCTGAAGCATGGAAAATGTTGACTTCTTGCTCCTTTCCATTTAAACCCTGTTTTCTTCTGCTCAAAGAAAACACAGAATGGGAGGGGTTGGAAGTGACCTCTGGAGATCATCCAGTCCAACCCCCCTGCCAAGGCAGGGGCACCTAGAGAATGTCACACAGGAACGCATCCAGGTGAGTTAGGAATGTCTCCAGAGATGAAGACTCCAGGACTTTGGGCAGCCTGCTCCAGGGCTCCATCACCCTTAAGTTAAAGAAGTTCCTCCTCATGTTTAGATGGAACTTCTGGGGTTCAAGTTCCTTGGCTGGAGGAATTAAGGTACTGGTGTGTAACTAATCAAAGGCTGTTCAGCGAGAGGCTCCAACAGGGAACAAACCCCTGGCCAGAGCACTCACCCCCAGTGTGGACCATGAGCCAGAGGGACTTGGTTTGGCCTCTCTTACATCCTGAGTCAGCAGGACTGTTAGACCATGAGCTACTCTGAGACCTCCCTCTTGTCTGATGGGACATTCTAGGTTGCACCCAGAAACCTTTCATGAACAAATCTGTGCTAAACTGGTGCAGAGCAGCAGTCTTGGCAGTCTGCTTCTTCCTTGGCAGCACCTCTTTGACCAAAGCACTCCTTATACAGCACAGCCACGTGTCCTAGAATCATAGGATGGGTTGGGTTGGAAGGCACCTCAAAGATCAGCCAGTTCCCACCCCCTGCCACGGACAGGAACACCTCCCACCAGCCCAGGTGGCTCAAGGTCTGATCCAGCCTGGCCTTGAACACCTCCAGGGAGGAGGCAGCCACAGCCTCCCTGGGCAGCCTGTGCCAGAGTCTCCCCACCCTCACTGCCAAGAATTCCTTTCTTTCCCACACAGAAATGTGGCTCACCCAACGGGTATCTCGGAGCTTCTCCGCTCCCCTGGTGGCTGTGCTGCTGCCAGCACCGTGTCAGTGCTGCAGCTATGAATCAGTGCAAGCCATTCACAAGTTCTATATTTAAAAGTCTCCGGATGTAGCAGCTCCTGCAGCCTCGTCAGATGTTGGGAGGAGGGTAGGCGTGAAGGGAGGAGAGGGGAAGGGAGTGTTCCTCTGCCACCCGTTTGTTTTGACATCTCCCTGCACCGAGGGGGCTGCAGCCCGCCCGGCGGCTCGCAGGGAGCTGCCTGCTGCCAAGCAGGGACCATGACTCTGCAGGCAGCGCCGGGAGCCCTGCCGGGGCTCAGCTCCAGCGCGGAGCAAGCTCCTCTTTCGTTTGGGAGCTGCAGTCAGCCCAGATCCCCTGTCAGACGTTGTGCTTTACATGTGTAGCCCTCTGCCTTACAAGCAATTGAGTGGCACTTTTTGGGGGCCTTTTTTTTTTTTTTTTTTTCCCCTCCTTTTCCCTCTTCCCCCTCCCCTTTTCCCCCTCCCCCCAGCTACTTTGCCCAATTATGTAAGACTGTCACAAGTGTGTAGGGATGGAGAGAAAGAGCTGTTCTGGTGAGACAGCTGACAACAGGAGCCGCTCCAGCTCCCGGCTCGGCACAGAGCCCGGCTGTTATCTTCCCAGTTCACACCACTTGAAGACAACAAAAGCCTGGCAGTGGGGAAGGGGAAGAACTGGCAAAGGTGGAGGTAAGAGAAGAGCAAACTCTTGGGGTTATCACCTTCCATGCCCTCCTGCTTTTGGTGATCCTGCTCTGGCAGGGGGTGCACTCAGTGATCTTCAGAGGTCCCTTCCAGTCCCTTCCACCCTGTGATTCTATGATCCCACGGCAGGGACGCAAGGTGAGGGTGTTGTGCAGATCTCCTCCCTTCCTGCCTTCGTTCTCTGCATCCACACTGCAACAGCCACTGCCCTGTCCTGGAGGCATCTGCCCTGTGAGACTCAGCTCTGCTGTGCTTGTGCCATTATCACAGCCCTGGTGTCTCCCAGATGTGATTGAGGCCTGACTCATAAATAAGAGCTACGATAAATTTTAGCCACTGCCTTGTTTAATCCCCTCTTGCCCACACAGCAAGGAAACTGACTGGAATTTATTGCCTTGCCTATTCTCCCTGATTTATTCAGTCAGGAGCCTGCTTGCATTTCCCTCTCTTTGACATTACTTTATATCTTGTAACATAATATATTTTCATTATATTTTAATACACCATGTGGTAAGTGCAACCACACAGCGAAATTTGGGAATCTTTCTGCTTGTGCTGTTATTTCTGATGTACAATATTATCTCCTGGATGATGAAGACCTGACTGATAAACAACAGCTTAGGTCAGTGCCTTATTTATTTCCCCCAACAGTGTGGCCAAGCAGCTAACAGCTGGGTAATTTATTGGCCATTGGTTTCAGGGTAGCAGGATCTATGCTCCTGCACAGGAATGCAAGGCTCATTTGTTGACCTGAGCTGTTAGCAAGGGTAGAAATCTGCATTTAGACACCAAGAAACTTGTGCTGACTCAATTCTGTAAGTGCAGCCCCTTAATTCTGATAAGTATGAGAAGTCTGAGTCATCTTCTGCACAGGCAGGCGGAGTCAGAGACTTTCTGAACAAATCCAGAAGAAGAACTACCCTGGAGGATGAGATTACCATGTGCAGTGCCACTGGCTTAGCAAGTCTTTGACTGGGGTAGGGGCACATAGACAGAATGGCCAAAATTCCCAGAGTGTTTCTTATGGTATTCCCAGGGGTACCTATGGAAGGGGGCAACTTCCATGCTGGTTGTGGTTTGATCTTCCCATCCACTGCCTTTCAGCAAACTGAAAAGAAACCTCAATGCAGGAGGTGTCATGAAGTAAAGTTACCCATGGATTAGATCCATCTGCTGTTCCTCACACCAGGTAAAGCCTCTTGCCTGGATTTTGCTAATATTCGTGGATCTAATTAACTTAAGCATACAATAAGTCACTCCAAAGTCAGTGCTTAATCAGTCTGAGAGACTTACATAGGAAATGAGTGTTTATCAAACCCATTATAAATAGCCTTGTTTGTGTGCAGGCGTCCAGAGTGAAATATTTGGGTTGTACATTTTGTCTACCCTAAGAAATGGGGAAGTGTCTTGGCTGCCTGTGCCTTTCACTAAACATGGGGGTGAAGGCAAAACCAGCTGCTGAAGGGCCTGGGAGCTTAGCAAGCCACTCCTCAGACACTCTGTTAAACAGGAGCAAGCCAGGCTGAAAGCATTGCCCATTGCAGTTGTTTAAGAACCCAGCAAATCATTTACCAAAAGGAGCCCTGGCATTAGATGGAGACAGTCTTGATAGACCTGGGCAGTGGGTTAGTGGCCACACCATTCAGTTTAAACCTCCAATTATTTCTGAGCTTGAAATAAATAAAGCTCTGAACTACCTGAGAACTGAACAGCTCTATACATGTGCTCAGGACTGGGCAAGGCCCACAGGGAGTCACAGAAAGTTTCTCAAGGTAGACCCCAGTCTACCTCACCCAGCAATGAGCACTTTGTGGTGCTCTAGGGAGATTTTGAGACTTGCAACTATATTTCATGGTCACTGTCCTGCAAAGCACTGATTTAGGCAGGAGGCCCAAAGGATGCTGTAATGATGCTGCCCTTCAGCTTTCAGCTCATCTCGCAGTGAAGGGCACAGGCAGTGCCAAGCAGGTGCTGCAGCATTTGCTGGATGTAAGCTTTTTGGGTTTTGCTCTGCAGGCTGAGTGAAGGAGGAACATTAAAGCTGCAGATGGAGTTTCCAGGTACTTCACCTCTGCTCTGAACCGCTCTAACCTGTGCCGACCCACAGGGCACAGAAGCAATGCACTCAGGAAGTGCTAACCAGTTTTCCAGAGACCAGCCTCTGACTCCAGGTGTTGGCTTCTCATTTCTGATCCTTTTGATGACAAATCAGCTCCCTTTTCACACAGCTGCTTCTCTCAAATTTTAGATAAATATTCCCAGTGTATTCATGTTAAAAACCAGAATGTGGCCACTTACACTTTTAAATATGGTCATTTGGGGAGAGGTTGCAGGATACAGCCACTGCAGAGCTGCCTTAGTCTTCTTACACTGCGTGCTTCACAGTTCCTGCTACTGTTCTGGGCTGCTGAGAGCCTTCCCCATGGTTACTGCTTTCTGGTTTCATCCTGGGCAATAGCAACTACTGATATTAGTTTATCAGCCCTAAATATCTAATGAACAGTTAGTTCAGGAGTCTGAGGTGAAAATGGACAACTGCAGCAAGGTAGCTGTAAGAAGAGCAGGGCTCTTGATACTCAGTCTTGAGAGCAAACTAAGACTTGGAAAGTTGAGATTTACTGACTTTTAATGAAGAATCTCTTGAGCTTTACCTGAGAGCTTTATATGCCAAGGACCACATTTGCTATTTGTTTTCCCCTCCAGGTTCAGCCTGTGTTGGGTTGGTGACTTGAAAGGAAGAGTTTGATACCCCCTGTGCTCTGATGTTCACTTCCAAGCTAATTGAGAGGCTATTTTATTTCAGAGCAGCTCATTAAAGGGCACTGCTCACTGTGAATGCAGGTGATGGATGGTGTGTGCATTGCCTGGCAGTGCTGGGCTGATGGACATTCACTATCAGCATACACAGGGCACCACTCTTGGGAAGGTTCTGGGGAGGATCAGACACACAGATAAGCAATGAAGCAGAGCAAAAAAAGCCATCAGGTATTACGACAGCCAGAGCAGAAGAGGAGAACTCTGGGGCAACTCCAGTGTGGTGCATTTGACAGGAGAGTCCTCACAGTGGGAACTTCCCTTTCCAAAGCACCCAATACCCCAGAACCTGGACTGTAAGCAGAGTAGGAACACTGCCCTAGGCTTCATCTTTTTGACCTTGCTGTCTTAGAGTCAAAATCTGAAGCTTTGTCATACTTACAACACAAAATTCACTTTAAGTTCTCAGCTGTGCCTCTCCATAGAGGAGAATTTGGGTTGGGTTTTTTTTTCAGAAGCTGTTTGTTTGTGTTTAAGGAGGCTGACCTGAGCCTGCACTGGACAAGGCAGGCAGAGGACTCACTCTCATGAGCCTGTCTGCAATTCTTGCCACCAGTCCAATCAGCACACCACAGCAGCACGCTGCATGGAGAAAAGGTTTGCTGCATTTAAAATGTACAGAACTCCTCGAGCAAAAGCAGCAGAGCTACTGTGTCATTTACCCAGGCTCAGCTCTGGTCTCCATGAGAGAGGGAGACACAGCAGAGTAGCCTTTGCTGTAGACATGGATCCACCTGAGAGCCACACTGAGAGCAGCATGGGAAGTGCATCCATTTTCTTGATAAATTAAGCAAGGAAGGCAAACCAAACACCAGACATTCACCTTACATTTGCTGGATGGATTTTATTTGCAGTGTAGATATGGCTAAAATATTACTACTGAGTGTTGGCCAAGCAATTTGTGAGCCTATAAACTTTGATTGATGGATGCTGGTAAGAAGGGACCTGAAGATGATGTACTGAGTGACTCATGATAGTTTACGATGATGTTTAAAGCCTTAACAGTACTGCTTGTTTCTGTGTAAGAGCTGATTTTATTACCTGGACCAAAGGACACTGACATTTTGGTTCCATAAAACATATCCATCAGAACAGGTTTACATCCAGAATAGGAAAAGCAACAGTTAGACCTCTGCACAAACACTGTTGAGCTGAGGTAACTCTGCCCCTGGGGAACACCGTGGGATGGTGGTGATGTGGAGAAATGGGAAGGAGATCTCAAGGGCTGCTGAGCCTTCATAAGCAGACCCACATCATGCAGTCTGCAGATGTTCTGCTGGCACTGGGAAAACGTGGGACATGGGAGTGACTGGAGATCACTTTTTGTCTGAGTACTGGTTCAAGAGTGGAGGTTAGGGAAACTGCTCTTTATCATGAGGAACTCCTCAAGCAGAATGAGTACTATTTTAAACAACATATTTCACTCTGAACCTGTTTGTTAGAGAGGTAGAATGCTGGGGATCATCTTCCCCCACCCCTTCAGGTTTTAACTTAGCATTCTTCCAAGTTTTCTTTCATGTGTAAAAACGAGGGAACAAAAGATTTCTGTCAAACACAGGTTGGTGATTTGACCAAGTGACACAGAAAGGGATGGACACCAGACTGCGTGCTGTACAGGGCTCGTATTCCAAGCAGCTCCATGCTGAGGAGAAATCAGTAACCAAAAGGCAAGGCATCTGCCCTTGCACAAGTTCTCTCTCCACATCAGGAAATCTATACTGCTCCCTTCCCTAGCAGGAGCATCACAGGCAAAAGAGTCTCTGTTTATAGGCACATATTTCCAAAAAGAAGGGAAAAATAAAAAAATCTATAAAATTCTTCTAGAATTCTGTCAGAAGCTGTTCAGAGCTGAACAACTGCAGCAGCCCGTGACACCAAACCTGTGTGCAGAGCTCGGGAGGGCACCCCAGTTTCTGCAGCTCTGCTCACTTGCAGGTGCAATCTCTTTGCAAAAAATAAAGAAAAAGGAAGTGGCTTTCCTTGCCTGACATCTCCCCAGCACAGCCAGGTGCCAGAGCAGCCCTGAGCAGCAATGCTGACAGCTCTGTGGGCAGATTATATACAACCGTGTGTGCCTGGGCCTGTGTGCTCTGGGAGGGCTGTGACTGAGTTTCCAATTCCACTGGCGCTGTCCCATTCTTCCCTTGAGGCCCACTGGTCACTCAGGGCTGCATTTTGGGGGGATTGGTCCATTTTTGCAACATCTTGCTGCTTTAGAAATGCCAACAACATCCTGCTCTGTGTGAGGCTCCTGCTGCCTCCTGCTTTTAATGCTGGCCAAAGCTTGCTTGTTTTGCTATCACTTGTGCTCAGTGGGCAGCCTAATCAGGCTGGCTGATGGCTCCCCTGATTCCCATCGCTCCCACTGTGCTCAAGGTTGCAGTATATTAGTTTCAACACAAATATGAACTTAAAAGTATACACAAAGTATTTATTTAGATAACATATGCAGGGGAATTCACAGCTCCCCTCAGACAGCTTCATGGCACTAATGTGAAACACTGAAACAGGCGAAGGGATGTCTGGGACATGCAGATGGCCTCTGACCAATTCTTTGTTGTTGAAGAAAGAAGAGAGAGAGGTTTTTTTTTCTAAAATAAAGGTGGGAATGTTTTCCAACCTGTGCTGATGAGTGTGTTTATTCCAGTGAGCTCCCCAAATTAAAGCTAGCCCTTCCTTTTGCAAGCAGCACTTCACGCGGGCACAGCTCTACCTGTTTAGGTCATGAAATACGGATTTTAAATTGGCTTCCAAGTCAGTGACCTTTGGCAACCCGTCCTCTCCAGAGCCAGGCAGTGCCCCTTTGCCTTCCACAAATGAAAAATAAATGAAAGAGAAGCGAGGAGGTGAGGTGGGGCTGTGATTTCTGAGCTAAAGCATCATGAGGAGCAGTGACAAACAGCAGGGCATGCCACAGCCACACATTCTGTTTGGCAGCATCAGGCAGTGCTGATACCTGAAAGATCTCTAACAGGAGCCTTTCGCAAGGCAGAGCTGGCTGCTGCATGAGCCTGGAGATGTTTGGGGCGATCCAAATGTCCTTACAAGCAGCCCAGCCAATGATAACAAATGCAGTGCAGCTCAGCACACGCAGCCACAAACCTACCCTGTATCTCACTGCATTCCTTTTACACTCCCCTTGTGCTGTCAAGCTTTTGAGCATTAAGAAACCTTCTGATTGCCTTCTCATCAACCTGCTCCACCTCACAGCTGCTGGCAGGGAAGCCACACTGTAATTTTGTAGGGGTCTCTCCACCTTTCCAGCCAAATGGATTTTTATGGTAGCCAAAGTGCATGGAGCTTGTCCCCAAACCACATTCCACCGAGTGGATCCCTGACGAACTGGATTCTGACCACTCTGCTGATCAATTCCTTTTCCAGGATATCATCAGGATATTTTCTAGGAGCTGAAGTCAGTTCTCCTTGCTCCTGGAGCACTGAAGTCACAGCAATGTGTCTGGAAACAGGGGCTGTGTGTTTAGTGGAAATGCCTTTGTTACTAAAAAGGAGAAGGAATAGAGAAGGGAACGCAGGCAGATTACCAAAGAGCCATGGAATACTGCTCTGAAGGAAATTTTGCTGGGATTTCTCAAACAGTGCCTAGCAAAGCTGTTCTGCTGCAGTTCTGGCTGCAACACCTCCTAACTTCATGCACAAAAGCAGTATGAGAATGGTGTTAGATTAGCAGGAGCTGCAAAGTGGCATGCTGCATTTTATGTGCATGGCAGCAAACACCTCAGCTGCAAGCCACCTGAATTCCTTTCCCAGAATTTCTTCTCTTTGCTCCCCTTCCCGTTCCTTCTTTGTTTCTGTTCCTTTTCCCCTGTAGCCAAATAATTCTTCCCCAGTGGAGTTCAGCAGGAACGGAGAGCTCCAACTTGCACTGAATTAAAACCAGGAGTCTGGTTTGTACACTAACAGTGCATGAAAGAATGAACCCGCACTCCAGACCTTGTCTGCATGCACTAAGGATGCCCTCATTACCGTGATGAAATCTTCTGTATCTGATCAAGATAAATTCCAATATCCCTGTGATAAATTCCCTCTCCCCTAGAAAAGAATACGAAAGGCTTGATCTCTCTATTGGCATTTATCTTCTCTGATGTGGAGGGATAAGTCAAGTGCAATAGTCACCAGTGACTTATTATTTCTCTGCTCACAGGTGAAGATGGATGTCAGAAAGGAGATAAGCCATGGTCTGCATACATTATTATCCATGGAGCACTAGGAGGAAGGAGATACCAAACACACTGGGAGCATTTGCTTTTCTCTTTCTACTCTATTTTTTCTTCTCTCAACTCAGACTGTACTTAACGAGAACCAGAAGATGCTGTAAGTTCCTGTTGCAGTGAAAAGCTACAAAGGCTTGAACGTCACCTTGGGCACTGCAGCCCCTCAGCAGTGAGCCAGACACAGCCTCTGCTTCTGTTTGTGAGCTGGGTGACTGCAGGGGGCTGAAATTTATCAACTTGTTCCAGTGAAGATTTCTCTTCTGCTCTTTGATACCTGACTTTCTATGACTCAGTTCTCCAGCTAGGAAACTTGTATTCAGAGCTCTTGCCATCAGGTCAAACAGCCTTGTATTAGAAGACATCCACCTGCCTTGGGAAGACATCTGATATTTGACTAACATTTAAAAGTATATCTAAAGATAAAAAAGATCTACTCCTAAGCAAGTCTCTAGTGGCTCAGAAGTGAGGCCTGTTTGGTTTCTTCTAGAAGCAGCTAATTGGAGAAGCCTAGGAGAGAGCATTAGAGCACAGGAGGAAAGATCTCTCGCCATGAAGAACTGTGCTGGATGTCACTGAGGATCCCAAACTGATGTTCACCCTGCAGCCCTCCCAAGTCTCTGCTGCAAGCTCCTGCAGTCAGGAGATGGGAAGGGGGAGGCTTGGCTGCCCACACACCAGGGACCAGTGGTCCAGCTCCGATGTGGCCCAGATGTGTCCCTGCACTCAGGCTGCAGAGGAGTAAGAAAGCTGAAATTGCAAACAGAGGCAGGGTGTTGAGACAAAATCCTGCAGCAGAAAAGCCACAGGGAGGCTCTACAGGTCTGCAGAGGTCACCTCCTGCCCAGGGCTGTGGGCAGCTGGAGCTGCTGCTCTCAGTGCTGTGTCACAAGTCACCACTCACCCAGGTTAACCACTGGTGACAGCTCTGCTCTAGTAACTAAACCAAACCAAATATCAGAAGCAAAACTAAACCTCTTGACTGCTCAGATGAGCTACACGTGTCCTGAACCAAGAAGTGACATATTCAATCTTCTCACCAGCCTGATAGCCTGACACTTGCAATACAGACTAGCACAAGGTGTTGTGTCGTACGTGAGCTGTAATGCACCTGGCTTGCAGCGGGATTGTCACACCACAGCAGGCTTGCTTTCCTGGTTTTAAAGCAACAAAACATTTGAGATCTGTGCCATACTGATGAAAACTCCACAAGATTTCATCTTATCAACAAATAATCCCTTCAGCCTGCCACGACTGGGGAGAAGTCTCAACCTACAGATCTGTAACAACACATCCTTAGCTTGTCAGGGAAGATGGAGTTGGAGACATTCATTTAAACTGCTCACAGGAGCCTTGGCTCATTAACTCAGGGCGATGGCTATGGATTAATAAATAAGATAGAACCCTCCAAATATAGACTGCAAAGATTTATCCAAAGTTTACAGTGAAGGAGAAGGAAAATGTGGCACGTCCTGAGCTTTGTGTACTTAGAGAGTGCTTAGAAAGCATCCTGGAGTGCCAACAGCACTCTCCAACAGCAAAACAAACACAGGAAAACCCAGTCCACCCACCTCTGGTCCTCACCAAGTTTCACATCTTTACACACTCTTTACACCACACCAGAAGATGTCCTGAGAGGAGCATCCTCATAGGGACACTCCTTGTGTCAAAAGCAATAGCCTGAAGCTTCTCTTAGTGTAAGACATTTTGCATCCATGCAGTGGGCCACAAATGCTAAAGCCACTTCCATCTTCCTCTCTTAATTTTGATTTTAATTTCTATTCCCTCTTCTCTCTGCTTTCCACTTGTTTTGTACCTTGCTCTGTGCTCATTTGCAGGCCTGCATTTGCCTTGGCCACTCTGATAGCCACGGAGGTCTGTTTGCGGTCCCCAGAAACAGAAATCTACAGATGCAACTGGCCACTGTCTCTGAGTCACAAGGAGCTCCTCTTGCTAATCCTTCCATCCTGCTCTGCTCCTGAGCCCTTGCTCAGAGCATTGTCTGCTGGGAAAGTGATGCAAAGTGTAAGGTAGTAGTTGTGAGTGTCTGTGTGTCTGTGTGTGCCTGTGTGCCTGTGTGTCTCTGTGCATGTCTGTGTGTCTGTGTTTCTGTGTGTCGCTGTGTGTCTGTGTTTCTGTATTGCTGTGTGTCTGTGTCTCTGTGTGTGTCTGTGTGTCTGTGTTTCTGTGTCGCTGTGTGCCTGTGTCGCTGTGTGTGTCTGTGTGTCTGTGTTTCTGTGTTGCTGTGTGTCTGTGTCTCTGTGTGTGTCTGTGTTTCTGTGTCGCTGTGTGCCTGTGTCGCTGTGTGTGTCTGTGTGTCTGTGTTTCTGTGTTGCTGTGTGTCTGTGTCTCTGTGTGTGTCTGTGTGTCTGTGTTTCTGTGTCGCTGTGTGCCTGTGTCGCTGTGTGTGTCTGTGTGTCTGTGTTTCTGTGTTGCTGTGTGTCTGTGTCTCTGTGTGTGCCTGTGTCTCTCTGTGTGCCTGTGTGTCCCTGTGTGTGCCTCGGTGTCTCTGTGTCTCTGTGTGTGTCTGTGTCTCTGTCTGTGTCTCTGTGTGTGCCTGTGTGTCTGTGTGTCTCTGTGCGTCTGTGTCTCTGTGTGTCTGTGTCTCTGTGTGTGCCTGTGTGTCTGTGTGTCTCTGTGCGTGTCTGTGTCTCTGTGTATCTGTGTCTCTGTGTGTGCCTGTGTGTCTCTGTGTCTCTGTGCGTGTCTGTGTCTCTGTGTGTCTGTGCCTCTGTGTGTCTGTGTCTCTCTGTGTGTTCCCTCCCTGTGCCTGTAAAACTCAACCCAACCTGCCAAGGTGACAATCCAAACGATAATCAAAACCACTTCCTGCACTGCATCTTGTAAGCGCCGCGGGCGAGTTTGAAAGGAGATGCTAACAAATCCCAAAGAATAGCAGGTAGTAAATATTTGATACAGCCAGAAACATATACAAGAGACATCAAACTGGTGTTGCCTATCTCTGTAATTTCTATACCATAGGTAAACAGCCATATTTCAATAAAGCAGCCCTAGATGGGTGTTTGGAAGCCTCCATAAAGCTCTGTTTACATTGTAGGACCAGCTCTGTTGTTTCCCCACTCAGCTACAGAAAGGGATTGTGCTGGGGAGCATTATCTCCCATTGACACACCACCAAAAAGCTTTCCAAGGGTGCCTCCCGAGCCTTTTGCATCTTTGCAAGCATTTGCTTTAAAGCAATCTTACATTCATCCTACAGCCTGCTTTAAAAATGGTAAGGCTGCTGATTTACAAAATAGTTTACACTGGTGCCCACAGTCTGCATGTTAAAATTACCCAGGCCTTGGGTATTAAAATTCAGTTCATTTTTCCAGTGTCCTTCGCAGAGAGCATTGAGAAAGCTGCATAGAAAGAAGGGAACTTCTGAAAAAAAGGGAAAGCAGAGCATAAACTGAGGTCACTTTGCTTGAGAGAGTAAGATAAATATGGCAAGGCAGCACAAAGAGTGACCTTGCCCTCCGTCTGCACAGTCAAAGAGGGGAGAAAAGGAAGGGGCTTGAAAAAGACTTGGTCACAGAGCAGGCTGATGGCAAACAAAGGTAGGAGAATGGTGTGCTTAGAAAAAGCAGGTGAGGGAATGTGTGGCTGGCTTCCCATCTGTCAGCTAAGCCTTGTTAATTTCTTCTCTCTGCTCAGTTCACAGTAAAAGTAAGAGAAACTGACCTAGCTGCTGGGAAGTTAGTTGGGGGTAACATTGCAGTACTTCAATTGTTTGGGGTGAGGAGCTACCAGGAGAGTAATCTCCAAATAACTTTAGGCTGCTGCGCTGTGGAAATCTTCACCTCAGCTATTTCTTCCTGAGTGATGGAGATAAACAGGCACTTGGGGACATGATTCATCTAATGTATGTTAGATGTCTGCTACAGAACACAGCCCAAGAGTGACAAATTTTGGGGGCTGCCCACAGAGAAAGTGAGGACGGAGTCATTTACCCTGGCTCAGACAGTTCCCCTAAGGAGCAGCAGATGTGAGGTTCCTGGTTATGCTGTACTAACTTAATCAGGAGCTGAGAGCCTGCAATTAACAGCCAGGGGTGGAGTCCTGCTAGGACAGAAGATGCTCCTTGCAAACAGAATCAGCTCCCTGCGTTTAAAGGACACAACAAAGAGGGGAGGCAAAAGAAAGGCACAGAGATGAGTGGCCCAAGGTCACCCAAAAGGTGACAGACTGTATCTGGGTCAGTGATTTGTCCTTGCACTGCACTGCTGCTAAATGAAAGGAAACAGCACAAGGCAGGAGGAATTTTGGCCAACTCTCCTCCACACTCCAAGGAAAGATAAGTTCAGGCTTTTCAGAGCATGCAGGGGTGAAAAAGAGTTGTAAATATTATCTGAGCAACTGCTGCCCTTATTGTGCAGTGCCAAGTGACCCTGACATGTCCTACTCAGTGGGACGTGTGCAGATTAAGTATCTCTATTAGGGCATTTAAAACCATGAGGCTCCAAAGCAGAAGCCCTTCAGGACAGTAACTTTGCTCATTTACAGCGCCCAGGACAGCAAACATAGAGCTATCAGAACTAAAGTGCCAGGTGTGGTGAACTGGCAGCCATTGAGGAGCCTAAGCAACTGTTTTGGAGTGTCCAGGCTTGGGACATTTTGAGAACTGCAACCAGCACACCTCTGTTCTGCCTGCTGAACATCCCTGGGATGCAGATGAAGATTTCCAGACTGGCAGGTGCCCACTTTGGTGTAGCTGACTCCAGGCCTTTTAAGATCTTTTGGCAGCCTGGTTTCCTGTTGCTGAGCACAGCCTGTGGAGCAGAGCTGTGATATCTTCTCGCTAGTGCAAGGTTTGGGAGGGAAGGCAACTGCATTCTGCAGGAGCTGGAGCTTTCAGGGATTCTTCACACTTTGAATCTGATAGAGTGCAATGTAATAGACAAGCCTGAAGGGATTCTCAGCTATGGATCCCCGTAACAAAGTCTGCATTTAAGGAGAAAATGCACCAGCTGAGATGATAAAACAAAATGTTTCCAGTGGCTGCTATCTGCAGGACAGAAGAGCCTGATCTGAAGGGAGATGCTGAAGAGAGATGTCATCCCTACCTCAGGGAGACAGCTGACTTCATCAGCTCCTAAGGATGCTGCCTTCCACATCTCAGCATCACAGCTGGCTCTCACTTTAGAAGCCTGCCCCAAACCTGAGGGAACACAGCAACAGTGCTCATTGCATCTCATGGAACACATCACCACAGGCCCAGCCAAGGGCACCAGTTTGCTCGTGGGCTTAGCACCAGAAACACAGAGGATGGCAAGACTCAGCACTGAGAGAGACCTCAGCAGGTCAGGGAGCAGAGCAGGTCAGAGAAAGGATGCCCTCTGAGCTGCCCCAGAGAAACAGAACTATAGAACCTTGAGAACAGAACCTGTAAAAAGGGGCACAGCTGTTTCTAATGACCCATTTGACACAGAGGTCTGCAGAGAACTGCTCAGATTTGGCCACAGAAGAGGCCATACTCAAAATTCTGTATCAATATTACAAAGGGTTGGACAGAAGGGAATTTGGTCAAACCTGGCACTGCAGACTTGGGGCTTCTTTTAAAGAGACTTTCCAGAACAGGCTTCCTGTGAAAGCCAAGCAGTGCCCAGTGAAAGCCAATCCCATGGCAATGTTTGCCAGCATCTCCATGACATTGGGGGTTATTATATCATTCAATAGCTGACACTGAGCAATTAATAACTCCTTGGTATAGTTCTGATCAGACTGAGGTATCCAGAGGCTGCAGAGTGCGGGCATTGGGGCATTGGGGCATTTTGCCCATTGGGGCAAAAGGAGGAAGAGGAGTCCTCCAAACACCCTTCCTGGCAGTGGTCCTGGTGGCAGAAGAGAATGATCCAGAAGAAAATGTTTCATTTTGTTTTCCTTTCCTGCAGTGCCACCCCACTCCCTTGGGATCAGACTGAAAAGGGGAATGCTCTGTGTGGCTTCTCAGAGGGCTTGAACATTTATCTGTAGGTCTTGTATCAGAGTGGTGCCTTGTGCTGCTTTGTCAGCTGTTGGCACAGATTGCACCTGCAGTCCGAGAGGGTGAAGCGTGGCAGGCAGTGAAGCAGCATTTTAATTAACAAACAAACAAAACAAATAAAAGAGAACAGGCTTGTGAAATATGTCCTGATGTGTCCTGCTCAACAGGACATCACAGAAGGAGATTAAATCTGGCTGCACACCTCCTTTCTCTCCAATTCCTTCTGCTCAAGAAACAAACCCAGCCTCACACAGCTGACCTGGCTGCTGAAGAAAGGAAGAGAGAAACGCTCCCATTTTGTTGTCGTTGTAACCACTGAGGCTACAACTTGACCCAAACATCTCAGTGGTTACCCAGGGATGCAAAGTGAAAGCTGCCAGAGAGAGGCAACCATGCTGGAGGGGTTTTGCTTCAATTGCTCTGCTGAGATGCTCTCCTGTAACAAAACCAAACACACACATGTGCACAAACAGAGCTCAGGAGTCAAACTAATATGAAACACTTCCCTGCAGTTGCAAGGACTTGACCAAGACCCTCATCCTTTCAAGTGTGTTAGATTTCAGGAACAGAAAGGACCTCTAGTTTGTGTAGCCCGAGTCTTCTCCAGAGCAGAAGCCACATGCTTTCAAGCAGTTGCTTCTGTGTTGACCCTTGGCTTTGCCTTTCAGAGCAAACAATAAGATTGGCTCCTCAGGTACAAAGAAGAAAGAGTGAAATGTAGATTGTGGAGTTAATGATGTTTGATGTGCCACATCTTCCTCCTTGCTCAACATTAACTCCTTTATACCTTCTGACATGCAATAGGGGCAGAGAAAACCTGGTACAGGCAGTTTTCTGCAAGCCTTCAGAGGGATTAGGACAGGGACACTCTGCTGATCTCTGCTCTACCTGGTTTGAGGCTTGTCTCCTGATTTCCATATTTCTTCCCCACCACTGTGATGAAGTCCTTTGCCACCCAGCCATGCTGTCCCAGTTTCTCAGGATATTGCATGACAATCTGTTGGATTGAGAGGAGCTGTCCTCCTTTCTAAAGGGGTCTGTGTCACCTGGGGATGAGTGTAACATGGTGAACATCATCCCAGCACCCTCTGGAGCTTCTGTGTACTCTTTGTTGCTGAGCTGACTTGAGCAGCCTGGGTTGCTGGGAGCTGTCCCTGCCTTTTCATGTGATCCACACTGAGGCTGAGTTAAGTTTGAAAGGTCTCACAAAATGCAGTTCAGGTCCTTGAAGGTCAGCTGTTTATTCCATCTTGGGCTCAGTTTGTGGCATCATCTGGACCAAAGGGTGGACAGCCAGCAGAAGGGAGAGTTGTGTGCAGAAAGTCCAGAAACCAAAACAGACTCAGAGAATCACAGGATGGGTAGGGTTGGAAGGGACCCTCGAAGGTCATCTGCAGTCCCCCTATAGGCACATCTCCAGCTAGATCAGGCTGCCCAGGGCCCCATCAAGTTTGACCTTGAATGTCTCCAGGGAGAGGGCCTCAAACACATCTCTGCGCAACCTGTTTCAATATATCAACACTCTCATTGTGCAGAACTTCCTCCTTGTACCTGATGATGGTTTACTGCAGGAAAGGTCCTGGGTCTGCCAGCAGAGCACAGCCACAGAGTCCCATGAATTCTGAGCAAACTCAGCCAATAACCTTGTCCAGGATGTAAACCCCAGAGTGACTAGGGCTGGAGGGACGTGGTGCAGGCGAGAGGCGGTGCCGGCGCTCAGCAATAACAATATTGCTAATTACAGATCCAATAACTAATGCTGTGAGTGCCTCTGGAGCACAACACAGCCTCGTGGCACTGTAAACACAGAGAACAGAGCTGGCAAGCAGCAGCCCTGGAGCATGGCAGCCTGGTGGGAAGCCAGGCTGCAGCCACAGGCAAATGAAAGGAGCAAGATGTCCTTCTGATCCCTTCCTAGGTGGCTTCTGCACAGCATTTCTGTTAAAGCCTCACTGACTGTACACATACATTGAAAACAAATTAGAGTTATAAAAATATTCATTTCTAGGCTTCAACAGTCCTGGTTTAGGGGAAAATCAATTTAAAAATTAAAAAATAATAATAATTAAAGAAGAAAGCCTGCTCAAAACTAAGGCAAATCTGTCCCTCAGACACGTCAGATGTCTTCTAAAGCTACCCGTTTGCTTTTGGGAGTCTTTGAAATACTTCTTACCATTTTTTCATGTATTGGAGGCAGTTTACAGAAGCTCTCTGCATGTCTATTTAATGCCCCATATTTGCAATCAAACATGGGATCATTTATAGCGAGGGTGCTGCAGTTGCCAAGTCTGTCTCAGGCTAGATTTCTGAAGGCAGCAAGCAGTGCCATTTATCTCTGCTGGCTGCCAGAGAGCTCTGCTCCTCCTTCTAGCCTAACCTTTAACCAGAGCCTGCTTTGACCCAGGCAACAGTTGGCAGCCAGGTTTGCTTCAGCTTGTGGCTGTGCCCACCGTGCTGCAGGCCCTGTTTCAGAGCTGCACTCCTCTTGGTTGCATCTGAGTGGAGATCACCAATTCTGCTACAGGGATAACCCTGTTGTAGTTTTGCAACCCAGAGCACTCCCATCACCATGCTGAGGAAGAGCTCCTGACCAGCTCCCCACCAGCACCACCTTCTCCAGTGTTTGCTGGCTCAGATACCTCCTGCTTTGGGGCAGTGGTACAGGATTACACAAACCCCTATGAGCATCTCCAGAGAGCAGACAGAAAGGGTTAAACAAAATCAACCCTGACAATGCTAGAAACAGTTCTCTCAGTGTGTGTTGGTTCACTGCTCCACAGGGCATAGCAGATGTTGTGTCTGGTAGTAAGAAGGGCCCAGGAGGTGTGAGCTGTCAATCACTTTTTTCCTAACTACAGGCTGTGCTATGGATATGAAGCACGACTAAAACAATCTGTCTCAGCTGGGGTGTGTGAGGTATCAATAACCCTTGGCAGAGGTGTCAAGAGCCTTGCTGGAATCAAACCACCCTGCTGACCAGCTGCTTAGCAAGTTAACAAGGCAGCATTCAGCTCTCCTGCCCTCCCAGCCCAACAATTAACACAACTGGAGCTGGGCTGCAGCGGGAGGCTCCTCGGCGCCGACAAAGGATGTGGAGCTGATCCGGCAGCAGCCACAGCAAAGGGCAGGGTCGGGAGAGAGCAGGGCAGAGGAAAGGGCTGCTTTTCTAACCAGATCCGTGGATAAATATTAGGCAATACTCATCAAAACCGGGTGGACTCCAAAACATGGGTTTGTGAGGTGTTTTCATGCAGGAGGCCAGTCTGTAGAGCAGAGGGAGAGCTCCAGTGAGGATTAAGCGCTGTAGGGAAGGCAGAGGAAGGTGGATTTAAACAACAGCAGGAGCAAACAATGCAACTGGAGAGTTGTGTGGCACTGGCAACCCAAACAATAGCTGTGCGGAGGCTTGTTGCAGTCAGCCATGTGCTGCTGGGGCACCAGAGAGCAGCCAGGTCGGGAAATGAGCAGACCACACTTGGAAAGTCCTAAAGGTCCTGTGCTCCTGGGTCATGTTCCACCCAGCCCTGTTCCTATGTAAGTGCAGGAGAAATGCATTCAAGCCAGGGGCTCCGGGGGGCTCTCCCAGGGAAGGTTCTGGCCTGTTTGCAGAGCTCAACAAGATTTTCATTTGACAAACTGCTAAGTCCTGCTCTGGCAACTAATGCTTTTCCTGAGCCCCCAACACATATTTTTTGTGTTTTGTTTTGAAAACTGAATTACTTTCAAGTCTTTCTGTACTCTGCATTGCTTTATTTGGTGGTTTTGCTCTCAAGGGCATCAACCGGTGATTATACACTGCTCCACTCCACCAAAACCAGAACAGAGCACATGGTGTACAGCAAAACATGAATATTAGCTTTAAACAATTTAATGTTGTTTGTCTTTGCTTTGAAATTCAATAATGCCATCAGCCCAGAAGACCTTTTAGAGCAGAGTATTTCACATGGTGAAAGCTGCTCTCTGCCACAAAAGCACAGCAGCTGTGGCTCCTGCAGATACTCTTAAAGACAGATACAATAAAACACTGGGAGGGAGTAGGTCGACACAGGAGCATGAAATGGACGAGATGAAGCCCTTTGTCACCATCAAATAGGCTGGAAAGTTACTATAGTAACATACAGTATTAAGCTCCAGGTGGATTGACTTAATGTTGACTAAACAAAAAGAGGTTAAGGGAAACCAAACTGATAATTATTACACTTCTCCCCCAAAGGTTTGCCAGGATGCTGTTATTTCGATGGAGCCAAGCTGCACAAACTGCTGAGGGCCATTCTGGTGAGCGGCTCTTGCCTCGGAAAGCCTGCAAGTTTTAAGCAGGATGTGGAGGTGTGGAGGGGTTTGCTGTGCCTCCAAAAGACACTGCAGCAAAGCCAGGCACAAGCCCCTTGACCAGTGCCCCTTCAGGATCACCACTTCTCCAGGGTGTGAAAGGTGGAAGGAGGGAACGTTCCCGCTCATCCTGAGCTAAATGGATGATGGATGGGAAGGATGTATGCCTCTAGAGACTTTGTTTTGCTCTTCCCTCTCAAAACCAGCCTTTGCATCTAACAAACTAGCAGGGTAGGCTCTCCTCATTACAAACTGAGCCTTGGCCATGGAGCAGGAATCCATCCTGCCCTCGCTGTTTATTTCTCATTACATTCTTCACTGTGGGAAGAAGGTGCCTGACAGCTTCTGAGGGAGATGCTTCTGGCTGCCTCTCCACCCTTCTCTTGTAGCTGTGTGTCAAGGAAATCACTTTGCCCCGTGGAGAACTCTGGTGTGAGGAATGCTTGTCTTGCCTTGTCTTTTCTCCAGAGGCCATTCCCTTCACTCCCTTGAGTCTGGGAATTTAAAAATCTGAGTATTTCAGTGAAATTCCTAGTTTTATTCTGAAACTTCTGATGCTGTCAGAATTCACACCTTCTACCAGAACTGCAATTTCATCTCTCTGGTGTAGTTAGTGAACTCCAAGCTGCTGCCCTATAAATCTTTAAAGGTTGCTGTTCAAAGAGGGAAAGAGCTCGTGTTGGTTCCAATTGAACAGACCACAGTGGCTCTTCCCTTGATAAAAAGCAGCAGGTACAAATCAGAAACTCACCCAGACAGTCACTGCAAAACTGTCAAAATCCTCTCATCTGTGCCATAAACTTAGGCTCAGCAAGGCTTGGATTAATCCCACAGTGTCAAGGAGAAGAGAAAATGTGCTAATTGCATTCAGGACAGATGAAGTTTAGCCTTGGCCAGTAAAACAAAAAAGGGCAAAAAAGGTTTGAAACATCAAAAGTCTGAGACAGCTTTAAGCTGTACTTGTGGATGTGGTTCAAGGACAACTTGGGGAAAGACAGCATATGAAGGATAGGAGGAGAAAATAATTGGAGCTCTAAGTAGGTGAGGAATTCCTTGTGGTTAGTGCAGCCTCTTGGCTGATAACACAGCAACCAGGAGAGCAGTGTCTCTGGAAAGCTGAGGGAAGGATGAAGCAGCTGGGCAGAGCCTGCTGGCTGAACACCCAAGGGTTCCTCATCCCAAGAAGATATTTCCTCTAATTTGGCAGGAACGTGACATGGCCACATGCCAGGGAATGTGGTGAGGTGTGCTCAGAGGAACCCCAACCAAGCTCAGATGCAGTGTTGAGAGCTTCAGTGGGAGCAAATACCCTCACCTGAAGAGGTACCAAGTGCTCTTGTTCAAGTCTCCTAGGGAATGGTCTCCGGTTGGATGAGCTCTGTAGAAGGACCTGGCACAAGGTGGAGCTGTCAGAACGACAGCACCAGAGCCTGGTCAGCTTTCCCAGGGGCAGGTGGATTCTGGGCACTCATGAAAAAAGTGTAAGCAATGAACATGCAAAGGAAAGCCCAAGTCCTCCAGTTCCCCTGGTGCAGTGTTGTGTCCCCTCAGTGGCTATGGCACATCACAGATAATTCTGTATCCTGCAGGACATCTGGAGGACAAGATTGGGCCCCTTTGTCACCCACACTGGGCACGAGTGCAGCACTCACGGTCTCCTTTCCCCAAAAGCCTCTTTTACCTTCTCTTGTGTTGCTTGGGTCAGCTGTAGGGATGAAAACCCCTCTCTGACCCCTCCTGTCCAGAGAGGATCACTTTTGTGTGTCATTGAGCAGAGCAGCAGCTGGAAGCCCACCATGTCCTGGGGTGGGTCTGTGCTCAGATGCCATCTATATAATTTCCGCCCCCGTGTCTTAGGAGCTTCTTCAAGAGGATGCTGTTTGCACTGCCTGCTCCTCCTGAGGGCAAGGGATAGCATGGGAAGAGTCACAAAGATCTGGGGGTTGGTTATTGGGGGTTTTAATTATTTTAGCAAAGAGGTGACACAGAGCCTGACCTGAGACAGGACAGGGAACTGCAGCCTGAAGGGACTGGATTTGCAGAACAGCTGCTTCTTGCTTTTTCACTTCAGCAGCTCACGCTGGCCTTGCTTAGGAGTCATTGCAGATGAGGAGACAATGTGAATTATAACCCTGCTCCAAGCACTACTGCTTCTGTGACTTTGGGCATGCCACTTAACCCCTCGGAGCTTTATTTTCCCTATTATCTGAGACTAATGGTATTTTACCTGTCTCAGACCACAAGGGAGCTATGAGGCTTAATTAATGTTTGCAAACTGGGTTGTTGCATAGCATAATTAAATAGCATTTCCAAAGTTTAAAGAAGTAGAAAGTCTGAAGACCCATCAGCAGTAAAAATGAGATGAGGACTGAGAATGCCCTGATTCCCAGGACAGTGCTTAATTCTCTCAACCATATGGCTTTGGAGGGAACAAGCAGCACTGAATTGCCTTCAAGAACCTTTTTCAAAGTTCAGGGATGGGGATTTAAAAGCAAAGGAGGCCATTCACAACTTTAAAGAACGTCCAAACAGAAGCATTGTTTTGATTCCTGGATAATCATTTCCTTCTTGTTTTGTTGGGTGAAACTCTGCCACCTTTTCAGAGGTTCTTCAGCTGCCAGCCAAGAGGCTTTTGCTGAAAACAGCCAACCCTGCCTGGTCCTAACACTTCTCATGAGCTACAGCTGTCCTTGCTTCAGCATCCAATAGCTCTGCTCCAATTTCATTTGTGGTATCCAAGCTGCAATTGTCTGGGACAAAGCAGAGGTGGTGGAACTGTCCAGCTGCTCCACAGGACCAGACCGATCCAGACTGAGCCAGACTGATCCAGACTGATCAGGTGTGCCCTGCCCTGGCACTTCTGGATAATTCCTCCCTAGCAGTCTGGGGGATTTAGCCAGGAAGTGGAAATACGCCCCTAAAGCAGAGGGGTCTCTGCCCTTCTGAGCGGTGCCCTGGGCAGTGCTGATGTGGGGACGGCCCTGATGCCACGGGCACTGGGGCACAGTGCCCTTGGCTCACTTAACTCTGTGTCTGCATGGCTTGGGGCAGGGAAAATGCAGGTGGGGAGAGACTGAGCAGAGTTTTGTTCTAACGTGGTTAAACATTGCTTCATGTTTAGAGAACATTGCTTCCTGTATTCCTGCTCTTGGGATGGAGGCCACAGGAGCCCTTTCAGGCGGAGGCAGGAGGATTTGCATTTTCTGCTTTCCATGGGCTTCCACAGCAGAAAGGAAAACTCATTATAAGCATTAATTTCATGTAATTGCCTCCCAATTTTTTCCTATATTGAAATGCTTATTTTGGAAGAAAATGTTACAGGGAGGGTTTTATGCTCTGGGTGTAATAAAAATGTGTGATATCAGTCTTATGTTGTTAAGGCCTGCTTCAAGACATGTGTGATGAAGCTCCAGCTTATTTATTTGGGGTTAAAAATTGCATTTTAATTTCCAGCAGAGTTGAAGGGCTGTAATTATTGGGATCATGGGCTTGTGATTTCCCTCTAGATGGAAACACATATATTTTATTTTCCCAGTATTCAGGCCTTAGTTTTACCTCTCTTTCAAATTCTTGGAAGAAAGGAAGGAATTTGTAAACAAAAGGTTGTAAAAATGGATTTTTTTTTCTTGAAATAAGAGCTTGAACTTGTTTTCCTTCCTTCCCCCCATATAAAAAGCAGACTAAGAAGTTACTAGAAATGAAATATTTATTAGTGTATCACAATTCTGTGGTGATAACACTCCCTAAAAATAATGCAGTTCAAATCCTAAGGGATCTAATTTATTTGAAGTAAAGTCTCTTAGATAAAGGTATCTCAGAGAGGTTCAGATGGGACCTTCCCTATCAGATTGGAGCCTGTGTATAATCACAATGGCTCCTGCAGATGATAGGGCAGTTCAAAGCCTAGCAGCTGCAGCTGCACAGTCAGGATCTGTTGGCACCTCGTGGAGAGTCCTTAGAGAATGATCACGGCACAAGAAATGGAGCATTCATGACTGCTTCCACCCAGTCCCAGCCATGCCTGACCCTGCCTGCTTCTCTCCTGGCTCACTCCCTTTGTTTTCTACAGCCTGACAATAATGGCTGGGCTCAGGGTGGCTTTCCAGAGCTGCAGGACTGAGACAGAGAATTCCCACCATGCAGAACAGTGTTACAGAGCAGAATGGTGAAGTCATTCTAACCACAGGGGCACAGAACTCACTGGGTTGGAAGAGACCCTTGAAGACCACCTTGTCCAATCCCCCTCAGTGAGCAGGGACGTCTCCAGGTTGCTCAGGTACACATCAAGTTTGACCTTGAATGTCTCCAGGGATGGGGCCTCAACCACACCAACAGCCTGTCCCCTTCTCTCAGCAAAAAGGTACCTGTTAAGTCTGTCCCACCTCAGGATAGTGGCTGAGGAGGCATCAGCAGGGCAGGAGAACACATCTGCAGATGACTGTGGGTGCCCACATCTGAGCCATAGGTACTGATTAAATAATTACCTTAAAAAGTCCTTGGCTCCCAGACCTGCCAGACCAGTCAAAAAGTAAAAACAGAGAAAGTACTGGAGCAAAATCCCTGCACATGGATCTGAGACATCACCAGCACCTTCTCATCTCACTGCCATTTTATTTCACTCCTGTAGGCTTCATATCTCACTGCACACCCCAAAAATATCCCATGGGAAGGGCTTCAGCCTAGCTGCTGCCAAGAAGCTTCACCCTTCTGAGCAGCATCAGTGTCACCCTCATGCCCACATGGTCAGCACTATCTGATGCCTTTGCTGGGAAGCAGGAACACAGCAACATTTTCAGGCTGGTACCCAGCGCCGTGTGGCTCCTGTGAATCTGTGAACTGCAGCACAATGATCAAATTAAGAGGCATTTCAGGAGGAGCGCCCCTCGGGCTGATGAGTAATTAGTAGTCTCTCACTCTATCCTTTCCTACTAATAAAAATCATGCCACTGTTGTTGAGCGTGCTAATAAAACCCTTTCCCTGACCCCAAGGTGGCTGGGAGTGAAACACCAGGACAAAGCTGCTGTGCAGATGCACACCTGTGCTACTGAACCCTCTGGGCACAGCAGCACTGCCACCAGAGCTCCAGTCGGAATGGTGCAGCACTCCTGCTCTCTCCTTCCTCTGCAATTCAGCTTGCTGAAGGAAACCCCCAGCCTGGAAAACTCACCAGGCTTTGGGTTCAGCTTCAGTGTGCAATGCGCACAGGAAGGTGAGGATGCTTTGGGGCCTTTGCTGGACACTCAGAAGCAGAGCATTCATTGTTACCTGGAATAGTCTTTGTTTAGGACAAGAGCAAATGGCCTCCAGTTGTGCCAGGGGAGGTTTAGGCTGGATATTAGGAAAAATTTACTGCAAGACTGGTCAGGCATTGGAACAGGATGCCCAGGGAGGTGGTGGAGTCCCCATCCCTGGAGGTGGTCAGACGATGGCTCTTTGGGACATGGTTTAGTGGGCATGGTGGTGTTGGGCTGATGGTTGGACTTAATGATATTAGAGGTCTTTTCCAGCCTTCATGCTCCTGTGATTGCATGATGCTGTGATTCTTGCATTATAGCATTCAGAGTGGCCCAGAATGCCGCAGGGTTTCTGCACATCCTTACCCAAAGCTTGCTCTCAGGATTTGAGTTCAGCCTGGACACCAGCTCGCCCTGTGCTGTGTTGGCACAGCCTCCTTATTGTGATCTGTGCCTGCATTCAATCCTCTAACAGTGTGGGTGACGTGCAAGAGCAAGCTGCCATCGTTGTGGACGAGCAATGGACAAGCTTCTCATGGTCAGCTGTGGCACAGCTGTTGTGTCTGTAAAGGCAGAGGCACATTTCTCACAGTGAGTGAGTGGCAGAAGTGTGCCCAGCTCTGCAGCAGCATCAGCCTCTCCCCTAATGCAGTGACAGATCTGTGGGACCACATCCCAGGGCTTGTTTGTGCTCACTTTGACTGGCTGTGGAAAGCATCCAGGCACAGAGGCAGGAGGAGAGGGCTTGTTTGAGTTTTAGGTTCATGAATTATATACAAACATTGGGGATTAATTTACAGTAGCAAGCAAACAACAAGAGCTTTCCAAAATGGCTCCCAAGAGCACTTCCAGGGAAAGTGCTCCCACTAATTTGCACTAATATGAAAGGCAGAACAAGGTTCTTCTGTAAACATGTTTCTGAAAGCACTTTGTGAGTGAGTGGTGAGGAGTGAGCAGGTGCTGAGGGCTGAAGGAACAGGCTGTCAGACCAGGAACACTCTCTGGGGGCAGCAGAATGTGTCTCAGGTCTGGGCTGGCTTTGGAGCAGGCCTTTGCATCCTTAGGATGCTGCAAAGTCTGCTTCTTGCCTCTGTGCAGCTGCACGTGTGAGAACGTGGCCATATCCAGGTGCTTCAGCCCAGCCCTGCTCTCCTGAAGCTGTCAGCCAGCAGACACACTTGGTCAGGTCAACTGAAGGGCTAACCTGTCTGGCCCACACTTTGCCTTTCTGCTTTGCTATGCCACAGGAGTCTGGGGCTTTTTAATCAGCCCAGTGTGAGGAGGCACTTCAGATATCCTTCAGAGCAACAGCTGCATTTTGCCTCTCCTTTAACACAGTCTCCAGCAAATAATTAAGACCAATTGCTAGGGGTAAGGAGAAAGCCAGCTTAGAAAAGGTTAATTAGAAAGGAAATGCTGGCATTCTGGACCATCTGCAGGTTGGGCATCTCTGAACTTGGTCCTGTCTTTCTCTGCAGAATGGACTTTTGCCTTGCTTGCTATAGGGAGGGAGAGCGATGTTGTAAATGAAAATGTTACACAAGGGTGAAAGAAAAGAGATGCAGCAGTTAGCACAGTCCAGCCAAGAGGCCACCTGCACAGGCTGGATCTACTCTCACCCTGCAGGGAGGACTCATCTGACCAGCACTGAGAGAGCAGACAAGCTGACAGCAGCACCGACCTTTGAAAGCCACAGCAGTAACTTATTCACTTGAAAACATTTCCAGTGCACCAAATGCAGAACAGGTTTCTTTCAGTATCAGCACTGCAGACAAGGTCTTTTCATGTGTTTCTTACTTTTACTACATTGGACAAATATCTTGGGCTTAGACCTCTTTGAAAATAAAGGCAAGAAGAAAATCAGGAGTGTATCAGCTGAAAGCAGAATGAACAGGTTCTGGGGCATGCGGAGGAAATGGTGTTTGGGAACTGCTCTCCACTCTGTCATAGATAATATTCCAGAGCCAACAGACAGCAGCAAGGCAAAGCAGGTGCTGCTGAACTCATCTCTTGTTTTGTAGTCACTTGAAGTTCCAGAACAGTGTTGGAAGACTTAACTTCAGACTTGCTGGTTTAGCCTCTTTGAGAGCCATGGGACTAGCTGTAGAGTCAGCAGCTTTGAAGACGTCCAGGCTGGATCCCCATCAGCAAGCACATCCCTGTACCAGTACCCTGAGTCAATTCTCCCACAGCCCAGCTCACTCATTTTCACAACAGCTTGATGGATGCTGTTGTTTTGATTAAGTAGGAGAGTGTGAAGAACACTGCCTACGACAAGGCTGTTGGGACAAACCTCAAAAGTTAATACTCATGAGAGTGGGGAGTGTGTTTGAAGAGCTGGGTCCTGTTTCTCTGGCCAAACCAACCATCCCAGAGCTTGAATGATGCTCTGTTTCTCTTCTCCCAGTGTCCCAGACAGACCCTGTGGTTTGAAATGTTCTCATGACAGAGGTGTAGGGAGCCACAGATGCTGCACACAGAGAGTACAATACTTGGCTGACCCACAGCTGGGCGCTTCACTAGGAATCCTGGCAGCACTTGCATCTTTCTGCATGACTTGGTACTCTTAAACTCTGTCTGTTTAAGAGCTGTCAGATGCTCCTCTCTGGTTAAACCCTTCCCCAAACTCACACTGTAGCATGAGAACTTCTGAGCACTCACAGCTCAGTAAAGAATTCACTCACAAAGTCAAACACACCCCCATGGCTGAAACACAGCAATTAATGGTCAAGAGAAAGAGGAGAAAGTAACGTACATGGAAGAGACCTGGATCAGGCACAACATGGTCAAACATTTATTATGGGGAATTAACTGACAAGGGGAACAATAGCTAACAATGCCAGGAGAGATGAAGCTTTCTCTGCATCTCCTAGCATGGCCCCTTCAGGGGTTTCTCTGAGGGTAGCTGCTAAAAGGTCACAGACATTGCCTCATGTCTGGGGCCTCTTCTGCATTTATACCCCTTCCCTCCAAGGAGAAAAATGTGCTTCAAGAAGTGGTTAAACCCCCCAAAACACAACAGAAGGACCTGCAAAGGCAAGGAATTCTACAGCTGCCAGTGCTGCTGCAGCTGATGAATTATTTTTCTGCAGCATGCTTGCTAAACACAAACAATTCTCTCCTGCAGCCCACAAATGCCTGTGCATAAATCTCTGCATTACTGTGGGGCTAGTGCTGCCAAGCTGTGCTCCTATCTGCTCTCCTAACAGCCAGAAGGGCAGAGCAGTGCTGAGCTCAGGTGAAAGATTACTGGACCAGGTTTATTTCATTCAAAGCTATTTTACTCCATTTACTTGAAGTGCTTCAGACAAGGTGGTCTCAAATTCTTTTAACGACATTGACATAAATTTTTGAGTGAGGCATCACAAAAAACCCTCAACACCAACTGGAGATGCATCAGCAACTGCATGAAAACCATTTGTCTCCCTCTAGTTCATCTCTCATACCAAGCCACTCATGTACAGCCCATCTCTAGGCATTAAAGATCATCATTCCTAACTGGTTTATGACCCACTTTTTAACTGCAAAACGAGCAAAAGTAATTAAGCCAAATTGAAACTATTACAGGAAAACAATATCCAATAACTGAGGTGCCCAAAAGTTTTACTGTGCCCTAAGGAGAAAAAAAAAAAATAATAAAAACCTGCCTTAGCAGCAGTAATATTATTCCACATGTTACAGTCATCCCTGCGAGCCAGCCGAGCTCAAATTAATTGTAGTGCCTAAACTTTTCTTCTCGGAGCAAATGAAAGATCTGCTGCTGTCAACACTCGAGCGCAGCCCCGCCGACACTTCAGCACCGAGAAGGGTGAGACATCCTGCCCCGGCTGCCTCCTGCTAATTAATCACTCTGGTATTTAGGACCATTCAAGCAGACAAATTAATGGAGAATAATTAGTGTATCTTTGTTCCAGCTCAGCTTTGCACACCAGACCCCGGGAGGGAGCGAGGGGAGGATGCCATTAGCATGCACCCAGCCTCGCTGCTGCTCAGCAAGTTCTGCCGAGATTAAGAGAAAAGCCAAATTAGTAGTCGTGTGGCTGGGGTTAGGACATCTCTCGGCAGAGAAAGCTCTCTGTTTGGGTATCAGCTTTCAGGAGCGAGTTGTTAATCCAGATGTTACCCTTCATAAAGAACAAAACACAATTAAACCCTCCTCCTCTCCCACGTGCGCACAAAAGGCAAGCGAGGAAATGCTGCTTTGCATCACAACAACTCAGCTGCACTTTGGCTGCTGCTACGTACCCAGAACTCATTCGAAACCTTCAGCTTCCCCTTCCAGATCGTTTTGGAGCAGCATTATCCTTCACTGGGAGCGCAGGGGAGGACATGGCAAAGAACATTCACCCTGTGCTTACTGCAGTCAACAACGGTTTTGAGGGATTTTATGTGATGGCTTTGTAGGGAGAAAAGAAACCTCCACAAGTCCTTCAAAGAGCCTGGACAGTGTCAGACTGGCATTAATTGTAAACTCAAACCCAAATCAAATCGTGTAGCAGACTGAAGTATTAAAACAGAGTTGCCAAAGAGAACAATGTGTTCAAGTCCCTGGCACAGGCATCTGTAACAAAAGATCTGTTTGCACACAGTCCATAAAATGTTTTCTCCTTTTCACGCAGAAGAGCTTGTGGTGCCAAAATTCTTCTCAGGATAAGATCCATAAGAATTTGACTCCCATCTGGAAGGAGGTGATCATGGCTGACTCACAAGGAGGTGACCATGGCTAATTAATTCACTTTGGCATCATCACAAGCTTAAAGTGGTGAATGCTACTTGGAAGGAGTGGACCCAAAAGCAGTGCACTGCTAATTCCTGTGGCTGTTCCAGTGCCATTCCAGATGTTCTCACCAGTATCCAGCCTCTCTGAGAGGTGCTAAAACCTAGGAGAACAGAGCTTCTTGCAAGACCAGGACATAAAGCAGCTCCATGCTCAGGCAGGTTTGATGTTAAAACTTGCTGCTCAGGCCTGCTTGTAGTGAATGGAGCATGCAGTCAGGAATGCCCCATGGCTCACAAAGCCCAAGAGTGTTGAGGGGATGGGGGTGGGTGACAAGGGTCAGGGGAAAAGAGCAAGAGAGACCACACAGTGAGAAAAGCCGACCACACTCAGGAGCTGCAGCAGTCCTGGGCAAGCCTCTGAAACCTCTCTTTTTTTTGGTGAGGACACAATAATGCGCAGGCTATAAAACTGGGCTAAGTGCACTTTATCCTTGTGCAGTGTGAGCAAGGGGGTAAGAGGAGGGGGAAGAATCCCACCCAGGCTTGGATGTGACCTGGTGACATGGGATACTGTTTTAACACAGCTCTGCAGGGCTTCATAAAAACGTGATATTTCTGTTTACAGTGTCAGGGGAGGACACAGCCACCCAAGCACGACCCCTCCCAGCTCCTCGCTGGGGGGCAGAGCACAGCTCCCTACAGCACCCAGCTACTGAGCGTGGAGGAGCAGATGCCAGCCTGGGACTGGGTTTCCTGGGGCTTTGAAGGTGCCTAATCCTCATTAAAGGTAAATCCCAGCGTAGGAGGGGCAGGGCTGACATCAAGGCACCTGGCCATGACTAAAAGAGCTGGCCCCATGTGCGGCTGCCGCTGAGCAGCAGAATGTAATTTAGTGGCACCAGCAGGAGCAGAGGTCAATGATTTTATATTAATGGGGATCACGACAGCCCTAAGCTGCGGCGTGCCTCGAAATAAGTGTTGTACAAGGCAGCCAGGAGAGCTGGGCAGAGGAAATGAGCTGTGTCACTGTCTCCTCATGCCTCCAAGCAAACACTGAAATGTTTAAAGCTGCTATAGACTCGAAGCCATAATATTTCACAAACAACAATTACCTGTTTTAATCCAAAGAGCTGAGCAGCTTGTGAATTATTACATTTCCTGGCAGAATTCGAACAGAAATGGAAAATGAAAGGTGTGTGGTGTTCAGATTGCAATCTAAACTGAGGGAGATGTGGAGGAAATGTGATAATTCCCTCTCTCCCCCCCACCCCCAAAAAAAAAAAATAAAAAAAGAATGCACTTTGGAATGAATCATTTGCATGCAAGGATTACAGTCATGTGGCATTAAATCACAGTGCATCAGTGAGCAATCCCTGCCAGTATCACCTAACGAGAATCACAGACTCAGCCATGCAAAAGGGTCCGAGTCTTGATTAAAAGATCCTCTGGTGTTTTAATACCTAGGCTCCAGACCTTGAAGTAGATTCACATTTAATCAGGCTTCTTTGTGGAGATGAAATGTGAGCTCTTCTGTGGCTTTTTGGAGGATTTAAATCTGGCCTTTCATGTAAGTGCATGACACAGCAATCCTTTACACGGATCAATAGCTAACTCGAGGGGTACCTGAGGGCCTAAATGAGGATTTCTGGGTGGGGGTTAGCATTAGCATTGTTATTGTATTGCATGGGCACCAACGGTGTGCTGGGTGCTGCCCAGATCCGTGGTGGAGATGTGACATTTTCAGCAAAGAGATTTTCTTCTGAGATTCTATCTGCATGAGCCAGCATAAAGAGACCAATGTTGCATCCTCCCCACTAATTCACAGCAAATTTAAATTGCTCTTCACTCACAACTGGTGCTGGAGCCTTTTTGCTGGCTGTTACAAAAGATACCAGCAGCTGGAGTTGGGATGGCATCTTGTGGATCTGCTCTGAAACATTGCCTTGTGGTGCACGAAGGCACAAAGTGCTCTGGTGGCTGAAATGAAAGCAAGGGACAATGATGGTGGCAAAGCAGAGGTGGAGGATGCAGGGCGCTGACTCGGCATCTCCTGGCTCTGCCAGTGACATCCTGCCCCCTATGACAGCAAGGATAGACAGCAAAAGCTGGGCTGGATGCTGGATGAGCACATCAGCTGGCTTCTCAGACAGACCTCGTAGAACTGCTGGCACAAAATCAAGGTCCCTCTGCCCCCTGCTGCTGGGCAACAACTCCCTTGCCTTGCCAGCCATGCAAACCCACTGCCCAGGGCCACAGACTGGCAGCCTCTGGCTGAGCAGGCAGGGGGCGGAGGCAGGAGAAGCCCAGGAGCTGCAGAACATTGGGTGGGCTTGGAACCATGCCAGGCCCAAAAGCAGGGTTGTGAGATCTCTACTCCTTTCCCTAGCATGAAGATTTCACTCAGAGAAGCCTTGCAGGAAGCTGAGGATTGATTTGAGACACAGGACTTGGCTGCCACTGAGTTTCCTGGCTAACCCTTTTAAGCAGTTTTTAAAAGCAGTGTAGTATGAGCCCCACACAGGTGTTAATTAGCTGATAATAAGCGGTAATGGCCCAACCTTGGCACCGAGAGGGGCACTCACAGCCTGGTGATTGCAGCTCTCCACCAAAGGCAAGGGGATTCCTGACAGCCAGGCAGCAGCTCCAGTCTGCTCTGCTGGGAAGAGCCCAAGGGACAGCAGGGCACTCTCCTCTCCCTTGCCTTCACCTGCATCTCTTGTGTGTCTCCTCTCCCATCTCCTGGACTACTGTCTCAGCTTGGGAAGTGATCTGATGCCCTGGACACCAGTGGAAAGCCTCCAGCTGCCTCCCAGTGCCTAGGGGGAGACACTGGTGAAGGAGGTGTGCAGGTGAAGGGAAGAGCCATGGAGTGCCAGCAGCTGGTTTCGCTGGCTGCTGAGCAGCCTGTGCAAAGGGAATGTTTTAAGGTGTGGTTGTTCAAAGCCTAATGGCTTCCCCACAAAGAATGCTTCTGGAAGTTCAGAGGCAGCTTTTGCAATCGCCTAACTTCTGAGGCTCGTGTATTTTAATCTCTTTAAGTTAGTTTCACATGTCATATTTCACTTGAAGCTATGTTACAGGTGTATGGAAGCCAAATTTACCCCCTCAGACACAAAATTGCTGCCTTCAGTTCCTCCAATTGCAAACTACAGGAAATATGTCAAATGATCTGAATATAAACCAAGTTAATGACTTAGGAACTGGCACTTCTCCTCTCTGTTTTTAAACAACATGTTTTCTCCCTTTCTGCCTGGCTAGTTGGTGGGAAGAAATATTTCCTCCACCGCTGAACAGATTTATCATCTTATTTTTACTATGAGTTGTAGCACTATGCATATTGCAGGGAAGAGGCAGAAGGCCTGGTCGTGGAGCAGGGCTGCACTGCCAAGGCACTGCAGGAACAGGGTGGTGCTGCCCTTTGTCCTGAAGGACATTTTTTGACAGCTGCCTGTGAGTTCCTTTGGAAGAAGGAGAGCAGCCCTCTCAGTCACTTGTGCTGCTTTTAAGCAGCTCCAGCAGCATTTGCTAGCACTGACTCTAAGGGAGCTTTCAAATGAGCATCATTATAATCCATTAATGACTGAGGGGGGCTCAGGCTCCCCAGATTAGGCACTAACCTTCAGCTGCTTTTCTGTGCTCAGTGTGCCAGCCCTAATTAGCAAGGGCCTGATCCCCCATGCAGTCAGTGGGGAGAAGTAGGGGGGTTTCCTAGGGGGGTTTCCTTCTTACTTAAATGAGCCAAGGCCACAAGGAATTTCAGGAGAGGAGAAGAGAGGGAGAGGAGATGCATCGCACATATCCACACACAGCCCCTCTCCCTTAGAATCCACCTCCCAGCACTCTGCTCCACAGCAGTGGATATGGCCTTGTTGAGTTCATGAGGTTGCCACCAGCCTGTTCAAAGGCTCCTTGCCCCTGAACAGATCAGCTCGTCCCTCAGTTGTGTCTGCCTGCAGGCTTCAGGAGAGTGCAGTCTCTTGTTCTGTCTCCGGGTCATTGACAAAGGCATCAAACAGGGCAGATCAAACAGAGGACAGACCTCTGAGAAGTTCCAGCTGTGCATTGGGAGCCCAGCAGTACAGGCTGGTTTTATGCACCTCATAATTCACCTCTCTGTACTAGGATGTCCCAATTTGGATCCCAGGATGCTGTGGGTACTGTGGTGAAAGCTTCAGTAAAGTGAAGATAGATGACACCCACCACTCTTCTGTCATCCCCAGACCTACTCATTTCATCCTGGAAGGCAGTCAGGGAGGTGGGAGCTGAGTTACCCTTGGTGAATCCATGCAGACTGTTCTCAGTCACCACCTTTTCCTTCAGGGGCCTAGAAAAGCCTTCAAAGAGAACTTGATCCACGATTTCCACAGAGATCAAAATGAGAAGAAGAGCATCAGAAGATCCCCGCTCCTGCCTTCTCCCCAGGAACTGCAAGCTCTTGAGTATCAGTTTCCATCTTGAAACAGCAGAGATGAAATGTCACAGGTGTTTTTTGGTGGTCAGTTGGAACCTCAGCCTGGCATTTCATCCTTGAAACCTTGCTGAAGTGACTTGACAGGGGCTGAAAGTGTCCCCATTCCAAGGCCACTTCACCAACAGTGCCCGATTAAGCTGCAACTATTTGTTGCTGAGAAGATAAATCAGTTTCCTGGGAAAAGTGCCAGTGGATAGCTTGTGTACTCTCCTTACACACTGGATTCTTGATAGATTTGGTGAGGATGTCTTCATGCCAGTATAATAAGAGCCCATTATCAGTTCAGCTGCAGCAAACTGTCCCCATCCGTCAGGCGGATCACGGCTTCGGCACTCGCTGCCTTTGGAAGTGAAGGATTGGACACATGCTAGGAACAAACTCCCTGCACTGCAGAGAGGCACAGAGCACTCAAACACAGTTTTAAATTTAATTCTGCTTCTCCATTCAGTTGTCAGCTCCCTCGCAGGAAATTACTTGGTTGCTATTAAAAAGCATACTTTGACTTGTTCCCAAAAGTGATTTTTTTTTAAAGCTGGAGCAAAATTCCTTCAGCCACTGTGGATTGATGAGGAGGTGTTCAAAGCAATCCTCCTTCCCTCACCTTCTCTCTGCCTTTTTTATCTCTGTCCTTGGGGTCATTCAAAAGTGTCTGAACTGCCAAACTTTACCTTTCTGTTCTTGTTATCGAACACTAATATTCCTTTCCTATCTGAGGCTTAGGGACTAATTTGATGGGACACCAAACCCCACATTAGAGGTCAGTCCCTGACTGACAGGGTGCAGCAGGTCAGAGGAGTGAGTGGTGATGATAAAGGCTGTGACACAAGCAAGGCCAAGGAAACATTGCCAGCACGTTCCAGTATGATGAGCATTGCTTGGGGCTTGCTATGGGAAATTGGTAAGAAATCACAAGTTCCTTGTTAAGTTTAAAAATCCACCAGGAAAAGGCATGAGGCAAAAAAAAACAACATGGAAATAACATTTCTTCCTCCTCAGCCTGCAGCATGATTTCCTCTACCAGTTAGGGGTGAGAGTAGTGAATAGCTCTGTGCTTCTACTTTAATTCCTGGAAAGGATAAAGGAGATGAGGGAGGTAGGAGAGGCTCAGAACAGGTGGGTCCCAAAAGGTAATGGAAAAGAGGAAAGAGTCCTTGCTGCTTGGAGTTTCTCATGGAAACTCTCAGGTGTGTCTCCAAGAAGAAGAGCTGCAGAGAACTTGATTCTCCACCAGCAAGTGCTTGGTGCCTGCAGACCCCTTGGAACAATCATGGAGTCCTAGAATGGTCTGTGTTGGAAGGGACCTTAAAATTCATCTGGTTCCACTCACCCTGCCATGGGCAGGGACACCTCCCACCAGCCCAGGCTGCTCAAGGCCTCATCCAGCCTGGCCTTCAGCACCTCCAGGGAAGGGGGTGGCTTGAACTGGGCTTGAACATCAGTGTCCACATTTTGGCTCCGTGTTCAAGCAAATGTGTTTCTCCAGTGCCTCAGTGGGGAGGGAGAGGGTAAATGCCTGCTTCTGGAGTCACCCTGGGCTCCTGGAAGAATTTAGCAATTAAATACTGAAGCCTCAGACACTGGATCAATTTTTTAAATGAACAAAACTCCCCTGAAATGGAGAATATGACCTTAAGCACATCTGAAGTCCCATTTAAACAAGCTGTCATGTATATTTTGGCCTCTTTCCCCATCTTTGGAAAGGGAAGCGACAGCTCTCGCTGGTGCAGGGAGCCAGCGGCAGCCAGACAGCTCTGCTCTGCTCCACGAGCTGTGCTCAAGGTGTTCCTGTGGCAGTGAGAATCAGGTGCAGGGAGCACACACAGGCTGTCTCTCCTCAGCTATGATTTGTGTAAGCCATTTAGGGACAGGAGTAAAAAATGTGACAGTAGCTATCCATTACGAAATTGGCTCTGTGGATTAAAGCACACATTGATTGTTCCAGCCTGGGGAGTCTTTTAGCAGGCAGAATAGAACTATTTTAAACAATTTTAAAAGGCTCTCTGTGCTCACACTGCCAGGTTGCTCTCAGGTCTGATCCTGCAATTTTATCCTCACCATAAATAGGGTTCTTAGCTGATGATGGGCAGTGCAGGCCACAATCCATCATTCCTGGAATCGATCACTTGTATACACACCTCCTACTCCCCCTTGAAGCATGCAGAGCGAGGATGAGAAGCCTGTGGCAGAGGTCAGACAGTGCTCACCACTTTCACCCCACGGGGCCCCCAGCTGCAGCATTTTGTCAGTTTGGGGGTGCTGATGCTGACTGATGCTAAGGCACAGGAGTGAGAAGTAGATGAGGATGTGGAGCAGGGCGAAACCAAGGACCAGTGGCAGTCCAGGGTGGCTGCATGGCTGTCCAGGGTGGCTGCATGGCCCTGCAGTGTGGCTCAGTAGATGCTGCCTTCATTCTCATAAGGAAACATTTTGGCCATGTTTGGCAGCAGCAACAGTGAGGTCTGAGGTGTGGGATCTGCTGTGAAGGTTCTGTTCTTGCCTCCTGTGCTGGAGAGGAAGCAAATCACTGCTGACATAACCCTGAAGTGATGTCCAACACTGCACATGTTCCAGGCAGGAGAAGGAGGGAGAGGGAATCCTTGCCTGGCTCTTTGGGTGATGCCTGCAGCAGTTCAGCATCCATCACTTCTACAGCCTGTTAAAAACCAGGGAGAAGTCAGCCAGGCTCCACACCAAACAGCTCCACACACTTTAAGCCTATAGTTCCTAGCTGAAGCAATAGAGGCAAGATGAATTGAGAGCAACTGTGCCAAGATTTCTGGATGAGATAATTAAATCAGTTTTAAAATGCATCTTTAGTTACACTGGAGCGTTCAGATCAGATCTTGGCCATCCTCTCCCCTCACATGCTTCCAGCCCCAATCCTCCTTGCCAAAGGGGCAATATGATCATATCTGCATATTCTAATTTTTCAGAGCTCACAATATGAAAGTCTTTGAGAGCTGGTGATATTTAGGTGCCCAAGTATCTAAGCTAGTTTAACACTGTTGAATCTAGGCCAAATAAGTGCTTTTAAGTTTTCCCCTTAAGCTCTTTGGGCTTTAGTTTTCCCACTTCTGAAATCAGAGTTTTGAAATCAAGATTTGTGGTGGGAGAAAAATATCAGCTGCCTCTCACACAGAGATCTTTTCTGCTGTCACTGAACTGCCATGAATCTTAATTCTAAGCAAGAGGTTTTGAGATCCTCGCAGCTGAGGATCACTGTTTTAGCACCTTCTGCAAGCTGAAGGGGAAAAAAAACCCACCCTCAGCACTGCCATTTGAAACCAGCCTATAACATTTCCCCAAGAAGTTATTTGGGATGTAAAATTGTGTCACACCAAACCACATCAGTCATCTTCTCAGGGAGAGACAAGGAAAATTTGCTGTTTAAGGCAGGAGTATTAATGTTTAACCCTGCTCAGGTCTGTGCTGAGAGCTCTGTGGATGAGCACTTAAATAATTAAGCAAGAAATAAAAGCTAAGATATTACCTGCTGGGCTGGCTCCAGTCTCCACTCCCCAGGTCAGGGACTTCGCCAAGGGTTTTTATCAGACATATTTGTTCTAAGGAAATGAAATGTGGCTCTGACTTAAAGTGCATCTCTAAGACACAGGTGAGCGTCTGAGTTGGGCTGGGAATTTTCCAGGCTAGTTTTGCCACACCAGTACAGACCACAACTTTTCTTTTAAATATTCTGCACACTACATTTCCTCAGCTTGCTTAGAACCCTGACTCTGCCCTGACAGCCTGGATTGGAGAAATAATCACTTGGTGGGCTTGCAGCACACAGTTCCCTCTCATTTTAAGAACAAGCTCAAAATTGAAAAGAAAAAGAAAGGGGAAGCAGGGGGAGAAGTGAAGGCTTCCAACAGGACACTCCCTGAGATGGGAAGATTTATTCTTGGCATAGCAAACACACAAACATAGACAGAGCCAGTGCCTCTCCCCAGCCCTCAGCACTGCCCTGTGTGTGTGTGCAGCCATGGTGAGAGCAACAAGGAGCAGGCTGGGGAGCTCCAGCAGCAGGACACGCTGAGATGTTGCCGAAGGACCATGCAGCAGAAATCAGCTCCAGGTGATCTCCCTGGGCATTCACCCTGTGAGCTGCTGGTCACTTTGGCCCCGATCTATGGATTCATAGAATCATGGAATGCCTTGGCTTGGAGGGTACCTTGAAGATCTTCCAGTTCCAAGCCCCCGCCATGGGCAGGGACACCTCCCACCAGCCCAGGTTGCTCAACCCTTTATACCCCCAAGGAGCATACCCAAGCAAAGCTGCATTTCTGGGCTCTCCTGGATCAGCTCAGATGGAGCAGTGTCACTTTTCCACAGCCTTTTGTTCTGTGACTGATGAGAATGACCACTCATCAGCAAGACAGCAGAGAGGATCTGGAGACAATGAGAGGGGTTGGCTTTGAGCTGGGAGAGGGCAGATTTAGACCGGAGATGAGGAAGAAATTCTTGACAGTGAGGATGGTGAGACACTGGCACAGGCTGCCCAGGGAGGCTGTGGCTGCCTCCTCCCTGGAGGTGTTCAAGGCCAGGCTGGATGAGGCCCTGAGCAACTTGGGCTGGTGGGAGGTGTCCCTGCCCATGGCAGGGGCCTGGAACTAGATGATATTGAAGGTCCCTTGTAGCCCAAATCACTCTAGGATTCCATGTTCAGACCATGAGTATTTTGCTCTTTAGGGTCAGAAAGAGGATCAGACAGGGAAGGTTTTCCCTCATTTCTGGTTTCCAAGCAAAGCTGTGGTGGGGGAACCCACATTTACCCTCTGAAAGCACACAGGTTGCAAAGAGCCTGCGGTTTGTGCTCTGTCTGCTCCAGCCTGCCCTGGCCTGCCACTGAAACCCCTTGCCTGTGTCTGCCTGTCCTTGGAAGATGGAAATATTCTTTCTTCATATGCACTCAAGAGGGGAAGTTAATTGTGTTGGAAATCTGACTGCAGTGATTACTTTGGCTATCACAAATTCTTCCCTTTCTCAGCAGCAGACATCCACTGTCCAGTACACTGATGCCTAGCTGCAGTCCACAGAATGCTGGAGAGGAGAGAGAGGCCACACTGCAGTCATAGAATCATAGAATCATAGAATCATAGAATCAGTCAGGGTTGGAAGGGACCACAAGGATCATCTAGTTCCAACCCCCCTGCCATGGGCAGGGACACCCTACACTAGATCACGCTGGCCAGAGCCTCGTCCAGCCTGGTCTTAAACACCTCCAGGGACTGGGCCTCAACCACCTCCCTGGACAACCCATTCCAGGGCTTCACCACTCTCATGGTGAAGAACTTCTTCCTCACATCCAGCCTGAATCTCCCCATTTCCAGCTTCATTCCATTCCCCCTAGTCCTATCACTACCTGAGATCCTGAGAAGTCCCTCCCCAGCCTTCCTGTAGGCCCCCTTCAGATACTGGAAGGCCACAATGAGGTCACCTCGGAGCCTTCTCTTCTCCAGACTGAACAGCCCCAACTCCTTCAGTCTGTCCTCATAGGAGAGGTGCTCCAGCCCTCTGATCATCCTCGTGGCCCTTCTCTGGACACGCTCCAGCACGTCCACATCCCTCCTGTAGTAGGGGCTCCAGAACTGGACGCAGTACTCCAGGTGGGGTCTCACCAGGGCTGAGTAGAGGGGGAGAAGCACCTCCCTTGACCTGCTGGCCACACTTCTCCTGATGCAGCCCAGGATCTGATTGGCTTTCCGGGCTGCAAGCGCACATTGAGAGCTCATGTCGAGCTTCTCGTCCACCAGCACCCCCAAGTCTCTCTCCTCTGGGCAGCTCTCCAGCCAGTCACTGCCCAGCCTGTATTTGTGCCTGGGATTGCCTCGACCCAGATGCAGGACCCTGCACTTGGTCTTGTTGTTCCAGTCCCTGGAACCTTCTCTGGATGGTACAATTCAGTTCCTCCATGCATCTCTCTTAGTTTCCCTTTTTTAGATCCTCTCCAGGGAAAAAGGAAAAAAAAAAAAAAAAAGAGGGGAAAGGAATGAAAAAAAAGGCATTTTTATTTCTGAGCCAGAAATATCCTGGGCTCTGGAATTAGCTCAGTGAATGGCTAAGTGCGTGGGAAGGGAGAGGGTTAGCAGTCACTTGCTGTGGCCACTGCCAGAGCTGAGCCATCTGACACCCAGGCAGTGCTGGCTCAGGAGGCTGCAGCACTGCCTCTCCCTGCTCACTTTTTCATCTTTTTGCCCATGATGGATATACAATAATTATATTTTACTAGAATGCCAGTGGAGATGGAAGTGCTGTTGCTAATGTAGAGGCTGTAAAGCCATCAGAGGAGCTTTAAGCAAATGTTATCTGTTTTACTGGAGAAATCAATTACACACAGATTGCTTAAACCACTGACAGGCATAGTAAGGAGTAAAATCTGTTAAGCAGGAAAGTTACAGCCATCAACATGTACAGATTTACATGATATATGAATACAAGTGATCAAGAATTTTAGCTTACAGAAACTAAAGGAAAAGAGAAAAAAAAAATAAAGGAAAAAAGAAGAGAAATAAACACGGGGGGGTGTCGGGGAAGCCATTTCTCAGTGCCCTTCTCTGTGTCTTCTGCAGCTGACAGCCTCCACCTCTCCTCACCTCTCCTTCCGTTGGCATGGAAATACTGGTCAGGACTCCAGCACTTAAAGGATGAGTAATTCTGAGGACCCTGGGCTCTGGCAGTGGTCAGCTGTGAGTGGTGTCTCCAGGCTTGGTATTCATGAGAAATCTCCCAGATTATTCCTGCTCTGCCATTTTAGGGCCTTGCTTTGGTTAAGAGAAGGGGAAAAAGCACCAGTGCTATGGTCTCTGGGTTGAATCCTGTTATCACCTCAGTGTTTCTGGGTACAAGCCCTTTCCTTGTCACTCTAGAAGCATGGTTTCTGAGCTGATGTGCATGGTGGCACATGTTAGCCACAGAACCATTCATCTTTCACTCACAGAGGAGTGCTTGCTCGGGCTCCTGTTGGATGGGGCACCCTGCACCCATGTTTGCATTTTCAAGGATGGGGAAGCTGCCATCTGTACACCTTGTGAGGAAGTGGTGTGCAACTGAGCACTCCAAAACTGCTGAAAAATGAGCTGCTGCTCCTGCAAGTCTTGGCCTTCATGACTCACAAGAGCAAAAGCACCCAGATAAAATTCCTCTGACAAAGAAGTCCCCAGCCAGGACTGCCTCTGTCTTGGCTTTTTCACTGCTGGTACTTGGAGCATTAAACATCCTTCCAGAGAATATTGCTGCTCAAAAGGACTGTCAGGACTGTTAATTACTCAGGTGGAGTTAGCATACAGCTCATTAAACCATGTCAAAACTTCCAGTTCTTCTCCACTGTACCAGACCATTCAGGGGCTCTCACATCAGGGTAATCCATTAATTCAGATCATGCATTACCCCAGCAAATGCCTCCCCTGCCTTTGTCCACTAAAGCTTCTTCCCTCCAGCAGAAAAGGCTTTCTAGGCTTTTTGAGAGCATCCGAAGTCCCACCCCTCCAAGACGACTTTCAGAGGTTTTGAGAGGAGTTTGCAGCCTGGTGCACAGGTTGCCAGGGTTCAGGTGAAGCATAACCCCAGGGTCCTAGTCAATGCTGAAAGATCTTTAAGGGCAAGTGAGAATTGTACCTTGAAGAACATCTCCAACGGTGCCCATCTAGCTCTCTGGATTCACTCAAGCCAAGCAGGTCTGAACTGGTGAGTAAACTGCCTGAGACTGTAAAAGTTTGACCCCAAGCCACCTGGGCCCACAGTACTTTATAATTCCACAGAACCTCATCCCAGACAAGCAGGACTGATCCACAGGAGCATGAGATGTTCCTTCTGAATGTGACTGCATTTGGAGGCAGTCAGTGAAGCCTCCGTTGTTAATGAGGGATCAAATACAAGTGTGGCTTTCATTACTCCAGTGTGCTGCATAGGAACCAAGCAGCAGTGGCACAGTGTCTTGCAGGGGTAGCTGGGTGGGTTTGTCTAAGACTGGCTGCAGGTTTTAGAAGAAGGAGATGATGTTGCTCGTTATGTTCATGTCACTTCAATTGGCTTCAGCAGAAAAGCTTTGCCCAGAATGTCTCGCCAGATCGACCCCCAGTTTACAGGATCTGTGACTGAGGAGTAATCATCTACCACTGAGGAGGATCTAACTCTGTTAAACACGTCTCTAAAGTGACACTTCTGAAATGGTTTTTAGCTCTTGATGAATGAAAGCCATCATCAGGGCTTGAGAGTTGAGTTTGTTGTCTCTAAAATGTGCGCTCCACGGGAGCCAAATGCTTGTCGCTGCCCTGCTTTGCCGGAGCCAGACATTCAGAGCCAAGGCAGAGGACAATTAGACATGCAGAACACTTTCTCCTCCAAGCCCCTTCCCTTGGTAGAACCACGATAATCTTTGAATTTATCACCCCAGACCTCCAAGTGTGATAATGCATCTTTAAAATGTGAACTCCCAGCTCCAGCAGCAGTGCTGTGGCTCCTCCTCCTCTGGGGTGAGTGCTGGGATGCCACAGGCTCCTGGGGAAAATGACCCCTAAGTGGTTTTTTTTCCCTCCTCCTGGAGCAGTTAGTGTGGCGTGCAGTGAACCAGATCAACAATGTGATTCAAGCTGTCTCTGCAGCGTCATGGTGAAAGAAAGGATAAACTATAAAAACTACCCTCCTACAGCTCTTAGTTCTTGCTTCCCACACTTTAACATCTTCTGTCACCCCTGGCGCTGTTACTGACCCATGCTAAGCTCAACTAAAGGATGATAAGTTTGCTGCCTTTGCCCTTGTCCTAAGGGGCTGCACATTATCCTATCAAGCATCAGAAGCCATTTCTGTGGGATATTTGTCAACCTACAAAGTCCTTTTAGAACAAATGAAATGGGCAGCGAATTACAAAAATGTCATTCTCCAAAGGAAATGGATGAAGGCTTTTGTTCCCCTGTAATAAATAGATGCCATGGGCTTATAACACTATTTTTGTATTACATCTGACAGGGTTACTATTTCCAGTTCATTAAGGAAACAGCTTGAAGACTGTTTTTTCATCTGCTTTTAAAAATAATGTTTTCCCAGTAATAAATGTAAGCACTGGCTCCCGGAACGCCAGCTCCAGCAGCAGGATCCGCCCGGGTGCTCCGCCTGGGGACTGCCGCACAGAGCAGGACAACTTTGCAACAAATTTACGCTTGCAGGGGATGTGGAGGCTTACTTCTAGCTGGCAGGTGATGGAGCAGATCAGAAGTGAAGCCTGGCCCCACCTTGGAAGCATTTTGAGATTGGTTTTTAACTGAACTTTTGGTCGACCAATTTCATTGCGCGTGGTGGTGCGGCAGAACCTCATGATGTATATCCCATAGGCTAAGGTCAAGCAAGGCAATAATAACTCACCTCCTTCTATGAATGCTTCAAAGTAAATCTTCTGGGTTTAGGAGCAGTAAACAGAGGTCAGGATGACACTCTCCCAGGCTTGAGAATAAAGCCTGGGTGTTAATATTCTCCAGGAATTACAGCTGTACCTCTGGCTGACAAAACCTTTGCTGCAGCGTGCCCCCGACAGAATGTTTTCCAGGGCTGAGAGTGTCACACGTTTGGGCTTGCACAAAAAGCCAATGTGCGACAGAGGTGCAGGAGCAGGCACTGGGGTGCTTCCTCCCTTTCCGCTGCCCTTCAGTGTAGTGCTCAAACATTTGTCTCTCACAGAGGGCCATGAGCTGGTTTGGCACAGAACGGTCTTGCTGAAGATGCTGCCTGAAAATGGAAGTGATGCATTCACAGTGCTGAACCCACCTGCTCTGTCAGTCAGCATCTCCTGTGTGAGGTGGATTTCTCTCATCATCCACTAATAAATTATTAAGGGGACATTTTATTTACATCAAAGTGCCATAATATTTCTTATGTTTACAGCTTATTTTTGCCCTCAGAATAGTCTCTCAGCTCCTGCGTTGCTGGTGTTAGCTATTGTTGCTTGCAAGCGAATGTTTTGTTTATAAGAAGAGTTCCCAGCTGGTTTTGCAGGCAGGTAAATCATCAAACCATGCTGTTAACTGCTGGCCAGCTCTGTAAATATTTGACTCACTGCAGCCTAATTCTATTCAGGTCTTTATCAGTTGGGTATTTTCAGAAACCAAGCTGCACTGGAGGGCAGCAGCGCAGGGTGCGCAGCAGGGCTGTGGTGACAGATGCACTCCCGTGCCGCAGTGGATTTCTCAAGGCACAGGCCAGTGCACACTGCAGATTATGCTCTGTCCCCTGTTCCTCATTAGTCAGGCACGGACAACTAAACTTTGCCATGAACAGCTCCAGGCAGCCCACTCCAGCTCCTTCCTCCTCCTCCATGCCACAGCTCTATTCTTTCATGCCTGGCCTCTCACCCTCAGGGGAGCTCAGGGTCTGAGACCTGGAGTAGCTGCACCCTTCCAACTGGACTCCTGAAGGAGCTCAGCTCTCCCTTTAGTTGAGGCACCTGGAATGACTGTGCTTTAGGCCGAACTGATGAATTTCTTCAGGCTGCCCACAGAGGTGGTAGAGTTTCCATCTCTGGAGACACTCAAAACCCATCTGGATGTGTTGCTGTGTGACCTCCTCTAGGTGCCCCTGACTTGGCAGGGGGGTTGGACTCGATCTCCAGAGGTCACTTCCAACCCCTCCCATTCTGTGATTCTGCTGAAACAACAGAGGGATTTTTTTAAATAGTACTTCAAGTGGAAAGAGAGGTTTGATGTGGCACCTCCCAAATCCTTGAGAGTCTTGGAAGGGAAGTTAGGCTTACAAAAGGCTGTTGGAATGGGAAGGGATAGCTGGCGAACATCCTTCATATGGGCAAACCATGGCTGGTACTCCTCTGCCTGACTGATCAAGTGAACAACTTCTTTTCCTTTATGTTTCAAAGCAGAGAAAAGATAACCTTCCTCTGACTCTGTGGGCCAGTACAGAGTGGTTGCTCCAAAGCCACCAGACAGAGCAGAGCACAGGCCCATGGCTCCCACAAGCTGCATGCAGAGGGTGACCATGGGGCTTGAGGGGCAAGGGAGGAAGCAGAAGCTCAGGTGGGCAGAGCACACACAGCTGCTTTATCTTCCTGCTGCCCTGCACAGCAGCAGCACAGCAGCCTACCAAACAAAATGCTGTTATTAATCCCTGGTGTGGTTTCATCTGGGGACACAAATATGTTTTTCTTCCTCATTATCATTCTTCCCTTCAGGAGGGAGCCCTGTGAAACCATGTTCCAAGGGGACTTTGTTTTCCTTCTGCATTTTCTGGGGCTGAACTGCTCTCAGTGTTAACAAGAGCTCCACACAGGCCCTAAGGAGCACATTGGCTTCACACAGGGGTTAGGACTTGCAGAATGTGCTATCTGAGTTCTCGTATGGGGGGTGTTCAGTCATGTTGAAGATTAGTAAGGTTGAGATCATCTTTGTAGGATACCTGGATCCAGGTTTTCTTTCTGAAATCCTGAACTTCCTGCAGCTCTTCTGCCAGGTGAACGCCAGGCGAAAGCCAGGCAAACTGCAGTAACTGTGGCAGAGCTGGCCTCAAACTGGAGTACCCCACTGCTCAGGACTGCAGAGTGTTAGATGGTGGTACAAGAAAGCATTTGCATGCACTCAAGAGCATGAGAGAACAATTGCTCTCCACCATGGCTGAGGATTGTGAGTCTTTGTGATCTGTTTGGCAAAAGGCAAAAACCAAATTAATTTAAATCACGTCAGTGGGCGAGCAGGAAAAGGTTTTTCTTGGCTCCTGACTCATGTGTGCTGCAGCAGTGTGACATGTACCAAAGTGGGAGATGCTTCCTGCCTCCCAAACCCTTTCACATCTCTGGATTATGAGAGGGTAATGACTGTGCCATGAAATCAAGGTCACATCTCATCAGTTTCAATGAACACTCACAAAGCCTGAGCCTGGTCCAAGACCTGCAGTTTGCATTCACTGAGGCACCTAAAAAGAGCTCAGATTTTGAGGAATGTGTGAACTCCCTCCACTATTTTCAGCATGGAATGAAACTTGACTGAGAGTGAGCTTTTCACAGTGCTTGTCAGACGAGCCCCAAAGTGCAATTTTAATGCTTCCAGACAAGGGGAAACATCTCCCACCTCGCGGGGTGTGGAGCGGCAAGGAATGGACATGGCTCCAAGGATGCCACCAAAGGCATGTCACTGACAGACCCACTGAGTGACAATACACCAGGGATGCCTGATGAGCCAGAGCTGCTTGCCTGGGTGGGTTATTAGTGGCAACAAACCAGCGCAGACACCTGCCTGCTCCAGCTCTTTGGGTCACAAGCAGAGAAGGAACACAGAGTACAAACTTTGCAGGGCACAGTCAGGTCTGCTGCAGCAATAGCTGCACTCTGCAGATATGCTCTTACCAGGCTGCACTGCTTGCTAGTGGCAACAGAACCATGTGAACTACACCTTCTCCTGCTGCTCTTTCACTCACCTGATGGGTTTTAACCCCTTGAAAATATAGGCAGAAGTCAAATAGCTTCAGAGGAAAATGAATAATCTGTTTCAACTCCTCATTCTGTTTAACTGTAAGCTACAAGGTGGTTAAACCATTTCCTTTTGATAACCACCTAGAGCCAACAACAGAGAAGCAGTGTGAATGAACATTGCCTGGGTGCTTATGAGGTCTACAGAACTATTTCTAGCTCTGCTTTTCCCATCACCCTCTCTGCTGCTATTGCTCTTCCACCCAATCCAAACTCGCTGGGCTTTGTGCTGGGGGCTGTGGTGGTCTTCAAACCAGTGCAGAGGCTGTCATCCTTCTGGCAAGCACTGAAAGGTCCCCATTCCTTCCTCCTCCAGACCCAGCTCTGACTTCAGTTTCCTCCTGGCCCAATTAATTCACCAACTTTCTGCACAAAGTACTTTGTTAACCAACCCTTGCCCCTTGGCACCCCCAGTGTGACTGCTTCAGCTCTCCCCTGCCATGCAGAAGGCAGGCACTGCACTGTGAGGGGTCCCCTACTATTCCTCAGCCAAAACCCACAGAGTCACCTGGAACATCCTCCTACCTAGACACAACTGGAGAAGTGTGGTTTTCCTGGCCCAGGGCACCCTGAGATTCCACACATGCTGGCATTCATTTTTCATACCCTCCTAGTGTGGTGAGCAACAACTCGCATTCACTTTAATGGCACAGGACTAAATTTGGCCCACAGGAACTGTATTAAATGTGACCTTAAACTGATCTGGCCAGCCCACACCAGTTTCCAACTGGTATTGCAGTGTTTGCCTCATTAGAAAGGTCACTCAAGCATCCCAATCTGGTTATTAATATCAAACAACAGCACAGGAGTTATTCAAACAGGGGGGGACCAGCAAACACTGGACTTACTTCCAGCTCCTGATGACCTGTCAGGTCATTTTCTCCAGCAAAGAATGAGCCATGACCCTTTCACCCTGCAGTGAGCTGATTCTAATCTGCTTAAAACCATTTCAGGACCCCCTCGTGCCTATTGTGCCTCCAGCAGCCTTGCAGCCCAGCTCCAGACCTCACCCCCAGCCCTCAGCCTGCTCTCTGGAGCTGCCTGCATGCTGTAATTTGTCCAGGCTTGCCAACAAATGCACTTCTCCTCCGTCACTTGAAGGGGAAGAGGGGAGAGCAAACAGAGATGGCTGCTCCTAGTGCAAACCATTGTCCCCTTTTCCAGGGGAAGGGCAAGAAAAGACTTCTGAAGGAATCCAGCAAAGTAGCTGACCCTGGAAAAACACATGCAGGCTATGGGCTGTGATGAGTAATGGGGGTGAGGCTGAGTGTAGGAGCTGGGAAGGCTTGATTTGGTTGGGTTTTAGGAAACGTTAAGCCAGCACATAAATTAAAAATGTCTCTTTTGATGTGAGTGTGTCTGTCCATGACACATGATGGATTACACATGTCTGGGTGTATGTTAGCATGCAGACTGGATGGCAGCTTTTCCTGAGCCATCCCAGCAGCAAGGAAATCTGTTACAATTAGAGGTTCATTATCACAGGCAGATGCGCACACACTGACCCACGTGCCCAGATCAGTGCCCACACACACGCACAGACATGCCCTGCAAACACTGCAGCACCTCCCGTGTGTGGACAGCCCCCAGACCTGCTGCGGGAGCCACACAGCGCTGGCCTTGTGAAAAGCAGCACCTGCTGGCCCAGCTTTTCCTCCAGGGAAGTCTACGGGGACAACCTCACGGAGCTCCACGGCAGCAGAGTGGCATCAGGGCAGCTCGGGAGGCATCCTGGGCACATCCAGACAGCATGCCCATTGAGTGTACCTGTGCATCACCTGCCAGCTCATGGCATGCACATCTGCATGCACCTGCATCACTCTCAAGCACCGCAGTCCTCTGCTAGGGCTACTGAAGCTGGCCTGCAGAACTCCATGGGACATTCGCATCGGAGCAGGTGACACAGGCATTGCCTGAGCTTTTGGGTGCTTTTGGCTCTTCCACAGGCAAAAGCCTGACTGAGCTTCCCTCTGTAGTTTTGCTTTTTGTCTGAGCCGGGGTGGGATGAGTCCTGAACCTCACCCAAAGAGTGGAAAAAGACCCCTCTTCAACCCACAGGTTGGGCGTTGTCACCATTCCCACGTCACTACAGCTGATCAAACACACACAGCCCTTGGATCTGCAGAAGGCTTTCGCCTGCTACAGCTCTGGAGCTGATTTTACATTTTAATACTTCAGATAGTAGCTTGTCCAGCTCCTTTTCATCTCTACCTTTCCCCCCTCTTCCCCTTTCTCTCTCTCTCTTTTTAAGCATTGTATTACATGAAATCCAGCCCTTCTTTGGCAGGATTTGCTGCAGTCTGTGGTGAGAGCTGAATTCTGGAAACATTCAGGAGACACTGGCTGAGGGGGGAAATTTATTTGCCTGAGCCAGAGATAACATCTTTCTTAGGCTTCTGTTTAAAACACTGGCACTTGTCAAGCACTCTGCTAAACACACACGTGCACGCTTATTAGGGATGCAGCAGAACTTAGCTGACACCAGGAGCTGCAGTTTTTATTCATTCTGCTTCGATGCCCAGTAGGAAGGGAGGGGAAAAACAGAAGAAATCAGAGTTGTTGCACAAGAAGCACTCCCCCCCCCTGCCTTCCCTTTCCAGAACATTCAGCCCTTCTTAGCCTCTTGTCTCTAAAGAATGGTCTCTGCCTCCTGTACCAGCCAGGCTTTCCCATTTTTCTTCATTAGAAAGCACATCTGTAAAGCCAAGGCAGCGTGTGGGCATTTGTTTTTGGGGTCGCAGGGTAAGGTCCCCCATGTAACACCATCTGAAACACGAGCAGGGAGGGCAAAGCCATCATCACTCATCCTGGGCACAGCCACAACAGAGCTCTGCCCGCCCTTTGGGGGGCACAGCTGGGGGCAGGGCAGGTGATTTGGCCAAATCATCTGGGGGTGGTGAGGAGCAAGGCTGAGATGGAGTTAGAGGCTGGAGCCCATAAGGAGAGGAGCTGCCTGCCTGAGTGTGCTGCGAACCGCGACCCCAGGTCTGGCTGGGCACTAACCACAGCACGGCTCATCAGCTCCTGTCACCGGGCCCGGGGGCCCGCAGCAGGGACCCAGCTCCACGGCTCCACAGCCGCAGCCTCAGCCAGCAGCTCGCTCTGGCAGCGCCGAGACCCTGCCGAGAAATCAGCATGCAACCCGAGGAAGCATCCTTTCCTCTGGAATAAAAATTAATATTACTTGTCATATTTCATGTCTGAGCTCTTTTCATGCTTTATCCTTTGGTAATGAGGGCTAAATTACCAATATTAGTAGATTTTCATGGCTAGCACAGAAAGAGCTGTTACCAGAATAAATGTTTGCATTGCTTCTGTCGGACACAGCCTCTGCTAATGCAGCTTTGCTAATTATTTCTAAATAGGCAATAATCTGCATCCCCTAGTGCTGGGTAGCGGATTGGCCACGTACCTGCTATTTCCCTTATTTACATGTTTTACAACTTTATCAACTACACTAATTACACTCTGAACACTGTTTAAAATTTTCTGTTAATAGAGATACAATGATGCACCAGAGGATGTGTATTTATGCCATAATTACGCCTCTGTTCCTGCCATGCAGTCTCCAATTAGCTGGCGACGGTGGCACCGGCAGCTGCCTGATATTGTGGAGCAGTGAAACATCTGCAGGGTGGATGATAGCTCACACCGAGGGGCTGCCTTTTTTTTTTTTTTTCCTGTAAGCCTAGAAATTTACACCCAAGGGAGTGCAGACAAATAGGAGCCTGTCATGTGTGGGGATGATTAGAAATCCTCACCATGGCAACATTGGAGCAGCCATGTCACAGAGTGAGGGGACACATGTCTAGATGAAGGCGCTAAAAACATTTCCCTTTTTTTCCCACCCCCTTTTCTTTCGTTTTCCCTTTTTCTTCTTTTTTTTTTTTTTTCTTTCCCTTAGCTCCAGCATTCCCAACTTCCCTCCCTCCCCACCCCCTCCCTTTCACATTCTTCTCTTTGCATCTAAAGCCAACCAGAACAGCAGGTGAAAAGGCCAAAAACTGCAGCCCATGCAAGGAATATGACACAGTAGATTTAGTGTTAGGAAAACCACGAGCAATCAGAGGATGCTGCCAGGCAGCCACTGGATGTTTTCTCTCAGGTGGGGGAGGGAGAAGGTGGAAAAATAAAGGGGAAAACACATGAGCATCATTCAAAATAAAGCTCTGATGACTGGATGCTAGAGTGACATTTAATAGATACCTTCCATTTAACCCTCATTAACAATTTTTCTCTGACTAGTTGCCCAGCTAGCACACACGGCCAGAGGGAGAGGAGGGGACAGCCTGGTGCAAGCCTCCCTTCCCAACACAGCCTTCAGCATGAAGCCATTGCATGGATGGAAAGTGAGCAGAGGTCGGAGTCGCTCTGGTCTCATCCTTACTCCGAACCCCTGGATTGTTCAGATGAGGAAGTTAATTTTGCCAGCCTCCTCCTGGGACATTTTCATTTGCAAAGCAATTTCAGTTCTGTGTAACAAAATACTTACAATCAGCCAAGGGAATGACTCCATACAGACTCTCCTGAACTGCAGGGAGATGACTCTGGTCCTTACCCTAGCTACCTGCCCTTTCTCTCAAAGAGATTTCTCCATCAGCATGCTCAGAGGGGGCTCCAGAGAGGTGCAGGAACCTTGCAAAGCCACCTCACCCTACGAGCTCTCATATTTGCTTGGTTCAGTTGATGGATACTTGGAGAGACCTTCTGCACTTGCCTGAGAGGAGCTCACAGCACTTTGCTCTCTGGGTCTGGAGCCTCAAAGGACAGCTCCAAACTGCTGCTTCTCCTTGTTTACAAGGGGCACTGTTTTAATAACCACTGGGTTCCTGACCACTGGCTGTCCTCTGTGGCATCTGCACTGCTTGGTGAGACCTGCCTTTTAAACACCAAATTCTGCCTTCCCAAGAGAAGATGTTTATAGTGTTGGTGCCCAGGGGTCTAACTGATCTCCTGAACAGGGATCAGTGCAGAGCAGGCAGCTGGTATGCACTGAGTCAGGGAGCTGCAGAAGAACACTGGGCAGTGCAGCATCTCCCTTGAGTGGGTCCCACCCATACCTGCAGACACAGCACCGGGCTCAGCACCAGGCTCTGCTCCCAGCCTCTGCCTGTGCCACAGCAGTCAGCCCCTTGTGCTGCCTCGAATTAAACTCCAAGCCAAAGAAGTATATCAATTAGCGCATGGTGACTTCAGTGCCTATGCTCTAAACGTCTTGGGAGGAGTAACTGCAACCTTTCTGGAGGGTGAGGAGGGGGTTCCTGGTGTAACTGGGGAGCTCTGCCTGGTGGTGCAGGGTACCTCTGGCCCCCTGTGCACAAACCTCACTTGCTATTCACTGCACATCCCCTGCTTTGCTCTGTTCTCATCCAGGAGAGCATGATATTGAGGAGCCACTGTGTGTCAGTGCAAGGACAGAGTTTATCTGATAAACAAGTCATTTTGGGAAACTGCAGATGCTCCCACTGTGAAGCATTAAACGTGGCCCCTCTTAGATACACAGAATGGGGTTCTGGTCGACTGAGCACAGGCTGATAAGCTCTGCACAGCTCTGAATGCTGTTTGCCCACATACTAATGTTAAACAAAAGAACTGCAGACTGCAGAGAAAGGATGCGGGTCAGACAACTAAATTGCTTAAACCCTTAGGCAGCCTCCTGAAAAGAAAAGGCATGAAAGAAGCTGATATGAGCTTTTATGCAGAATTGTTCTGTTTATTATCCCCGTTAAGAAAACGATGGCAAGGATCTTGTTAAACTACATATCCCCAAATAAGACAAGAGGACAACCACCTCCTAAAGAAGATGCAATGTGCCATTGGTCATTACATCACCTGCCACAGATCTGCTTTACACGATTTTCAGATTACCAGGATAATAAAAAGCCAATAACAAAGCTCTGCAGATAATAACAAATGCTGTTAAACTGCTTGGTTTTGGTGTTTGCATTCAGTGGTCTGATTTGTCATCAGAAGTTTGCAGGTAATGACAGTCTCTCGTTGCAGAAATCTGCTCGGTGTGGAAATTTCACAGCCTTCTATTAAAACTTTGTTAGAGTGAAATTGTTATAACTCTGCTCAGCCACATTATGTGACAACTTAATAATAAATCTGTGACAAAGTGTATTGCTGGGATAACATCTGAACTTGCCTTGGATCAGGCAGTGATGTGATTTTATTACAAGATTTCTCCTATTGCTAGCGCAATAAAATACTGAAGAATAACACTTGGCTGTGGAAGGGAGGGGGCAGCCAGCATGGCTCTGTGGCACCTGGGGTTTGCCCCGAGCCTGCCTGCTTTCCTCACCCCACAGGTCACAGCAGAGCTTTCACCTTCCGCTGCAGGGTGGTGCTGTCCCCTCTCAGCATACATTCACAACCCTGGCACAGGAAAGATGGGGCAGGAGGGTACGTGAGGCACCAAACTCTACCTGTAGGTGGATGAGCCACTGGCAAGTGAAGGGAAGCCATGGTCAGTGCCTGGCAGGCTGTGCAACAGAGCTGTGAGCAGCCTGTGCCTTGGGAGACACTCAGAGCAGCAACAAAACCAAACCCTGGCAGCGGGATCTTCAAATCACCAGCAGCCTGAGAAGAGATAAGGAGTCTGCTCCACCCCAGCAGTGAGGGAGGGGAGCTGCCTGTCGGCGTGTGCACAAGAGGCAGGATCAGGGGGGTCAAGGCTGCTCTGTGCTGCAGTTCGGATGCTGAGACATGGAGCAAGTTCCATCCTTGGACTCTTGATCCCCAGCGTGTTACCTGCACTATGGGTGAATCTCACACCTACAGCTCCTGGGTGCTGAGAGAGGTTGGATCTGGGCAGGAGCTGCCCTGGAGGCACTCTCAACCACTTGAGCTGGCACAGCAGCAGGAGTCCAGCCCTGTGTCTGCTCTCACCTGAGCACAGGTGCAGGGGAGGTTGCTGCTGGTGTGCAAAGGCTCTCACCGCTGGGGTTTGTTAGTGCTGAGCACTTCTGCCTCAGGTGGGTTTTGTGGACCCCTTTGTTCCTTCAAGTGGAGCTGTTTGTGTAACCTCTCCAAGTGGACTGTGTGGAGCAGGCGCTGGCACAAGTGCTTTGCTCCACAGCTGTGACTGTTCCGGGACAAGCCTAAGCCTCCCTATCCCTTGCAGTTCAGGAGCTAGCAAGGGATGAATTCAGCTCATCTCGGTGGATGACACCGGTGTGACTGCACCCACAATGTGACCGCACCCCCAGACCCCCTGTGGCTGCAGATTTGCTACAGAATGAGCAGCCCAGCCCAGCCCACAAGGTGCTCAAAGTCACAGCATCTTGTCCCGAACTCAGAATTAGCCCTGCTTGTAAATGACAGAGGAAATGTTCTCTGCCTTTAGAGCAGATTTCTTTTTAGCACTAAGAGCTTTCATAATTCATTGGAAGGAAAATCACATCCAGCTAACAACCCTTGGCAGAGACCCAGGCCTGTCTGGGGTTTATTGGTTAGGGTGGGGAACAAAACTAACCAAGGACAAGCTTTGTGGATGCCTTCCTCACTTTCTTGCTTTTCTTTCTCCTGGGGCATAATGCAGCAAAGTGCTGAGCATCCCTGATCCCAAATGTTTCCTGTGGGATTTACACAACTGTGTCTCAAGAACATTCCTTACTTCATCAGAGAGACTTTATCATCCTGCAGAGTGGAATCATCCTGCATCTCACAGATTAAGAGGTTCCCTGGGGTGTCAGGTATTTCAGGGCTTCCAATCACAGGGAATTCTCTGCATTTCAACCACAGGGCTGTAAATTAATTACTCTGAAAAAAAATTGTGGTGTTTTGGGGTTTGGTTTAGGTTTGGGTTGGGTTTTGGGTTGGTTTGGGTTTTGTTGGTTGGTTGCTTGAGGTTTTTACGGGAGGGGATTTGGGGGTGTTTTTGTTGTTGGGTTGGGGTTTCTGTTGCTTTGGGGGGTTTGTTGGGTTTTTAATTTATTTCTTTTTCAACCCAGATCCGTCCTATCCATCACTGGATCATATGAACTTCTCCCCTCTAGCAAGCCCACTCAGAAGAGAGCCTTCTATAGTAATTCCCAGATGGCGAGGAATTGTTTTTCTATTTCAGTAAAGGATTGAAATTGGGAAATTTCTCTTTCCCACCTCAGTATCTGTCTAGCTTGCAGTATTCTGCTCAGCTGTGTTATAGAGCAAGGAGTCTTTAAAATATGTAAATTTCCAGATGAATTTCTGAGCAGAGGATGGTCGCTCAGACTCAACACATTCCAAAACCAGAGAGTGTCAAAAGAAAGGAACCAGATCAAAACACTGCTTTTGACATTACTTTCAATTAAAGCTGCATCTGTGAGGTCCACACACGCTTGGTGAATTTTTAAGGACAGAAAAGACATGAAGGAGCTATTTCATAGTGGATGGTGAAGGAATACCAAATAAATGGCAAGCACTAACTCAGTGCATTCAAATCCCCTCTGGTGCTGGTTTCAGAAGATCAATCCCACTGTCTTAATCCCCCAAATTATGCTGTTCTGGAAGGAAAATCTGACTGCCCAAATTTTACAAAAACCTCAGGAATCTGACGAATTAGATGAGAGAGAATATTGCCTGTGCTCTCCTTGTACCTCAGAGCCTCCCGGGTTTTTATCCTAGGTCAGCAAATGTAGTAAGTGATGAGGATTCTGTTCCTTATTTCAGGATCTTCCATGGCAATTCCAGATTTTAAATACCTGCTCTTCTTAGAGAAAAATGAAATGCAATGGAGTGTCAACACAGCTGGAGCCTTATGTGGAGAACGGCATGGGAACAGAGCACTGGGGCATTCAGATGAGCAGTTAGGGCTTTAAGCAGAAGTTTACACACGCGTCTGACGTGCATCCCCTCGGATGTAGCTGGTGTGAAATAAGCCTGCAGCTCCAGTTAGAAACTGTGAAAGAAAATAATGCAAGCAAGAGGAACAGAAGCTTTGTGGGCAGAAGAAAATGAGGGCAAACAGGTATGGTTAGAAGCTGGTCTCTTTCACAGAGCAAGAAACTTTCAACAGAAAGCAAACCAAAACAAACCAAAAGACAAAACAGCAGCGACCCACAAGCAAACAAAAAACCCCAAACAAACGAAGATCTGACCAAACAAACAAAAAAAACCAAACAACCAACTCCCCCGCACACACTTTTCAAATCCAGAGCAAACGCTTCTTTATTTCTGTCTGGTTTTACGTTCTTCACACCTCCCAACTCTTGCTGCAGCAGATCACTCCATGCCTAGGTATCATGGGACACCTTTCCCTGCGGGCCAGCCCCGCTTGGCACAAGCTGGGTCGGTGCCCACATGGCTCCCCGGCAATGCCAGCAGCGATCGTTCTGGCTGGCTCCAGGATCACCTTGCCATCAGATGTGGCCTGACATCCCCAACTGGGGTTGATCTATGTGCAGCAGTTGCTGAGGCTAAACTCCTGATCGATATGTCAGATTGTAGCAGTGATTGCAGCAAAGCAGCCCTGGGACTAGGAGGCACCTGCCCGCACCCAGCCGTGGGGGACAAGCCTCAGACTCGGGTGTTTCGCGTGTCGCGCTTGATGACGTGATGAAAGACTTGAGCATAAGGCCAACACTTCCACATCCAGCTTAGCTGTGACCCATTAAGGTGCCCCAAAATGTGCGGTCTGTGTAAAGAGCTGACTAATAATGCATCCACAGACACGCACCCGGGCTGCGGCTACCCCGAGCACCAGCACCCTCTGAAAGGCTCCCGAACCTCCCAAACTGCACCATCAACATCCATTAGCATGATAATAGCCATTAATCCAGCCAAACACAACTCATTTGTCATCTTGCTCTTGCAACCCATCTGTGAGCCTGTAGGAAGGGGAGGGGGGACCCGCGGTCCTATCTGTTGGGAGATTAGCTTCCCAAGGACTGATTTGAAGTAATTCGGCGGTAGGAAAAAGCTCATTTGTTTCCATTTATTGAAGGACCTTTTTGGTATTGTACTGTCCTGATCTTCCTTAAGTCTTCTGCCAAGGGGTGAGAAGGGAGAAAAGAAGGACAATGCCATCCAGCATTCCAACCGGAGTTTTGCTTTTTGCATGAAACTTCCTCGGAGCTTTTGTTTTCCTTATAGATAAAAAAAGTGGCTGTGTTGATGGCTGATCTGGTGGGAACAATTCCCAACTTGAGAACTCCGGGTTTCCATTGCCTGCTGCCTGCATATGTCTCTTCACTTGTCTGTGAAGAGGGAAATCCTCTGTAATCTAATAAAAGGCTTCGTGGCTCTGGAGAGGTTGTGCATGGCAAAGTATAGATCAACACGATACAGCCTCTGCAGACGCAGCTCAGCCTCTTTTTCTTACAGGTGGTGTTTCTATTCTACATTATCATACATCTTCCTCTGCAGAACCCAGAGAGGGAAGCATCTCCTATTCCAGCCTGGAACACAGCAGCAGCAGAACAGAAGTATTTGGTACAGTCTGAATGGGAGGTGATGGTGGTCAAAGGTATCTGAGAAAATAAAACCACCACAGAGGAAAAGTAAAAATAATTATATACATATGTAGGTCATTTATATATACATAAAATACACCAAATACCCGCACCCAAACCTGCCTGTTCCTAAGCAGAAGGTGAAATAACCAAGAGATTATTTTTGTGTCAATGATTCTGTGGGTAGTAGGAGAATCAAGGGAGGAGAGCAGAGGAGCATTTAAGAATGATCCTGCCAGCGATTAGAAGTTCTGAGGGGAAGATTACCATATGAGGAGGCTGGGATGGAGGAAGGGCTCATTCGTTTCAGCCTCAGATCTCCACTATCTGCCTCTCCCCCACCCACACTCAGACACCCCCATCCCCACCTGTGTCATTAGATTTCATAATCAACAGCCATCTAATTCTTCAAAAACAGAAAATTCTTTAAAAACAGAAAATTGCCTCTAATTATGGCCCCAAATTCGGTGTCTGAGTAATTTTCAGATCTCGGCAGTGAATGGGAATGCAAATAAAAATCCCTCCTTTGTAGAAATTGTTCCACTGATAAATTTACATTGTATTCATACATGAATGCAGCCCCTGCTTGGTGCTGCACGGCTTGGGAATGGAATTGTTCCCATTTCAGTCCTCGTGAACAATATCCTTTGTACCTTTCATAGGAGAATAGACATTATGAGTGCATTAATGGGCAAGATTTGTCCATACAATACTCTAGGGAATTTTCATGTAAATTTGCATACTTTTCCTAAGTCTGTCTGTGAACTTGAAAGATGAGATTCAGGCAGGGAGGATGTGTTATTAGTGACAGACAGACAAACTGATCTCTCATCCCTCACAGCCCTGCTGCTGCACGTGAGAGATTGCAGTGGCTCTTCCCTGTTAAGGTGACAATCCTGAACTGCCACACTCTTGAAGCTGGCTCAGAATTGGTAGTGATTGTGGAGATGTTGTCTGTCTTTAATCAAATGCAAGCTTGATTAAGCATTTAGGCACCTACACCAAAACAGCCTCTAGTTCAGGAGGGCTGAGGAGAAAAAAAAAGGGCAGAATAATGAGGGCTGCATATCAGAGTTGGGCAATGTCTTTGGAAAGAATCATTTGTCTGGGGAAAAAAAAATGAAATCCCCTTCCCTTTGAAAGTTTAAAATGAGGCAAAATTAATCCAGGCCAATGAACTGAAGGTTCACTTCGATAGCCTGCACAGTTTGCACTTGAGGTCACTGTAACAACCCCTCCTGCAGCACACATTGAGCATCATGTGTCAAAGTGGGAAACCTTCTGTTTTCAGTTTGTTCTTTGAGCTCCTGTCTGTCTCTTTGGTTGCTCTTGGTTCTAGGCAGAGTCTCTACACTCTGTGTGTGACACCTGTGCTAACACCATGGTCCCTGGGCAGTGCTCTTGAACAGCTGCTGCAGCAGAAGCAGTGAGCAGTGTGGCTATGTTCCAGGTGAGCAGTGCTCAAGCACCAGTGCATGGTCAGTGTTCACCTGGGACAATGAAGAGAGGAGGACACAGCAAGGGAGCAGGGGATGCCTGCAGTCCCTAGGGCAGTTAGCAAGGCTCTCAGCCTGTGCTCCAGCTCTGCTAAACAAACAAGGAGAGGGGTGGCCAAGTGGTGGAGACTTGGTCACATTCCCACCACCCCATGCTGGATCACATTGTGGGCACACTTCCATTGCTCTGCTCTTGGTGGTGGAGCTGCTCTGTGCCTCAAGTGCTCTTGCAGGGCTAAGCAATACAATCATCCTGCTTTTCCTGAGCTCACAGCATCTAGAAATAGAATGAGGGCTGCATTGCAGCCCTTCTAACTGGTGTTTCCCTCTTATCAAAGTGAGCAAGTATTGCAAGGCCTGGGTGTGGGTGAAAGATGAAGATGATTCAGTGATTAGGGAAAGGACTGTGGAGAAGAGCAGGAAACACAGCTGGTGTTACCCTGCTACATATTTGGACCAGTTTCAGAGTGAAACATCCCCAGAAATATTCTCCTTTCTTCCAGACAGAGTAAGCTGCAGCAGTCCAGGCAAATACAGGCAGCAAATCATGACCTAAAGCCATGTGGCTGCCCACAGCTGTGATGTCTGGGCTGGGCTTCTCTGAGCAGCTGTGGCAGGCTGCTGAGTTTGGGGATTAGGGTAAACCAGTCAAGAACTATTTGGGAAGGTCTGATACCTGTTGAGAACTGTGAGCAGATCCTGCCTCTCCAGTGCACCCTCCTGACCTGTGACATAGGCATTTTAGTGCCAGGCTGGGTTTGGCTACAACCTGACACATTTCAGAAAGCAAGCAGCTGCTTCCATTAGGAGTCCCCTAACAGAGAAGATGCAAGGATGTGCAAAATGCTATGGACAACAAGGAGGAAAATAAAAGGAAGTATGAATGTCTGCAGGCAGCCTGTGGTGAAGCTGGAAAGTGCCAGCAGAGAGGAGCAGGCACAAACCTTGTTATTTGATAAGTGGATCTGTGCCTGCACCTGTTGCAGAGGCATTTGCAAATGCCTGCCTGTGCCAGAGGTAGATCATTTCTCCAGGCCCTCGTGCACTGAGGAATTGATGTGTAATCTCCTCAAGTTTTGTGTTTCTCTGCATCTGCTAAATTGTTAGGAAGGCTCCTGAGGCACACACAGGTATCTTGTTGCCTGGTTTTTCAAACTTCCCAGCTCTGTTATTTACCTGTGCAGGGCAACCCTAAGTTGTCCCTCTTTGGTTCAAAGAATTCCCATGACAAACAGATCTGCACTGAAGCAGTGCAGCAGGTGGTGGAGGGACTCAAAACAGAGTCAGGAGGGCCCAGGTGAGGGGAGGGAAAGTGAAGTGAAATCTCTTTAATTCCTTAATTAGCTGAAAACGAATCTGTCAGGAAGCATTTGGTGATACTAAAATTTGCTGGGTGGTTAAAATCACCTTTGTACCTAAAGGAAATGAGGCCAAGGCCTTGGAAATGAAGAATCTGGGCATGGGCTGCTCTCGATGGCCAGTCCAGAACAGCGACAAAGGCAAAAAGAGAAGGAACAGGAGAGGGAGAGGAGGACAGAGAAAAAAAAGATATGCAGAAGCTATTTATAGGAATGAAGAACAACAACTTTGGCACACAAAATGAAATGGTTTCCTTTGTGTAGATTTATTATTCTGTGCATTCTTAAGACAAACTAACCATGGATTTTAGCTTAGGAACAACAAAGTTGCTGATTTCTGTGCTGCAGAGTTGAACAGAGCCACAGACTGATGATGGTTCCACAAGTCATCAGTCACACTCCCCAGCATTTGCTGGTGTAAATATAAAAGCTTCATTTTAGAGGATAAATAAAGCAAGACTATTATCTAAACAGGGTAAAATTTAACATCCTTGTGGTTTGTGGAAATTTTTGATGTGCCTGCTGGCTTTTCAATAAAAATCAATTATGCCTTAAATGCGAGCGGTAGCCAACATACTACAGACTATAAATTCAATTTCATACTCAGAAATATGGATTAGCTGAACTTGATGCCCTTCCATTGATTTCAGAAAGCAAAAGCTGATAAGGTAAATAATAGTAAGAAGCTCTCTGACACTCCACATCAAGTCCCGGATTTCCATATGATTTTTGTGAGAACTTTCCAGCCACCACAATATCCTCCTTGTGAAATATGTATGATGGATAGATATTGTATGGATTGCTGATTCATCTCTATTTACTGAATGAATATTTGGCTTGCATAAGGCAGGGTGGGGGCTGGAGAGGAAATGAATATACTTCCTTCTTTTAGCACCATGCAAGGTATAGATCATCCAGGGTGAATGAAGCCTGGGAGTAATTACAGAGCAGTCTGATTAAGGCTCATGTTCCCCAGCCTGCACATTCTCTAAATGATGCTTCCAGACATAAGGTAAGCGAGAGGAAACCAGTCTCTGATGTAAAGGAAAATATAAAGCTGCTGTAAATTAAGCAATAATAATAATATGAATGAAAAACCTCCGTGAGAGAACATCCCAGAGCCACCCGAGCTACAGACAAGCTGCTGACATTCAAGGGGGAGAGAAGCAGCACTGCTAGAACTGGGAAATACAGGAGGGAAGATGATTCATGGACTAAGACTTGGGATTGCTTCTCAGAAAGATCCAATCATAGCTGAAAAATTGTCCCTGCTTCCTGAAAGCACAGCACACTTCTGTTCTTTGTCTGTCAAACAGAGCTCAGGCATCCTGCTTTTCAAAAACACCTCTGATTCATTCAGGTTAAATCCAAAAGGCAGCTTAAGCAGACCTAGCCCACCAGGACTTGTTCTTCCCTTCATTCAAAGGCTTGTCATTACTTTGACTCTCAGTTACAAACAGTGCTTCCTTTTGTCGCACTTCTAGCTCCTTGAAAGAGACACTGTCAGCTTGGCTGGGGCCTTTCTGAGCACAGCTGAATCCCAAGGAGCTCCTGTGATAGACATGTGGATTCTAAAAGCTTTTTGAAGGACCTAAACCACTGCCTGGGACCTGCTGCCATCACTAATGCTACAGCAGAGCAGAACAGTCAACATTTAAAATCTCAGCACCATGCAATGGGAAAGGAGCTTAAAATGCTTCAGTCCTGTAATTTCAGGGACTGGTTTGGGAACCCCAGAGCTTAACTTGCCACCAACACACGATTTGCACATTATACCCTGGCAGCTCACTGCCGTGGTAACTTCTGCCCTGGCCTGTCCCCAGAGGGGCTGTGCTGGGTCACATCTTGCTCTGTCTGTCTGAAGAACAATTTCTGATGGACTACTGCAGCCTTCAGCGCTCTCCCTGCTTTCACACCTCCTGGGCGAGGCACCTAACTGGGGTTCAGAAGCTCCAGGTATTATTTCCATTTGTCCCATTGGCTCTGGCAGAACCAACTGCTACTTGATTTTCAGCTGTTTTCCTTCGGAGGGCTCCTGTAAAGCACCACGTTCAACACGTGCGCCCTGGTACAGCACAAGCTTTTTGTGTTCATTGCAGTGGAGGAATAATTACACACAGTGCTTGCACTGTAACTGCTGCAAATCACCTCCTAAACACACAGCTGTGTTAAACCCTGATTAATGGAGTTTCTTTGTGAGCCAGACATTTCTACCAGGCCGACAAACAAATTGGATAACTCCCCAAAAGCTCCTGCCATTTCCCCGTGCTACTGTGGTGTAACTGAAGTATAGACAGGGAAAATAGATGGCATTGTTTTGGAAAATAGAATTCGGGTAGATACAGTGGAAAACTGCAAACAGTCATAAACATCTCTCTCAGTGGGGAAAGAGAAAAGTGCCATTTAACAGGTGTTAGAATGTAAATGACATCTCATTAGTGACTTCCTTTTGCAGCTCAGAGACAAATAAAACCTTCATTCAAAAGCATTAGTGCTGCTCCTAAGGGTTTCTGGTATCATAATGTTTTGGTTTATGATGATATTTAGCCTTTTCTAGCATTCCCACTTATCTCTACAGAACGAGCCAGCCTCTCTCTTTCAAGCTAAGACTCAGAAGAAAGCCAGGGGTGGAAGGGGAAGACTGTACAGCTCTTCATTCCTCACAGGTGAGCTAATGAAAGGAGTTACCTTCATTAACAGGAGAGGAAATCAGCAGCTCACCCTCAGTCTGGACAGCATCTGGATTCCAATTTTCCTCTGCGAGGCAAGAAAACTTCTACAACTTTCCTATGTGAAGCTGTTTACAAAGGTGTCCCAATCCTGCTGGTCCCAAAATCCCCACCCCACACAGAACAGCTCTGGAGAGGTGCTGAAGTGCTGAGCACTGCCAGACTCCTGCATCAGCTGATTTTCCATGCAAGCAGGAGCACTTCTGTGGCACTGCAATAAAAAATGGGGGTGACTCTGGCAACGAGACTGCCAAGCTGGCCCTAACTCACCAGCAAGGCTTTTGTACTCCAAAGGTGTGAGAAGGAGGTGGAAGGTAAATGCTGTCCTTTGATAGACATGAGGAGCACAAGAACCCCTTGAGCTGGTCCTCAAGCTCCATTTCTAGCCAACCAGCACCAGAAGATGGCCTTCATCCTACCAGTCCAGCACATGGCACAGCTGGGTGTTGGTGTCCCCGGGGCTGCTGAACAATGCACTCAGCTGACACAGTTTGGCCTCTTTTCACCCCATGGAGAGTGATTTATGTAGCCAAAGTTGGAGGCTTACCTGCTGGCTTGTGCTACCTGTCCCTGCAAGGAGGTACCCAGATGGATGTTTTTGTGACCATCCCAAGGATCAGGGCTGGAAGGAAATGTGTTCATTCCTTCGTGCTGAAGTAGCTGCAGAGGCTTCAAAGCCCGAGGCATTATCTAAAAGCTCAAGGTAAATGTATGCAGGACAGGAAATAACAGAGCAAGTGGTAAAATAACAGTAATAGTAATCATCATCACCATGTGGGTGTCTGATAGCAGCTCACTGTTAGTTTGCACCCCTATCCCATCAGTTTGCATCCTCAAGGGGAGGATTGTTTTAGTCCCAGCCATTGCCAGGCAGAGAACATCATGGCAAAGGCACAGGGGGCAGAGGGGCAGATGCTCAGCACTTTACAAAGGCAGAGAAATGGGAGGACTGCGTGGAAATGCACCCAAGAAACTGACTCTGGGCGGATGGGAACAGATTAAACTGGCAGCAAATGTTGAATGCTGCGGGAAGGCAAATAAGGAACTTTATTGACACTTGTGCAGAATAAAAGAATGAATGAGACATGCAGCAGCACCCAGAGCAAAAATTAACAGGGTGGTTTCCCCAATGCCCCTGGGGTTTGGAGCACTGCAGTTTGCAGCTGGAGCACTCACTGTCACACAAGATCATCATATCTTGAAGCAATGCCACATCGAGAGTGATGCTGAGCACTTGCAACTGGAATGGAAGTGGCACTGCAGAGTCTAATTGTGGTCTCCAAGCTTCATGCTCAAAGGTAGCCAGTTTTAGTCACTGTGTTAAAAACGTTTTTATTTCAAAGTACTGGGTTAAACTCAATTCCTGACTCAGTGACTCTGAGAACCAGCAAAGCCTTGTCAAAATGTGGCAGTTAAAAGATAGAAATTACAGTGAAGAGAATTCATTCCAGTTTGAAAAGTTTCCATTCCCTTGTTTTCTGTAACACTCTCTACCTATCCCCAAATCACACATAAAAAAAAATTTCCTTAACCATAATTTTCCTTTGCCTAAGCAAAGCTCCCCATAAACCACAAAGTGTGCCAGTTAGAACTCTCCGAAGTATCAGCATTTCATAAACAACTCTTCTGAAAGTCAGGGAGCTCAGAATTCAGCTGACTCCCCCAGCCAGAGCTAATGGCAACATTTTCCCCAGGAATCTTATGACATCCTTCTCATTTTTTAATCAGTGTGACTCTATGGAACATGCTACAGCTTGATAGAGCACAATAAAGGTCCAGCCAGGGAGAAAGAGTTCACTGGATATCAGTCAATAATGAATTAGAGCAAACATTTTCTGAATAAGTGCACAACAACCCAGGGACCAGCACGCCCCAGAGCAGGTCAGTACTCAGCCTACAGTGAATGTGGGGAGAGCAGTGGGCAAAGGGGCACAGCCTGAGGGCTTGTTGGTGCATGATGAATGGAAAAATGCTCACTGGGTGTAGGAATTTAAAGTCTTAGATATAGCTCTGAGAAAACACTTTATTTCAGGGAAGAATATTTAACAATGAAGATCAATAATAACAATAACAAAAAGTAAATACCCAGACTAAATACAAAAATAAAACCCAACCCCTACCTCCTGGGTCCAAGCACAGGGTTCTATGATCTGCCCACAGGCTCTGGTTTTCCAGCAGTGCCTTGATTTGCCCCAGAAGCAAGAGGCAGCAGTTCCTTGCACCACACCAAGCCCTGGCATGACGTAGGGGGTTCTGCATTTTAATCTCCGTTCTGGTGTAATCTCCCTCTGTGGTTCAAGTCAAACCACTTACTCCTTTTCTGCCACTGTTTCAATTTCAATACAATTTCCTTATTTCCCAGGAGAAAGGGAGTGCTCATTTGTTACATGTAAAGCTGGCTGTAAAGCAAATACAAGTCTCCAACCCCCACTCCTAGTGACTTTTGGAAACCTCTTTTAAAATATTAGCAACTCTGGAAACCAAGAGAAAAGAAAAAGGGAAAGGGAAAGGGAAAGGGAAAGGGAAAGGGAAAGGGAAAGGAAAAGGAAAAGGAAAAGGAAAAGGAAAAGGAAAAGGAAAAGGAAAAGGAAAAGGAAAAGGAAAAGGAAAAGGAAAAGGAAAAGGAAAAGGAAAAGGAAAAGGAAAAGGAAAAGGAAAAGGAAAAGGAAAGAAAAGAAAAAAAGAAAAAGAAAAGAGAAAGAGAAAAAGAAAAAAAAAGAAAAAGAAAAAGAAAAAGAAAAAGAAAAAGAAAAAGAAAAAGAAAAAGAAAAAGAAAAAGAAAAAGAAAAAGAAAAAGAAAAAGAAAAAGAAAAAGAAAAAGAAAAAGAAAAAGAAAAAGAAAAAGAAAAAGAAAAAGAAAAAGAAAAAGAAAAAGAAAAGAAAAGAAAAAGAAAAAGAAAAACAAAAGCATTTGGGCTCTGCAGGTTCTCCAGCTGCACTGGGGAGCTCAGAGGGCTGCAGGAAAAAGTCCTCTCTCAACCCAGTGACCTCTCAGCAACTTTCCCCCACACCAGCACTGCTGATACCTTTGTGACTACTGAGGGAAGAGGTCTGTGACTGGTAAGATCCCGAATCTTGTCTTCCCCTGTGGTCCCCTGGCTTTCCTCTTGCATGTCACTGACTTCTGTCAGCCTTTTGGTGACACCTTCAGCACCTGTGGCAAAGTGCCCCAGGTCAGGTACTGTCAGCCCTCTCTTCTGTCTTTTGCCTAAGGTAAGAAGTTAGCTTCCCTTGTCCTGAGGACCAGGCTGTAGTAAATATCCCCCCAAACAGCCCTGTGATCCAAAAGGACCTTCAATAAATCGATGCCTATTTGAAAAGTCAGAAAATACACAGCAAAATCAAAGCCGAGCTGTTCAAAGCACCTCTCCCAGCCTCCCCAGTGGCAGAGGTGTGCCCAAACAACTGAAGTGACTGAAAGAAAATCAGAGGAGCTGATTGGGATTCCCAGAGTCCTGCATCTTGCTCAGCCCTCACAGCTTCCTCAGCACTTGGAAGTCCCCCAGTGTGACTGTGATGCATCTCTTGAAGCTGGAGTGATGTCTGTCAGTCCTGATGTGGTCAGGTATGACCTTTCTCATTACCATCCCAGGCATGAAAGCACTTTTTGTGTTGACAGTCGGATGTGCTTCTGCCACATACAGCCTCCTTGCTGTGGCCTGGCTTGTTCCATGTCAGCTGCCTCAGCTTAATGTTGCATTTGCAGTTCCTGTGTGGAACTTTGCTGTAATTGCATCAGAGCTGAGCTGGTACCAGCCTCTCAAATGTGGAGCTATCCATTTGCCAGTGCAGTTATTTAATGCCAGGAAGGCTTTTCCCAGCACAGCACAGCATGCCCCCTGCAGCCCTATCAATCACAGATGCTGAGGGGTCCTATCTCACAACAATTCCCAGGGAAACACTTCAATAATAAAGGTAACACTGCCACTACCCAAAAGGAAAATGACTTAAATGACAACAAAGAGAGCCTCTCCCTCCTGCAATACCTTTGCAGGCAAAGTTCTATTACAGGCTCCGCACACATCCCCCTCCCAGCCCCTGAGTTGTGTATGCTGTAAGGGAGAGGCTTGGTATTCATGGGAAGCTGCTTATTTTAGTGTCATCTTATTTCTGAGACACTAAGCAGAGCCTATATGGAGACTGGTTCTCCAACACAGCAGCTTGTTAAGGGGAGTTGAGTGACATCCCAGCATACATCTAGCTTCCTACTGAGTCTCCAACATCTGTTACTGCCTAACTGCCTGGAATACGTGGTGCTTTCTAAGGAGAAAAAGGAAGGTTTGTTTTTGTTTTTACACATATGCTCAGCTGAAAAGTGTGTGAGCTGATCCCTACCACATCCTTGGACATCCATGTCATCTGCTCACTCCCTGCAAGGCAGAGACTGCTTTGGAGTCAGCTTTGCTCTGCTGGCGTTTTCTTAAAGACACAGGCCAAGGTCAATGAAGCCAGAGAAACATCCCTCTGTGCTCTGAGCACTGCCCTGGAGGCAGAAACTCTGTGGAGCTGACCAAAGTTTGGGTGCTTTTTGAAATCAACACAGTGATGGAAGCTTAGCAGAGCTGTGGTGCGTGATACATCTTGAGGGCAGATCCCAGCTCTGGAAATAGGCACCAAGTACAGGCTGAAATCCAAGCATGCTACATTAAACCTAAATATTTTAAGTCTGCTATATATCAGACAGCTAATTTGTTGGATCAAGTCATCATCACTATAAAAACCCCATACTCTGGAACTGCCAACTTCAAGTTCAGAATTCAGAAGGCAATGCCTGGCTCCTGATCAGGCTCCCAGTGCTCCCAAAATCAGCCCCTGCTGCACAGCCACCTCCAGGCAGGGGCAGGCAGGCAGGAGTCAACAGTGCTCCGCACTGCAAGCCCTGGCAAGGCTCCAGATGAGTGGCAGGCAGGGAACAGCACCAACACATACCCATGAAACACCAGCCCTTGCATCTGGGGCTTGTCTCAAAATGAAGCAAAATCAGGGCTGTCCATCCATCACAGGCAGCCTGTCCCAGGGGAGTATTGCTCCCTGGGAAGGCAGAGAAGAAAAAGATAGTCAGGGGAAGAGGAAGAACTAGAAAGGGAATGTCGCATTAATGGTGCAGGGGCAGGAGAAGCCAGAACCAATGCAAACCCTGCTGCAGTACCATGCAGACAGGTGTGTCCCATCCACAACTGCAGGCACCTCTCTTTATTGCTGGGCATAGTTAACCAGAAGAGACCAAACTGCACCAAAATTTGACTGGTGAGAAGGCAGCCACTCAGATAAACTCCTTGTTAGCTTTGTCTTTCCCGTAGGGAATATTGCAAATATTCCCACAAAGCCACAAGCAAATGAAAAGCAACAGCAAAAGGAATCTAAGAAATACAACATTCAGAAAACCCAGGTTTGTGTGCCACAGCTGGAGTGTGGCTGCTCAGGGGTCACAACCAGCAGTCAAGCAAGCACCAGACATGAGGATTTTTGGAGTCTCTTCTCCAAGCCAGTCCAGGTTCTCCCTGCTCCCCAGCAGAGCTGTGCTCTCTACAGTGACCTGCTGCACAAGCCTCTGGGAATTAACGAGGAGGATTAATCCCTGCTGTTATTACTCAGAGCATTTTATGATTAAAAAAGAGCCCATTTAACCATAATGATTCAAGTCCAGCTGCAGCAGGAGCAGGAGAAATTCCCATTGATTTAAGGGAGGCTGAGCTCAGCGCTCATCTCTTATGGCTTAATAACAGCACAGTGCCTCTCACTTTGTGTTTAACCAAAACAAATGTCTGCCAGGCCATCATTCATCTTTAACCCTCCATACAGTGCTGCTTCATCATCTTCTCCTTACAAGGTGTGGCTTTTAATCCAAATGTATGCAATAAAAAGCATTCCCAAAGTATATCATAGCTAGTTAAGCACATTAAGCATTCCCTAAATGGAAAAGTCATTGGGATTGGATGGATTGCTCAGATGAACCAGGAGGCTCCATCTCAGAGGAACTTTTATAGATGACACTCATACATCTTCATCCTGGGTTCTGTATCACAGAGCACTTTTTGATAGCCACATTAAACAGCATAATAAGGGGGGAAAGCAAATAGAGAATTAAAAAGGAGTTTCCTTCTTCATTTCTCTCATCTCTTGTTTTAGATTTTGCTTGGTCAGACAGTGCAAAATAAAAGAAAAAATACTTTTGCAGGAAGTGCTCTGTGGAAATCAGCTGAAATCTGCACCTGCTGTGCCCTGGCCAGCAGAGAACTGAAACTCCTGGTGGCTGGCTGAAACCTGAGGCATTGAGAGGACCAGAGGATTTTATGCAGGTACTGATTTGGGGCTTCTTGCAGCATTGTATATAACAAAATCTTTACAGATTTCTTGAGCTATCAGAGTGGTTCCAAATCTCTCATTTTTCCTTCCCAGGGACAAAGATTTCTTTCAGGGAACAGGAAACTGAAGACATTTTCTCCTAAGCAGTGTCAGACCCCACTTAAGGCATCTCTTATCAAAATATGCTTTCCTGTCATGTTGTGGTTCTGTATCTCAGATGCTCCACGCTGCTTGTCCTGCCTCCACAGCCTTTATATCTCCTCACCTTTGTAGGGAGAGCCCTGAGAGCAGACCTTGATGGTCTTTAGCTGTCCAGAGGAGGAAGGGCTGAACAATAGCTCAGAGGAGTGCTGGTTTTCAAAGCATTCCAGCTCTCTCCTGGGAACAAAGCCCTGGTGTGGCAAGGGGAGGGAGAGGCTACAGAAATGCAGCACTTGGAAATTACCTCTGATTTTCAGAAGCCTTTAGAAATGCTGCTGCCATAACTGGAGACACACCACCGCTGGAGATCCACCATTTTGGAGAGTACAAAACCAACCAGCAATTGGCTCCTTGCTGTGCTACCTTCCCTCTGAACAAGCTTTAACTAAACCCAGCCAAATACTCTTGACTAGAGGGAGGTCATCTCACAGCTCTCAGACTGCCCAGGGTGGCAAGGAAATTGCTGGAGAGGAAGAGGAGGACCACACAACACAAGGGTCTTTAACTAGAAGTAATGGTAGCTTCAGCGAGGGCTTGAGCAGCCTTTCCTCCATGCTTGCTCACCTGGTTGAGTGGTGTCTTTGTCCAAATCTGGGCTGTTCATGCCCACTTTAGCATCTAGCTTAGACCCTAACAGCCAGCTGGGGTCAGCATCGTCTTCTCCTCCCTTCTGCCTAAACAAGAAAGGCAAGAGAGAGTCACAGTGCTCCTTAAAATGTACAAACCATTTCTTCTTCTCCCGAGCTTGCTTTGCATCTCCATTGATTGTGCTGATGACAATTCTGCTGCTGCTGCAGAATGGCACAAGGGGACCTTCCCCTGTGCAAGGGTAGTGCCATCAGCCCCCTCCCAGCGAGACCTTTCACGCTTCACCTCTCAGCTCCTGCTGCCTCACTGATATTTAAATTTTTTAAATGGCTTAGCATGCATTTCTGAGTCCTAATCTTTAGACAAACTCTTGGTTCACCTCGTAGCCCTGGGTTCCTTCAGGATCAGCCTTACATAAATACTGTTACTTATAGCCACTCCGATCAGCACAGACCTATCCCCTTCAGCCTTTTCCACCCTTCCCCATCTGAAAAAAGAGGGCAAACTGTTTTACACCAAGAACCATCTGTAAGCCTGTCTCTCAGGCCATCAAACTCCTCCATCCATTACCCAGAGCCTTCCTCACCTCGGCCGTGTGACAGTGCAATAAAGATGACAAACTAATTCAATGACTTGTAATTGCAGCTAAACAAAGGCAAGTGCTGCAGCTTCTCCTTTTGTGCTTCCCTGCCATATCGGGGGAGCCAGCTATGCAAACATAGCACTGGGAGGGTTTTATGACAGCCACTGAATGGGCAGAGGAGCTTGGTCTTGCTTTTTTATGGGTTTTGGCTCTGCAATATTTGGCTATGTGGTGCTGGCCATTGCCATTGTGTATGGATTCTATGTCAGCAGCAGCTAATTGTTCCAATAATGTTTATCATGGGGATCCACCAGGGAGCTGTATATGTGGAGATAAGCTACAGGGCAATGATACTCACTATCTTGCTGATCTCTATACACAGTGCTTTTGCTTCATGCCAAAATGCTCTTTAGGTTTCCAGCCTATAAAAAAAAATAAGAAGAAAGAAAGAAAAAGAAAGAAAGAGAGAAAGAAAGAGAGAGAGAAAGAGAGAGAGAAAGAGAGAAAGAGAGAAAGAGAGAAAGAGAGAAAGAAAGAAAGAAAGAAAGAAAGAAAGAAAGAAAGAAAGAAAGAAAGAAAGAAAGAAAGAAAGAGAGAGAGAAAGAGAGAAAGAGAGAAAGAGAGAAAGAGAGAAAGAGAGAAAGAGAGAAAGAGAGAAAGAAAGAAAGAAAGAAAGAAAGAAAGAAAGAAAGAAAGAAAGAAAGAAAGAAAGAAAGAAAGAAAGAAAGAAAGAAAGAAAGAAAGAAAGAAAGAGAAAGAAAGAAAGAAAGAAAGAAAGAAAGAAAGAAAGAAAGAAAGAAAGAAAGAAAGAAAGAGAGAAAGAAAGAGAGAAAGAAAGAGAGAAAGAAAGAGAGAAAGAAAGAGAGAAAGAAAGAAAGAAAGAAAGAAAGAAAGAAAGAAAGAAAGAAAGAAAGAAAGAAAGAAAGAAAGAAAGAAAGAAAGAAACATTTTAAAAAGAGAGAGAGAAAAGGGGGAGACAAGAAAAGAAAAAGAAAGGGGAAGGGGAAGGGGAAGGGAAGGGAAGGGAAGGGGAAGGGGAAGGGGAAGGGGAAGGGGAAGGGGAAGGGGAAGGGGAAGGGGAAGGGGAAGGGGAAGGGGAAGGGGAAGGGGAAGGGGAAGGAAGGGGAAGGGGGGGGAGGGGAAGGGAAGGGGAAGGGGAAGGGGAAGGGGAAGGGGAGGGAAGGGAAGGAAGGGAAGGGAAGGAAGGAAGGGAAGGGAAGGGAAGGGAAGGGAAGGGAAGGGAAGGGAAGGGAAGGGAAGGGAAGGGAAGGGAAGGGAAGGGAAGGGAAGGGAAGGGAAGGGAAGGGAAGGGAAGGGAAGGGAAGGGAAGGGAAGGAAGGAAGGGAAGGGAAGGTTTGGGAAGGGAAGGGAAGGTTTGGGAAGGTTTGGGAAGGGAAGGGAAGGGAAGGGAAGGGAAGGAAAGGAAAGGAAAGGAAAGGAAAGGAAAGGAAAGGAAAGGAAAGGAAAGGAAAGGAAAGGAAAGGAAAGGAAAGGAAAGGAAAGGAAAGGAAAGGAAAGGAAAGGAAAGGAAAGGAAAGGAAAGGAAAGGAAAGGAAAGGAAAGGAAAGGAAAGGAAAGGAAAGGAAAGGAAAGGAAAGGAAAGGAAAGGAAAGGAAAGGAAAGGAAAGGAAAGGAAAGGAAAGGAAAGGAAAGGAAAGGAAAGGAAAGGAAAGGAAAGGAAAGGAAAGGAAAGGAAAGGAAAGGAAAGGAAAGGAAAGGAAAGGAAAGGAAAGGAAAGGAAAGGAAAGGAAAGGAAAGGAAAGGAAAGGAAAGGAAAGGAAAGGAAAGGAAAGGAAAGGAAAGGAAAGGAAAGGAATAAGTAACAGCTTAATCATTGTGCCAACAATAGAGTCCAAGGGGATGTAATCTTGTTCCTCTGATAATCTTAGCAACACAGGCAAGTTTTGTGCAATAGCAGCAGTTGAAGCAGTTGGCTGTCTCCAGAACCTGCTGCTGCAGTCCCGGGTCCCCTCCCTGTGCAGTGGGAGGGAGGTACTCCTGGAACCATGCAAACCTCTCACACAGGCTCTGCAAAATGATAAACAGTTCATTAACTAAAGAGTATTAAGGGTCCACTGCTTGCTCCACATTCCATGCTGCTGTCCAAGTGGAAGAGCCACTCTAACATTCAACCCCCAAAGCAGCTTCCCCTTGCCTCTGGAAGCAGACAGAAGGAGGCTGCCAGGCAGATGCCCCAAAGTAAGGAGACATTAGGGGCTCAGTGTAACAGGTTGTAGGGAAGTGACTGGGGTTCAGGGCTGGTCTCTGGCCCCTAGGAACAATGCTAACCAAATGCCTCAGTGCACAACGACTCTCCTTTATGCAGCGACGGGCAATCATTTGCATTCTTAATTCTCTTACATGTTGATCCCATCACATGAAGGACTATGAAATAAAGAGCTGAAGATCTGGGCTGGGTAGTTTGCAACCTGTTCCTCCCGGTTTCTGCTCTAAAGCCCAAACATGGGACAAAAGCAACAATAAAGCAAAAATGCCATGGTGGGGAAGGAGCACTGTGGTTAGAAGCACTCTTTTACCATAATAAATGATTGATAATCGCAGGCTCAGTGCTGTGGCTGCAGTGCCAGCTCACTATTATTCTTCCTGGTCCTGTGAAGTTGCCCCAAGATCTCTGCCACACACATTATTAATCTGCTTAAGAATTAGGTGCATAAACTCAGCAGAGTTAATAAAATGCTAGAGCTTCATCTCCAAAGTACAGAAATCCCTCCCTTATGGAGAAGTCCTGAAGGATTTAATAAGGATACCACCAGTTATTTCCTATAGAAATTACTCTGAAATAATTTACATAATTTGAGAAAATGATATACTTCCTACAGGCTTTTGAGCCATCCTGAGGGACTCTGTAGCAAAGACAGCCTGCTTCTTGGAATTCTGCTGGATATTAGAATATTCTGCTGTGTTCTAGAGAAATCTTTTGCACAGGGCTGCCAGAATCCTTCTCTGAAACTCAGCTGATCGTGGTCCTGCAAGCAGCAGGTTATGGAGCACTTTCTGCCCTGTGTTTCTCACAGGCAGTGGCTGGATCTGCACTATACAGTAAAGCTGCACAGTGGCAGAGGGGCTGGAGAGCCAAACAGCTCCAGCAGCCACTTTGTGCATGGTTTTGAGCGGTGGTTAAAATGGGCTGCAGCTCTTCCTATCCTTGCCCAGTCTCCAGTATCCCCAGTCCCTGCTAGAAAGGGGTTGAGAAGGGCAAGGGTAGGAGATTCAGAGATTCCCAGCAGCAATGTTCCCACATCTACCTCTGGACCGAGAACCAGGATTTGCCTCGTGACTCACCCTGCCTCCCTCTTTCCATACTTGATGCAGGGTTAACTCCTGTGACCTTACTTCCTTAACATATATAGGAATATGCAAATTGAAAGCAAACACAAAAACCACCTTCCAAAACAGAATGCTCCTTCACATTCCCTCTGGGCATGGGGAGGGAACAGACTGTGTCTGATGGCTGAGGCCAGCCACAGGAATACAGGAGTCGATCTATGGCAACTTTATTCTCCAGTGTTTCTTGTTCCACTGCCAGTGAGTGCATTTCACATCCAGTGGATTATGCTTAGAGGAATAAGAAAATGTTCTAAAGATTCCCAGAAAGCCCTGCCCTGCCCAGGTTGCACCAGAGGACCTCTATGGTGGGTTTCAGAACTCTGTCTTCTAGGACCTGACTGCTTTATCTGGAGCATATTCTGTGCTCTGCAGGGGCTCAAAGGGAAGCAGCAGCCAGGTTTGGATGTGGAGCTGGGGCTGCAGCTTCCCCATGTTCTTGACTTCCTGAAGAGCTACCACCACGAGGAATAATTCACAATATCTTGGCATCTCCTACATTTCTGTCCTTGGCCTGGGTTCACTCTGCTCCTTTGGGAGATGAACCTTTCCAGCTTCACTTTTCCATTTCACTGCTCTAGTAGCTCTCTACAACACTCACGGAACCAGGATGGTGGATCTGCAGCTTCTGAATGAACTATAATTGCTCATACCATCTTCAGAATATCAATCTTCAGGACTTCTCCTATTTACTAGTTTATTCCTAAAATAAACTCTGCTTTTAAGCACCAGATGGCTTTTCCACAGCAAGATGGCTCAGGGTACTACCCGTGTTTATTCCATGCTCTCAGAGAAATTTCTGTTTGGATTCTGCATAAAGGAGGTGGTGGATTCTATTGGATGCATGGTTTTAGCTTCCTCCTGGTTAACACTGTGCTGTAATGTGACATTTAGATATTACCAAACCTCTAAATGCCAGATAGTTATTAACTAAACTGGAAGTGCAGCCTTACCTATGGGCAAAATGAATGGAACAGAGGCTTGCTTTACAGCAAGTGAGAACGAGCTCTGTGTAAACACTGTGCAGAACCTTTTTCTAAGAGGAAAACACAACAAAAACTAGAGAGCATTTGGATGAGATCCCAAAAGTGCCTCTTGCTGCAGAAACAAATGGTAGGGTTCTACACCAAGTGGTTTGTGAGTAGCCAAACAATTGCACTTGTGAGGAGTTTCTAAAAGTGAAGAACAAATGCTACAGAAAGAGCAACTGCTAGCCCCTTCCAACCAAAGAACCCCACAGCCCACTGCAGCCTGATCACAACAGTAATTGGGGGGGGGGGGGGAAGGGGAGAGAGCCTTATAAGCAGTCCCACCAGTGCCTGGGAAATGTGAGTAGGATCTTTTCAACCCCTTAAAGAGTCCTTTTCTCTACCTGCTGGAGGGCTGGCTGCTCCCCATGCTCCTTTCTGCACCATTAGCACATTTGTCAGCTGAGCTCTGCTACCAGCATTGATGGTGTTAAAACGGGAAGATGTGAACCTGGGGCCGGACAGCCTGGATTTCAGAGCTCTGAGCTGGGGAGGGAAACAGAGTCTGGCCTCACCACAGCCTTTTTGTTCAATGATTTTCATTGTTGATGTCTGATTAAATTCCACAAGACATTAGCACCTCTGAATAGTGACTACTGAATTTTTTTACCTAGATTTGAGATGCCTATCTGCAAGTCGTTGTTTGCAGTGAACTGTTTAACTAAACCATATATGCCAGGAGTTTCATGTGCTTGACAAGTGTGCCAGCAGCAATCCATTAGCCATGGTATTGGGATATATTGTGGGTCTAACCTGCACTAAACCAGATGCTCCCTGTGAACTTCAGAGGAAGCACATAGCAAAATTGTTCTATTTTGATAACACAACTAGCTCTTACTTTCTGCCAGATTAATTTCAATTCATTTTGAATAGTCACCTTCTTAGCTCAGGGAATCACAGCCAGCTGTTACACCAAAAGTGGGAAGAGCTGCAACAGGTCACTGTTTTCAGCTGCCCCTCTTTGGTAGAACCACACTAGCACAGAAGAAAAGAGGGATGAATGAATGTCTTCAGGATAAGCAGTTCCTCTTCATTCCTGTGGAAGCTGCATGGGCCAGGGGTGTCAGACCACCATCACTGGTGCACAACTGCAAAGCTGCTGATGTTCAGAAAGCAGTAAAACCAGGCTGGCTGAAGGACAAGTTAATATAGTTTTAATGAGATCTTCATTTGCTCAAGACAAGGATCACAAATGCAGTGTGAAATGTACCAAATGTGTGGGGTGAGAAGAGCTTTCTCTTCCTGTGCTGAACATCTACACTTGGCCTGAGGGGTCTGACTAGACAGGAAACCTTTGCAAGAGTGGTTGCCTAGGTGCTGTCTGTGTGGCTGTTGAGATCTGTGTGATGTCTAGCACGAAAATACCATAAGCAGTAATAACTGCAAATAGCCTACAACTACCTTGCACAGCAGAGGTGTTTGCTATTGGCTGGGAGAGAGACCCTTGGAGCAGTAAATAATTTCAAACATTAGACCATTGCATTGCAGTTGTTGCTAAGGAGCCTTCCAAAGCATGTTGTTCACACAAATGCAACTTGATATGTTGTGATTTTAAGCAAGCAGAAAATAAGGAACTACTGGCCCTAGTTCAGCAAAACTGTCAGAAGCCAGTGATGAGTCAAAGGCAACTCTTTCTCACTCTGAAGACTGAAACACCTCCTCTCTGAGACGTGTTAGGAACAGCAGGCTATCTGCAAAAGTCACATTGTCACGGTGAGAACAGAAACCTGGTGATATGCGCTATCCATATATTTCCATCCCCTAAAGAGGCTAGAAAAATCCATCTGATCTACCTACAATGCAGCTGGGATGGGAAGATAGATCTCTGAGCCCTGTGGGACACATCCCTGGCTCTCAAACCAAGCCAAGAGATTTATCAGTCCCGGCCTATGCAGACCAGTGTCTGCTCCATGGGGATCGAGAGTGCCCTGGAAACAGGACCATTTGTGGTACCTTACCTGCTGGAGGGATGCTCTGTGTGCAGGGCTGGACCAGAACCGAGCTCCCCAGCAGCCAGTTGGACTCCTGAGTGGCTGTGTGAGATTACACAACTGGCAAACGCAACGTGCTGCAGATTCTTGGATTAGCTGGCTGGGAGGCAAGGAAGTAATGATTTATAGTGTTCATGCTTCTCATTTTAGCTTGGATTTTTCATGAATTTTAAAGCTGTCATTGGCTTCATTTGGCATTTGCTCTTTTCTCACTACATACACTCTACCCCACACATCATTTAGAATTCCACAACCACAACTGAAGTAAAAAAAAAAAAAAAAAAGAAAAGAAGGATACATTCATTTATTCATTTTGTTAGAGCCTTCTTACAGCTTTGAAACAAAGCTATGTTCTGGGAGGTTAAAAAAACCCAAATAAAGGGAAAAGGAAGTGTGTCAAAGAAATACAGCAGTAGGAATCAAGCTGTACAAAGGAAAATGCATTGCCCCCTCTTCCCCCATGCACCTTCTGTTTTAAATAGATGCAAAAAAAATATCTGTAACTCAGATTTTGGGAGCATGAGAGGCAAAGCCAACCAGCCTGCATTTATTGTCTGTTGATTGATCACAGCCTCTCATCTTGGTACAGTGAGGATAGATAGATCCACCGAAATCTGCCTCACCTTCCCTGCAGTAACTCTTCTGCCTCCAGACATGACGTAGAAACCCAGAAATTTGCTGGGCCAAGCACTGCTGAAGGTCCTTGGAGCTGGGTGCTTTAGATAAGCTCCTCAGCCTAGGGTTTATCCAACTTCACAGCAACAGTCTGCAGTACTTCTTCAGCTTCTCACATCGATTAGGGAGTAGGGGGTGGGCTGGATGATCTTTAAAGCTCCCTTCCAACCCCAAATGCTCAATGATCCTACAGTTCTCTGAGGCTGTGATGGAGAGACACTGAGTGACAGGGAATGCTGTAGGTGGGGTTCAGGGGCAGAAAGTAGGAGATGTCTACTGGCTGCTGAAACAGCTCCCAGATTTGTCACTTGCCCACATGGCAGAAGGCTCTAAGAAATCCCTCCTGAACATGCTAAAAAGGAGGCTCAGACACCAAGCTCCATGGATTTAAAGCAGAAAAGGGGCAAAACACCCAAGAAGTTGAATTGTGTCTGTAGTTCATTTCATCAGAAGGATGTGTTTGAAAGTCTGCCCTTAATGAGCAGAAACACAGGCTGGGCAGGCACAAAGTATTGGGAGCAGGATCAGTCCTGCTATCATTATTGGGTGGCACTTTGGAGCCCACTTTGCAAGACTCAGTCCTTTGCTCCGCCAGTCTGCTCTCCAGCAGTGCAGCTCAGCCTGGGGTAGATGTAAGTGTGAGGGAGCACATCTCTGAGCCACAAACCCTCACTGTTATCACTGACTCGTGGCACCAGCTCTGCAGGATTTGCATTTCCAGTGAATATTTGGGATACCATGTGAGGAGCCTTGGGCAGAATGATCAAAAGCTGGAGGTATTTTTCACACAGCTTCTACACCCTTGTGATGGATTTTTCTGGCATTTCCATGTGAGACTTGGAGCCATCTCTCTGACTAGACGACAGGACCATGTACTTAAGGATTCTGCCCAAAAGTGACAGTTGGCAATCTCCTTTAACAAACATCCAACAGGTCTGGGCAAGAAATTAAAGACACTTTTCCAGTAGTAGTGTTAGTCTGGGAGAAACTGGGATAACCCAATGAGAAGGAATCAACCTGAAAATAGCAAAGATTGCTCTTTAGGTGACCTTTCTAGACAGCATACAAAATCCCTGCCATTAAATTAATGTATTGACACAAACATCAAAGTTTCATGCTGAGCAATAATCTGTTGTCCTCCTCTGAAGCAGACAAAAGGAGTTGGGAAACACACACCAGCAGCCTGGGGGAAAAGGAAGGACCAGCTTCCTCTTTCCACAGCCCTGGAGCCTCTTGCTTGCCATGCCACAGCCCAAAGGGAAGCAGAGGATGGAACCTGAGTGTAGAATCCAGCGGCTCCAGAAGGTGAGGTCTGTGCTAGGAACCTGGCAGTGCAGCTCCCCACCCACACTGAAGCTCCCTATTCTGAGTCAATAGGAAGCAGTTTAAGCAATGTGCCTTCTTGCACTGAGCTGCACTTTCAGGGGAGTCATAAGGGGTCTGCTCAGCTCTCACTATCAGGGTTACACCTCTGCTACAGACCAGATTGGACTCAACAGGCACACTGCAATCCAAAGTCCTTCCTCTGCCCTGAGAGGAGGAAATATGATGCACCAAGCTGTCTGCCAAACATCCCAGTGATTAATTCTCTTAGATTAATTGTGAGAGAAGAGTTACCACAAGACCAAACTGCGAGTCCAAAGAGCTGCTCCCCCTCGCCTGCCACAATGGAAGTGTCTTTCTGTCTGCAAAGGCTCAGACAGCCACTGGGGCCCAGCCAGGATTCCTGTAGTGAAACAATCGACTTGGCATCATGTTGACACATATAAACAACAGTCTGTCAACAGGCCTCACATTAGTGACAGAACATTTTTGGCAAAACAGGAGCATCCTTCTGGGCACTATGGTGACACCAGCCAGCAGCAGCCATTCATGCCTGCGCTCTCCAGTGCTATATTAATTACAAGCTTATAGCAGTGACACTTATCCAGGAAGCTGCAAGCCCACAGAAGCAGCCTTGCAGAGGAGCAAGATGACGGCTGAACGAGAGCATGCCTCTAGCTGCCTCTCCATGCAGCAGCTGCAGGCGTCCGCGCCGAGGGCATCCTCTGTCAGCACACGGCCAGCAAACCAGTGTGGCGGCCCAGGGCAGCGTGGGCACACACATGTGTGCCAGCTGAGGGCTATCAGCTGCTCTCCAGCTCGGCAGCCAAGCTATGCAAACAGCACTGCCGAGGGCAAATAGCCCTGCTCTAGGCTTTCCCTGGGTTTTAATGAAGGCCCAAATTAAATGACAATTGCAAGTTCAGGGGGGGGTTTTATCCTGCTTCTTTCATGCCTCCTTTACCACCCAGAAGCAGAGGTGAGGGAGTTTAGGTTGCTGCAAAATATCCATCAATGGACTGAAAAAACAGAGAGAGAACAGACTGAGGGGAGACCACATCAATGCTGATCAATACTTAAAGGGTGGGTGTCAGCAGGATGGGACCAGGCTTTGCTCAGTGGTGCCCAGCAAGAGGACAAGGGGCAATGGGCACAGACTGGAATAGCAGAAGTTCCATCTGAACATGAGGAGGAACTTTTATAATTCAAGAGTAACAAAGCCCTGGAGCAGGCTGCCCAGGGAGGTGGCGGAGCCTTCATCTTTGGAGACATTCAAAACCCACCCGGATGTGTTGCTGTGTGGCCTCCTCTAGGTGCCCCTGCTTTGGGAGGCGGCTGGACTCAATGATCTCCAGAGGTCCCTTCCAACCCCTCCCATTCTGTGATTCTGCAAGAGAAGGTGTAAAACTTATTTAAGCTAGTTAATTTTTTTGCCATAACTGCTCTGCTTTTTCACATTTTTCTACATCCTTAAAACATGATTTGCACATATTAATAATCCTTTAGAGTCAATGGACCAAAATTAGAGGTAATGTATAGAAGGGAACTTGGAAGGGTGGAGAAACATCAATTACCTGCTGGCAACTGGGTGGAAATTTAAATAGTAAGAAAATATGAAGTGGATGGCATCCAGGCATGCCAGGAGATGCATGACATCAGTTCAATTCAGGCAATCAGTTCAGGCAATTAGCACTGGAAGGGAACACTCCTTTGGTTGTGGAAGACAGGAGCTGCACAGACTGCAGCACCACCAACCTCAACCAGTGCTTGAGCCAGCTCAGAGGCCAGGTCCCCCACCCCTGCTAGCCAGCCTGCTGCTGTCTCCTGGCCAATCCATGTGCTCAAGCCAAGGCAAAGGAGTTACTCATAACACACCGAGGGGGTGCAAGCCTCACCTCTGTGGCCCCTCTTAGATGCCTTTACAGAGTTTAAACCCCAGAACAAATATTTAGGGAAAACCAGCAAGCCCATTGCTGTACCAGGAGAGATGACATCCTCAGAAATGTAAACATTTGGGATGCTCCTGAGGCAAAACCAGAACTTCTTTTTGCTGTGCAGGAAACTTCAGCATTTCTGGAGAGCTGGTTTCCAACTGAGGTTTTGAAATTCCAATATTTTGACTTTAAAATGTCAAAATCAAATATGTGTCTTTTTCTGGATCATCAGAAAAAACTTTTTGCACTGCTACAGTGGAATACTGCAATGTGCTGTGTTCAACCAGCCTGCAAAGCTCTGCTCCAGGGACATCCACAAAGCCATTTCTCTCACTGGTACCTGGTGCTTGTACCTTGCAGTGGTTACCGAGTGGTTTTGTTAAGCTGGGAAGCAAAACGTTTGCTAGAAATGAGCATGGGACAGACAGCAGACACTGTTCTGCTGCGAGGAAGTGCATTGTTGCACCCAGTTCCTATTACTATTATTTAAAAGGCAGCTCTAAACACCAACTGCACCCAAATGTTTGTGACAATAATTAGCAATTACTTCAGTTTTGGAGGCATTTCAGCAGAAAGTCTTGGCAGAGGTTCAGCTGCACTTTCTAGCTCAATGTTTTTCCAGTAGTGGAGTCAGTTGCAGGGTTTGATGCAATAAAGTCCTTGAAAGATGAAGTGAATCTACATCCATCACAGAGCAGGGGAGGCATCTTCTGAGGTTCCAGAGGAAATTAACTCCTGATGTTTCTCCACACTCTTGTCCATCACTTTCATCAATGCTCCTTTGGATTTTCCTGTAAACTTTATTGGTTTGAAAAACCAGAGAGGGTCCTAAACCCTGTTCTGAGGGAACCCCAGGGACCAGTGGAACTCTCTTGCTTTGGCTGTTCATAGGACACACACAGCCTACCAGCTGCATGTCCACAACACCTCCCACTGCATAACTGTGACTTCACCAACAGTGCCTTCTGAAGGAGGGTGAGGAAGGGCTACACAAACAGTGGCCTGGGCTGAGGTTTCTAGAACCTCCCAAGGAAGCTAGGCAGCAAATTCCCATTTAAATTCAGTGGAAGTTGGGACTCTGACTCCCTGAGCTCCATTAGAAACCTCCCCTCCCCTCGATTCGCAAAGGAGGCTGCTCCATTAGCCTGATGTTGATTAATTAACAGTGCTTTTAGGCTTCCCTTGCATGAATTCATCAAACCTTACCAAACTGAAATACATCACTTATTTCCTCTTTTAAGCAGAAGGGAACTCGGTGATATTTCAAAGTGTTTGTAAATGATGCTTTAATAGCTCCTAATGCATCATGGCCCAGTTTCCACGAGTGGCTTATGAATGTTCATGCAGCCCAGAGAATCAGCTGGCAGCTATGGCTGGCATCAGCTGAGCAGGGACACTGCACTCTGCAGGGCAGGGTGCTGCAAATGGCAATGAGCCCCTCACAACTTACCTCTCCATGGCTGGGGGCAGTGTGACAACCTGTTCTGAGGCTGGGGACAAGCAGTGATGGGGAATGCTCTCTGGGCAGCAGTGCCTCAGCACAGACTGCCTGCCACGGACAGCTGGTGCTCACCAAAGTGCATGCCACACATATTGGTCAGGAGGAACACCCCTGGAGGTCCTAAAGGTGGTGCTAAGGGGTGTGGTTTAGCACTAGGTTTGGTAGACTTAGTGGTTGGACTGGATGATCTTAAAGGTCTTTCTTTGCAACAAGAAGGAGTCTGTGGTCCTATGTGTGGACTGGCCCTTAGCCATGGGTGAAGATCTGATAATGCATGAGCACACTGAAACCAGAGCACTCCATACAGGAAGGCTGCAGCTTCACTAATATCTAAGTAGATATTTATAACCAAAATCCACCCTGTTGCTCCAGTGGCCCCAACACAGCGAAGCTGTGGGGGCTGGTTAAGGTGGGTTCCCATCAGACCTTGCAATTCAGCACAGTTCCCAGGGTTATACTGCACTCTGATAGCAGGGAAGTGGAGTCAAATGAACACAGCAGTTCTGCAGGGAGCACAAGCACCCATTGCATGGCAAAACCCTCCCAGCATTGTTTTTCATGGAGCCAAATGTGAGAGTGAGAAGAAAGCAAATGCAGAGCCTGTGACCAGTATTCCAAATCCTACATTTTATTGTCTGTAAACCCTGCAAGGGGGACAAGTTCTGATTCTAATTAATTAATAATGAAAAACCAAATCCACAGGGCAAGGTTCACTGATGGAGTAAAACTGCCATGTCCTCTGCCAGATGTGCAGTCTGCTGTTCAGGCTGTGTCACGAGAGAAGGTCTGTGTGGCAAAGATGGATTGGCCATAGGCCATGCACCCTCAGGTGTTTCCAGCAGTGAAATGATTACCTGTGCTGCAAGCCCTAACACCACAGAGGCAGAGCACTTCAGCTGGAGCCTCTGACAGCCTCAGCTCTCTCTGGAATTCCACTCTCTTGCTGTCCAAGGGCATGCAGTCCATTGGAGTACTTCATATTCCCCATCTGAACTCACATTGAGTGGTGTTAACAGGACTTTTGCCTCATCAGTGAGGCAGCAAAACTACTGTGTTGGGTGACACCAACATCAAGCAAATAGAAAACCACTCTTCTTTTATCTTAGTTCATTTCCTGGGCTGCAGATAAATTAATATGTGCAAATGCTCAAAACAAATAACTTTCAGGCACACTGGTCCATTTTTCATTAGACCTGTTTCAATATTTCATTCTGTTGTATGAACATCTGACACACCCATTAAACAAAATGTTATTAGCAAAAGCAAGGAGTGGGACCACATCACTTCTGTTTATTAATTATTTCCACAGCACTCTTGGGGTGAGCAGTGCTCAGAAACAGAGACAAATGAATCCATTGCTGCCGACACCTACCAAGCGCACAGGAGGCTTGTCGTGTTCCACAGGATTCCTTCCTGTAAAAATGGCTTTCCCCCATCCCAAAATGAACTTTCAAGGCTTTGAAGCATTGTGCCTCTTGTTCTCAAGGTACTGACTGCAAGAGAACTGATTCCTGCAGCTGGCTGCAGAGCAGGCTTCCTGCAGAACCTGCAGCAGAACCACATCTGAGTCTCCTTTACGTCCCCTCGGTGATGCTCACATTTGTGTGTCTGAGGCGCAGGGAGCAGTGAGGTTAAGCACCATGGTGAAGGACTCAAAATCTGATCTACAAAGTGCTTCTAATGCACAAAATGGCAAAACCCAAACCTGCTTCATTCACTAGAGGCCACCCTATGGACTTTTTGTCTTATTTCCCCATGAGCCATCACTCATTAACTCAGCAGAAATCCATTCCTGGAAGTTCCTGAGGTTCCCTTTTTCCTTCAGGAGCCAGCAGAGCAGACAGCCCTGCTCCAGAGCTACGAGAGGGAGCGCCGACTGCCACAGGCACTACTCAAAACATATACTTTAGATGCATCTAAACTGCAAACACCCATCACATCCAGAGCATTTATGTGTTTACAGACAAATTCAGGAAAGATTATTTTTGAAGCAAGACAATATTTCCTCTTTCTTGACTTTTATTAACACTTGAATCATGTATTTAAAAAAGGGAAGAAATCAAAATGAGGCAACTTTGCAAGATCAGTGTTTGCTATAGAAGCAAAAAAAATTACATACAGAGAGAAGAAAATGTGATAGGGAACTCAAGGAAAAAAAAAAAACCTTTAGTACAATAATAAATGAAAATAGTTTTATCATCTGCTGTAGATATTAGCAATATTTCTCTGCAGATGATAAGTGTGACTAGAGTAGCATCCATTTAAAAGAAATCACATTACTGCTTCATCTCTGATGGCTATTGTGGGACTGGTATTAGAGTAGAGCTATCTGCAATTTACCTTTTTTAACTAATAGCTCTTTGTTTTCTGCATGGATCCTTTTAAAATCTCTCATAGGCTTTTAAGATATCACTTACCATTTAATCACTTTCCACTTATTCTCCTCTCTCCAGGCTCTTCAGTCTTTAGCTGCATTATGATTTACTGCCTGTGTACATTTCAGCATGTACACAAAGCTGCTTTCCTTCCAGCTCTGTTTGTCTTAACAGATATTTCCCTTTACTATTCAGTGTGTTACCAGAAAGATCAGGTAACTTCTGGGGCCTTTCATGTGTTGAGTCTCACAGCAAAAGTAGCTGCAGAACCTCCTGAGACTTGTGACGTGGTCAACATGGAGAGCTGGAGTGGAAGAGCGATGAGAAGGGAAGGTGAAGTTGCAGGCAGATCATAGAATAGAATCATAGAACCATTTAGGCTGGAAAAGATCCAAGATCATAGAGTCTCGACCAAGCTCACCACAAAGCCATATCCCTCAGCAGCACATCTACACAGCTTTCAAACCCCTCCACCACCTCCCTGGGTAGCCTCTTCCAATGCCTGACAACCCTTCCAGTGAAAATTTTGTTCCTAATGTCTGGAATCGAGATCTCCCAAGATTCCAGATGAAATGCTCTGTTTGGGGAACACTCTGCAGTGCTGGGCAGCAAGCTCTGTGCCGTGGCCTTTTGGAAATAACCCCAGAGAAGTTCTGCAAGTCTCTGTGCCCTTTGCTTCAGGACTGCAAGCCACATCTGCCTGCCCTTGTGACAGCCAAACTGTTGTAGCATGGGGGTGACCCCAGAATAAAGAGGTCTGCATTCCCAGTTATTGCAGAGCAGTATCTAAACAGCTTTAGAACAGTGGACATCCTGCACAGAGGTGTGTGGGTCATGCTTTACAATGCCTACTGCTGCTCCTGCCCTGGTGTCACTGCTGCAGTCACTTGCTGTAAGGCTGTGCTTGAACACTGTGTTCAGACGGGCTGTGAAAAGCTCTGGTTGCTGTAAACCTCTCCATTGTATTGCCTAAACCTGTGTCTTCTGCAACACTTCTGAGTGTTAATGTAAAAGCAGATGAAACTCTCAGGCAGGCTGCAGAGATGTTACTCACACAAAGGCAGCAAATCCCCCTGACTCCCCCAGCAAAAACGATCGTTTACTGAGTCTTTAGTGTATGGATTTTGGATTAAGGTGTGGCAAATATCTTTGTTATGATGAAAGTGAAAGGTTCAATTAAATTCCAGGGATAAACTCAGGAGCAAAATTTGCAAATCCAGGGCTTCTCTGAATCAAGGCCTGTAAAGAACCAGCGGGCTGGCTGAGGGGGAACTGAGGCAAAGCAGTGCTGCAGAGCTCATTTCCCCATCACTAGCAGCAGTGCAGCTAGGTGCATGCAGGCTGATCAGGCAGGTTGAAGGCATCCCTAAATGAACCCTGTTAAGGACCTGGGATTTTGCATGCTCCACACAAGTTGGCATAGTGGCTGTGTTTTGGGTGGCAAAGCACCAAGAGAGTTGTCCAGTCCACTCGGAAGTCCAGGGTTTGGTACAAAGTATGGCTCCAAGCTGAAGGGTCAAAGTCCTGCAGTTCCAACGTGATGATGATCCCACAGAATAGCCACTGGTGGGACCCCAACACCTCCTTTACACAGCCACTTTGAAAACCACAGTCATCATTGCTTTCTGAGTCTCCCTCATGTCTGGGCAGGGCAAAGTGTCCTTGGACAGAAAGAACAATGGTCGCATTTTCCAAGAGTAAAGGAGGGATGAAAGTGGAAGGCTGCTGTGGGTGACCTTGCTTCCTGACACAGCAAATGCAGTGTCAGCTCAGGTCACAAGCAGAGCAGCAGTGGGAAGATGGCAACTGCCCTACCCATACCACCCCACCCGTGCTGGCTTCCCAGCAGCTCTGGCATCCAGCAGGATCTTCACCCAGGAAGCCCACCTGTGAGAGGGAGCCAGTGGAGCCCTGGGGCTCATGGCAGCCAGCACCCCGAGGACTTTGCCATGCCTGATGCTTCAGGTCTGCTGGGACAGGCGAGCAGCTCTCTACCTGCAGCCTTTCCAAAAGCAGGGGCTGAAGATTCTGGAGCCCATCTGTGCTCTCAGAGTGACTGAGGTGTCTGGAGCAGCAACACAGAGCTGCAGCTCTTGGTTCTGTGCTGGCTGGGATTCAGGCCGTTCAGCTGCAGTTATTCAGCCAGGTGGGAATAACTGAGAGGGTGGAGGAAATGATTCATAAAGGATTTGCTTTGCCTTTCTAATTGAAAATTTCAATGCAGTTAATACTTTTCACTTCTTGTCCACTCTGATCTTATTTATTGTGCCTCTGACACCTTCCATTATCCTTCCCCTGACTCCTCGTTTTAGATGAAACAGTTCTGCTGCTTTACCACTGAAAATGATATTATTGCTGTGCTATCAGTGGCAACTTCCTGTGCCTTTGTGTATACAAATTAAAGAGTGGATTATCATTAATTATGCACTACAATTTTTCCTGGCAACAGTCTGAAAGTGACAAAACATTTGCTTTTGTCGTAGTTCTATTAAGTGAACCCAAACTGAGCTGCTGAAATTTATGACACTTTACTACGTTTTTAATTTGCAGCAGAGGGTCAGGATCATGACAGTGATTTGATTTTATTTTGCACTTTATTTTCAGCGATCCTTGTAAGGATGTTAATTAAATTGTTTGAACTCAACTGGTTTTATCATTCCAACAACCTGTATTTATTGCATATTAACGAGAAATCTCTTGTTAGCACTACTTAATTTCCAACAGTTGAGCTTAATAATGGAAAAAGCCTCTGTGCTGGGGAGACAACTGCTTTAACCAGAGGAATAATGAGTCAGGCTTTCTTGAGAAAAGAGAATGGCATTTCCCTGTCCCTGCTCTGGCAGAGCCAGACTCGACCATAATGCAACTCTGAAAGCAGTTGAAGCAGTGGCTTACCCCAGGATGTGACCACTGTGGTGCTGCACTGGACTCAGGAAAGCTTTGCTCACTCATCTGGGAGCACATTTCAGAGCCACTTGTAGCAGGTGGGTGGGACACAACCCAGCCTAAAAGGTTGCTGAAGCTGGACCCTTGAGCATGAGGACTTGCAAAATAATCCACAGTACTGAGGGGAATGGGTGGTGAAGTACAGCCAGTACAGCCTGACCCCCCCAGGCAGGCTGGCAGGGCTAGCCAGGGCTCCCTGCAGCAGGCAGATTCCCCTGCTCCCTCTACACAAATATTTGTAGAAGGAAAGAATCAGAACCAAGGGCGGTTTTAACCTATTCCCCATGTAAATCCTTACACCAGCAGCAGTGTGCAAAGAGGACTTGGATGAGCTGACAAATGCTTGGTGAAGAAGAGCCTGAATTATTTATGCAGACATTATACATTGTGTAGCTGTGTTCATATCTCTATATATTTAATCAGTGCAATTACTGATGTGGTTCTATACAGAGCTAATTAGGTTACAAATAACTGTGTTGTTCTGCATGTATTAATACAGCTATGCAAACAGTGCCAGTGTCTGCTGTGGTTTAGCCAACAGAGGTCTACAGAAACATCAGAAAGTCTCTGATTCTTTGTGGCCAGACAGAACTGCAGGAAAAGTAACTCAGCAAATCTCATTCAGAAAAATCCCAAATGCTGGCAGAAAGTTAATTTATTTTTTTCCTGAGTAAAGCACCCTGAGTGACTTGCTTGAAAATTAAACATTTTTGTTCAGAGTGCCAACAAGACTGCAAGACCTTCTTTCTGACCTGGGACTGCTGCTGAGCTCCAGTGGCTGTAATGCTTTATCTGTAACTAGAAGGACAAGAGGAGGTCTGTTAATTAAGAGTAAAGTAAAAAAAATTACATAATAATGCATAAGATGAGAGAGAGAATATTTTTGTTCCTGTGTGCTCTGCAGGAACCAGAGATCACTTGACTTGTCTAATATCAGAAGGGGGAAAGAACATGAAATCCTGTTGGTGTTTTCCCAGCCTTTATGCAGCATCGGCAGACGTCAGAACAAAACAGATGTAATGATTTGTTATTCAAAAAGCAGTGAGCATCTCTGGATCATCTGAACTCTCACCTTGGGCTCTTTTTCCCCCTGAACACTGGGAAGATAAATCAATACATTTCTGGTTGGTAAATCCTAGCAGCCCCCAATCAGCTGAAAGCTTGCAACTCCTCTGCAGTAGTAGCAGCTGACCAGAGTCTGCAAGTGTGGCTAACACATTCTCTACGCTCTCTGTACTCCCTAGTATCTCAATTTCCTATTTTCTGGTGGTGCTTTCAAGGCATTCTGTCCTTTTAACTTGCAGCACTTGGTGCTAGCAATAGAGTAATGCATTAACCCAGTGCATGTGGGTTTCATGGAATGGTCAGATGCAGTCAATGGGCTTTGGCACCAAGCACTCCGTTTTCCACCCAGCTACAAAACTCTGCCCAGCTTCTCTTTAGAGCAATGTACTTTGCTTTCTCTCCCTGGAAGGTACCTTCTCTCTCTCTCTCTCTCTCTTTCCCTTTCTCCCACAGCAATAGTAATTTTACTTTGATCTCATAGCAGCCAAACTATTAAGTGTAAGCATGCTCATAAGCAAGGTACAAGGCAGGCACAGCCTATGATTTCCAGGAGAAGGTCATAACCCAGCTTTTTTTTTAAATAACTATTACAATGAGGAACAGAGCACAGCCACAAAAGGAATGGTTATAATTTATGCCTGACTTACTTCAGCAGAATATAGTTTATTTATAAACTGCTTATGGCAAACTCTGTATGCCCCTGTTCTATGCATGTGCTGAACTGTCTTCTGGTAAATTATTTAAATTACACCTAGCAGTAATTCCTGAGGACTTTCATACTTCATTTTCTCTATTAATGTAACAGGGAAAAGCTGCTTTGCAAGGATTGCTCTAAATTCCCAGAGTGTGAGTTCCAAACTCTGTGTGTGTTGCATTATGCCTGTCAAAAAACTTGTCTTCTCCTGAAATTTATTACTGAAGTCTCTCCACTAGAACTACTCATTGAAGCCTTACGGAAAGCTCATACATGATTTAAGAAGCTAACAGCACTGAAAGAAATAGGTCAGGTAAAAAAAACCTGAATTTAAGCTACCTTCACTTATTACTTATGCAAGATTATGCATAATTTAGCACACTGCTGAATATGCAAGGGCAGAATAATTGTTTACCAAAATATTTACTCTGTGTTGCTACCTGTGTTTTAGAGAGATAAGGTGATTCCTCAGCCCTTGCTAATCACTTTAGAATTAGAAAAGGATTAAATAAGTTTTTGATTATGCTGATAACTGCATGACATTATATGTAAACAAAACTCATGTTTAACAACCTCCTTCAAAGAGGATACCTTGTACCTTAGACAGATCAGGTGGCTGGCGCCGGGAAGTTTAACCTTTTCAAGAGGACTTCTTCCCTTTTGTTCTACCCCTTTAGCCCACCCCAGACCCAGGTGGGAAGCACACAACAACAGATGTCCTGTTCCAGGCCTGCCAGCAGCACCAGAGCCAAGGGAGGGCTCCTGATTTTCAGAAAACCAGATGGGGATTCATGGGAAGCATCCAGAGGAGCCTAGATCTTACACCTCCTGAGCTGTAAGCGTTGGTCAACTCAAGTGTCAACAGAACCTCTTCCTTTATATTAAAAATTGCAACTTTTGGCTTCATGCTTCAGAAAAAAAAAAAATAGTAAGTGCTTCCAACCTAATGTTCAGGTGTGAATGTGGACAGCCACAACACAAGGCAGAGCTGACTGAAGTCTCTGTGGAACTTCCCTTCATGTGAGAGAAGGACTTGAAGGGATAAAGACTCACATGAAAATAATTTTATGGGTAATGTACACTGCAAATGTAACAGCTTTGTAGACTGAAAGTGGAGGAAACATTCTGTTAATGCCACTCACACATGTAAGCCCCCATAGAGACTTTTCTAACAGCACACATTACTGCACATGCCACAGACACATTCTCTCAGCATCCAAACTCTTGACTCCTGGAACACAGCTCGGGAAACTGATGCCCTTCCTGTGACCAGAAAGCAAAATGCTGCAAGACCTAGCAAATAGTTGGAACAAATGTTAATAAAGAGGATTTCCAGTTAAGAAAAACCCCTGTAACAGGACATACTATGGAAAAAGACACTGCTGTCTGAAGGAGCAGGAAACAACCAGCCCCACTTTGTGTATTCCAGGCTGCTTGCTCCCTCAGCCCAGGCACAGCTTTGTGTTCAAATTGACTTGAACACCTCAAGGCAAACCATAGGATTTATCACTTCAAACAACCTTCTTGTTAAGATTGTTCCAAAGAGGAACATGAAACTTTTACTTCAATCTTTGTGTTTTCTACTTAAAAGCTTCAGAATGACTCCTTTGTCCCAAATACAAAGCTAAAGGAGAAGGACCTTCCTGGATTTTTACATCAGAGAAAATGTCTGAGCCAAACAAATATAGCAAAAGTCAATAAATAAAATTCACCTCATGCCTGTCTGCAGTCAGGAAGCCTCTTCATGTTCTGCCCCTTTCAGTTCTTCAGAGCTGCACATCCAGGGGCACTTTCCTTGCTGCATTACCTCTGCCAGCATTTAAAACTGAGGCAGTGCTAACAAGGCAGTCGGGAAGGTTCATTTGTCCTCTCTGGCTAGAAAGAAAGCTGTTCCCATGATCATGTCTCAGAGTCAGACCTGGTCAAGGCAAGAAATTTTGCAGGTTAGAGATCTAACCAAATATGTGTTTTAAGGCTTGAAGTCAGCAGAAGAAACAGCCTGAAAAAGTAAAAAAGCATCCCTTTGAGGCATGGCAGATACAAACAGCCCAGGTGAGAGGCAAACCCACCTTGGCTGCTGAGCATTCAGGCACTGCTCCCTTCCCTTCAAATGGTCTTATGTTTGTTATGTCTTAGCTCAAACGATGGTGGAAAGACTCTCTTTGCCCTGGACTCTGGGATGACAGGCAAAGAAAATTCAAAGCCCTCTCTCTCACATCTTACCTAAAACATTTCTCTGCAAATAACTTTGATTATTGATCTCAGACAGAAGCCTGTAAAAGGCACCCGTGGCTCCTTCTCCTGGAGCCTTCACAGACAGCTTTCCTCTGCTCTGTCATTCAGCTCCTCTTGCCTCAGATGTGCACAAGCTCTACCTGTAACACTTGGCTGGATCACAAGACACTCCTAAGCTTTGTAACTTCACTCAGCTTCAAAGCAACACTTGGGCACACATCTCTCCTACGTGTTCTACCAGCTCCTGTGGGAGGAGTTCATCCATTCAAAGGGGCTCCTGAAGGGAGCAACCATCCTCATCAACAACAAAGCCCTGTCATGGGCATAAGCCCAGTGCTGCTTCTAAGGACTGGGCATTCAAGCACTGCTCAGCATCGCTTGGACACTTCTTGAAGCAGCACAGCTGAAGCTCTCAGCACAGTTGAAGCTCTCAGTACCATCTCAGCAGGAGTTCAAGAAACAGACAATAGCACTTGAACTTTGTCACATATGAAGCCTTCCAACCACCAGCAATGTTCGTGTGGTATTACTTCTGTCACCCAGCTGAGAGGCTGAAAATCTTCTTAGAGTCTTTCAGAGGAAGAGAAAACCAACTTAAAGTAGCATCTCTGGGGTTTGGAGGGGTGTGTGGGGTGTGTGTGCAGGAAAATAAGATTAATAAAACCTGACACTGTTGCCTGATAAAGTTGTGTCAGGGGAGGTTTAGGTTGAACACCAGGAAAAATGTCTTGGTTGAGAGGGTGGTTAAGCATTGAACAGGCTGCCCAGGAAAGTGGTGAGTCACCAAACCTGGAGGGATTTAAAGGCTGTGTAGATGTGGTGCTGGTTCTGTGGTGGATTTGGTGGTGTTAGATTAACAGTCAGGCTTGATCTTAAAGGTCTTTTCCAAGCTAGATGACTCTAGAAGAGCTCTGGAAGACTTAGAGAGGGGAAAGTGAGGCATAAATTGTCTTACAGGCACACATTCTCTGGGATTGCTTTCAAGAGCTCAGGAGAAAGCTTCAGTTCTCCTGCACACACAGCAGGGCTCCACACAGCCACTGAGAGGATCTCTCAGCCCTCACCTGGGCCATGCCAGCAGACCTTATGCTTGGTCAATGCTCAGAGAGCAGAGGGATCAGCACAAGGGAGGAAGGTCATTGCAGAATCAGGCCTTCTGCTGACCAGGGGAGGTGTGGGCATTGCCATGGACTTTATGAAGAGCAGTGACTGCCATCATTGTTATTCCTCGTGAAAAACTCACACAGAAGTGCCATTAATTCTGCTTGACCCACCCTCTGTTTCCATGCATTTGGCACATCCACGTAATGATGGCAGCCCTAACTACTGGGTTTCTGACTTGCAAAGCAAAAGCTGCTGGAGTTAACAAATGCAAAACTTCTTTTGCAGGTGCTTGAAGTGGGAAAAAAGATTTTTCCATCATTATCTGCTTCTCACAAAAGTTCATGCTCCTGAACAAGTCCTGTAAACTCCTGAGCTCATTCCCTAACAGCTCCTGACAGTCAGAAAGGTTATTTCAGTGACTTAAATATGTTACAGCAAAAGCAACAAGCAGAGCTTGTTAACATTTTCTGGTATAAATAAATGAGCAAGAAGGGAGATGAAATGTTGGAAAGGTGTTGCAATATGTATCACATTTCACAGCTAAAATGCTCAGGATGGAATTCCTGCACTTGTTTTGTGTCTCACAGGCACCTGCACAACTGTCTGGGGCTCTTTTCCAGCATGGATGGCTTCATTTATAAAAGAAGATGTTCAGACATCCTCAAATCCTAAAATTCTTGTAGCATTTAATACAACAGCGTTGCTGTCACTTCTGTGCTGACAACTGAGTTCAGCATATTTGCAAATTAACCAGACAGAAATGAATTGTGATCTTCAAGGCTCAGGTTCTGGTGCTCCCCACCTGCTCTTTTGCTGCTCTGGCCAGCAGCAGGGAGAAAGATAACAAGAGAAAGAGAGAGCATGGTCTTGAGGAGTGCCAGTGGAGGTTAGGAAGGTTGCTGCAGCATTCTGACTGATCAGATCTTTGTGATAGTTTTGTGGGGCCTCAGAGGAAGCAAAATTAGCTGAGGAATGAGAGCTCCTTCTCTGGTTTCACACTTGCAGCTGGGTTTTCAGAGAAGAGCTTCATCATGCGGAAGAAGGCTTCACTCCTCCTGGACATCAGCATCAGGCTTCCGATTATATTTTACCCTGGCCTTGCAGTCTGTTAGCTTTGACACAGAGTTCTGCCAAGATTATTCATTTATGACTCTGAGCCTGGTGCTCAGTACCACCCTCAGCCCAGGATGACTGCGTGGCCCCTGGATACATGGATCTGGAACAGCAGCGGGCCTACGGTAGTGGTGTGTGTCTCCAGTACCTTGGTTCTCCCAGGTTCATGCCTTTGTTCTCATCCCTGGGGCCCAAACCAGGCTCTTGTACAAATTTATTGTGTAGGGTGCAGCCAAGACAATTTTGGTTGCCAGCAGCAGTGTGCTGGAAGCAAAGCCTGGCTATCTTGATGCATTACTTCTCCACAGTGTCAGTTAAAGCATGCAGGGTGTTGGAATTATTTGGAAGTCAAATTGAGAAAAAGGAATTTAGATCAGTTGAAACAGAATTTTGCAAAGTTTTATCCAGGAAGAAAAAAAAAGCAAGCTCATTCTTCCTGGCTTGCTGGAACAGGAGGCTGAAGCAGAGACTGCCATCCAGAATAGATCTAATTTGCTCTTTGAAAGCAAACTTGCTGGGAAGCCCTGATTTCAGAGCCCCTGAAGCAGCTCATGAGAGTGCTTATCTCCCTGTGAAGGGTTAGCTAATGCCAGTATCACACACAAGATGCACAGCCAGGAAGGAGATGTGCTGATTGCCCCCACAGCCCTGAGCCTGCTCCTCTCAAGAGAAGTTGCCTTACACATTTTCCAGAGGCCAGCCCAGCACTGCAGCCTGCCAGCTGCAGGCCAGCTGGGTTACCAGTGGGGGTCTCCAAGGACCTGCAATGCCTGCACTGGTCCAGCTGCACTGAGGCCTCAATGCCTGGGGGTGCTGAGTGCACTTTGCTAGCCCCTCTTCCCTTTCTGAGACAACAAAAGGGCACTTAGATGAGCTGGCCTCATGGCTGAGCTTTAGTCAGCCTGGAGAGCTGTCCTGCACACCTTGCCAAAGCCTCTCATTCCACATCACATCAGGCAAAAGAACAGCCTGGATAGTTTTTAAGTGACAAGAAATTGAGAGGCTTAAGGAAGAGGACAGCTGGAGTCTGGGGAGATCAATTTTAGTGTATGAAAGAGCATCTCCCTACCAATAATGGACCCTGAAATGGATGAACTCAAATCCATTTTGGCACCAGTCCTGCCCACATCAGCCCCGTATCCTCACTATTAACTCCATCTTTAATGCCATTATTCCCAGGCTGTCCCTGCAATGGGATTAGGAGCTGGCAGCTCTTTAGCCAGAATTGGGATTCCTTGCAGAAAGGTTCAGAGAAGCTACCCAGTTGCTCTGGGTGCTCGCTGGAGCAGTTGCTTGTGGGTATATAAAATACGTCCTCTATTAAAACAGATGCAAGTGATTGCAATTTAATGCTACTCAAGTATAACTAATTAAATAGTTTAATTAGCTAATAAGGCTTATACTGAAATGAGCAGTGCTTAATGAAATGGACAAAAATGCTGAATAGTGTATTTACATTGCATGGCATAGGAGAGGGCTAGAGAGCAAGCTCCACTTCCCTGCTGAAGCAGTTGCATAAACAAAAGGGTTTCTGTTTTGCCTTTTCTCTACCCATATTTACTTTGTTAATTGCTCTGTACACAGAGTGGCTGCACACACCATGAGCAGAGGGGATCAGGTGGTGTTGGCGGCAGCACAGACGAACATGGTGTGAATGGAGAGAATGGAGAAGGGTGGAAGGTCATCACGAGGTCTGCCAGAACAGGGCACTTGTTTGGCTACAGTAAGGGAGAAATTTTGCTTCTAATATTGAAAGTTTATCTTTCCTGATATTTAAGGGAAGATTTCTACTGCCTGAGGTTCAGACTTTGGAGAGCTGCTGTAAGTGCAAACAGTGCACAGCTGCTGCCAGCCCATTGTCCCTGCCTGCTGAGATGTGCCTGGACTTCATTCCAGCCATCCTCCCATACCAGACTGGAGGGGGACCTCCCTTATTTGTGAGAATCTTGACACCAGGGTACCTCCTCTGGCTGCTGAAATCAGTGGTGAGGGTCTTCTGGGTCCCAATAAAAATACCCTTCAGGCCCAAACACCCTGATCTATTCTCCTTCCCTTTTTGTGAAGGGGGCTGGAAGTGCCTGCAGCCCTTCAGGCCTTGCAGGGACCTTGTCATTTCATTTCCCATCACTCCTGAAAGCTGCTGCACCTACCTGACATGAAAAGGGGTTAGAAAAATCGAGTTGAAAAACAAAATAAGGTTCTGAACAAGGCTCCTTACAGAAAGCTCTCTGTGCTTTCTGAAGGGATGAGCCCATCAGCCCAGGGCTGGGAATCCCTCACAGAAGGCTTATCCCCAGCCAGAGCTAGTCAGCTAATGGGCAGGTCCAACACACTGGATCTGAAGGATTCAGCCTCTGAGGCCTCTGCTGTCACTCTACATCCTGTCTGTAGCCCTTCTGCCCAGGCTGCAGAGTCCAGCTGCCTTTGTGCCAGAGATCAGTCCTGGGCTCTCTCTTCACCTGTAGAGCAGGGAGTGTGTGCCAGCTAACAGCATCCCAGGGATATGCTATTTGCAGCTGCTTGTTGAAAAGGAAATAGAACACCTTCTGAAATAGTCTTTTTCTCCTGATTTTTCATTATTATGACTGGGTAACAATAGTGCTGTTCCTCTCCCAGGGACTCTGGAAGGCTGAACCTGAGCCCTGTGCTGATTCACACAGTTTGGGAGGTGCATTTCACTGCCATCCTTTTGCCGTGTGAGTGAGAGCTACAGAAATGTATGGAACAGACAAGATAAATATTTCCCAAATATTGCCTAATCAGAATGATTTGTGTCAGGAATCCAACTCACAACTCCCAATTATGCCCTGTTTACCAATTCATGCTAAAATAAACACTAATTATGGCACATGTTTGCCTCCTAAACGCTCTGCTGTAGGTTGTTGAGGAATGCTTTGTGGAACCTGACTGGGTTCTGTTTTGCAAATCAATTGCCCAACTGCTGGGTCCCATAGAGGAGGCAGAGCTATGCCACACATGGTGGCTAAACAGCATATGAATTAAACTCCATATAGGCAAATTCCTTTGTAAGTAATTTATATTGTATGGTAAACTTGTATCCAACTAGAAGAGCAAATTAAAGCATTAATCACATCTGTGAAATTTAAGGCCTTGTGCATACAGAACAAACACCCCAAACAAACAAACCAAAACAACAAGCAAGAAAGCATTAGGGGAATACATTTTGCTGTATTGCTGAAATAAATATCCCCCCTCTGGAAGGCAGTCTAATCCTTCTCATTACAGTGTGGATGAAGATGAACATTAAGCCATATAACATTTCTCTCAGAATTAGTCAATAGCTCATTCTGGTAGGTAGCTCCATATTTCCAAACCTGAAATGCCCACATTCCATCAGACTTGCAGCCCCTTTGCCTTGGCTGCAGCAGCTTTTCATCACTGTTAGGTAACCACTGTGATTATTCCTGATCACACACCGAGGAGCAGACAGAGCAAAGCCCTCTCCCCGGCACAGTGCAAACCACCTTGCTCTGAAGTCACCAAGTGCTCAGCACTCCTTAGCAGCATGACAGAGGCAGCCTGCCAGCCCCTTCCAATATCCAAATCCTCTTCTTCTCCTAATCACCTTTCTATCCATCTGCTTCACAGAGCAGCCCACACAGCTGGGCTTGCTCTGGTATTTGAGTACAACGTGAGGTCACTCTGGGCTAAGCTTTCTGTGTTATTTCATCAGAGCTGATGCTCTTCCCAGGTGGTTACCTAATTATCACTGGAAGGTGGCATTTAAGCCCATGAAGTGATGCTGTCTTTATCACCTTATTTCTTAACACCCTCTTACTGTTCTTGTCCATGAATGAAACCGACCTGGACCTTGTTACCCCAGAGGGATCCAAAAGATGTAAAGACTGCATGTGAAGGGCTGGAGCAGACACTTGGAGGCACCCAGTAAGGAGCAATTGTAGTGCAGTTCCTCTGGTGTCTGCTGCTTTTCTGCTTCATCTCAAATAAAGAGAGGCAGAACCCAAGTCTGAGGAAGAGACAGCTAAGTTCAGGCTTAGCTGAAGAGGAACCAGGGACCCACGTGATGGCAGCTGGAGTCTCTTCAACGCTCCTATGACTTAATTCATATAATCATTAAGGCTGGAAAAGCCCTCTAAGATCATTCAGTCCAACCAGCAATGCAGCACCACCATGGGCACTAAACCATGGCCTCAAGTACCAAGGCCACACCTTTCTTGAACCCTTCCAGGGACAGGGACTCCACCACCTGCCAGGGGAGCCTGTGCCAATGCCTATCCACTGCTGCAGACAGTTGCAGCTATTTCATGGGTGTCCCTGCAGGCCAACCCAGTCTTTGTGTAGTGGGTTGAATTGAGATGGAGTTAATTCTCCTCACAGCATCTTTCTAGTGCTGTGGTTTTTTGCAGCAGTAGTTGATAACACAGCAGTGTTTTGGCTACGGCTGAATCTAGTATCCAGGCTGTGTCCTTTCAACATTTGCCTGCCCCAAGAGTGGATCGAGGGGCAGGCAAAATCTTGGGAGGGGACACAGCTGAGCCAGCTGACTCAGACTGGCCAAAGAGGTATTCCATACCATATGACATCAGCTCAGGTATAAGAATGAAGTGGAAGAAGGAAGTGTGGGGATTCGTCCATGGCGTTCATCCTCCCAAGGAACCACCAAGCTTAGAGAGCCCTGCTTCCCGAGACCGACCACCGTCCCGCTGATGGGAAGTAGAGACTAACATCTCTCGCTCTGTTTTTCTGCTTCCGCGCGGTCTATTGCTATTTGCTTATCAGTGTTATTAAACTGCTCCTATTTTACTCTCTGGCTTCTGTTATATTTTCCTTTCCTTCTTCCCCTGTTTGCTTAAAGAGGGGGAGTGATAGAGAGGCTTTGGTGGGCATCTGGCCCCCCGGCCAGAGCCAAACCACCACACTTTGTTTCCCCCCATGAAAAGTGACCTGTGTTGGACTCCAGCTGGACTTCTAAGCAGCCTGGATGCTTTGTCATGGGCTAGGTCTGGCTGTGCCTTCATACAGGGATCACTGGCACTGCCAGGGTGCTCTGAGCTTTGTTCCTATATGCACTGGTCGGCTCATGGAGACAATTCTGTGAACAACCTGCCCTTGCATGACTGAGAGCTGGGGAGGTACATCCCTTCAGTAACACTTGGAAGTATTCTCCAAGCAAAGGAGCATTTCCACAGCCTTTTGTCCCATTGCCATGTTTAAGTGTTTGCTTTAAAACAAACCTGCTGCTACAGTGCTGATTGGTTATTAGTTTTAGAGAGAGTCACAGGAGAAAACATCTCTGCTGCCAGAATGCAAACTGGTGGCTGGGGCTGGATTTATGTGCACAGCTCTCTCCATACGTGTGCACTGACATATGTTATTTTAATAGCTGCATGTGCACACAGTATTACAAAACCATGACAGATTTGGCTTTGGAAGTTCCATGTTTTGTCAAAGGACTGTGTTCTTTAAGGAAGTGACACAGAAGGCAGGATGCATTTTTAAAGCAGCATCAGGAGAGCCATACAATACAATACAATACAATACAATACAATACACCAGGTTGGAAGAGACCTTCAAGATCATCGCGTCCAACCCATCAAACAATCCAACCCACCCAACAACTAGACCATACAGCCAAGCACCCCATCAAGTCTTCTCCTGAACACCTCCAGTGAAGGTGACTCCACCACCTCCACGGGCAGCCGATTCCAATGGGCAATCACTCTCTCCGTGTAGAACTTCTTCCTAACATCCAGCCTAAACCTGCCCTGGCGCAGCCTGAGACTGTGTCCTCTTGTTCTGGTGCTGGCTGCCTGGGAGAAGAGGCCAACCTCTGCCTGGCTACAACCTCCCTTCAGGTAGTTGTAGAGAGCAATAAGGTCACCCCTCAGTCTCCTCTTCTCCAGGCTAAGCAACCCCAGCTCCCTCAGCCTTTCCTCATAGGGCTTGTGTTCCAAACCCCTCACCAGCTTTGTTGCCCTTCTCTGGACACGTTCCAGCAAGTCAACATCCTTCCTAAACTGAGGGGCCCAGAACTGGACACAGTACTCAAGGTGTGGCCTAACCAGTGCAGTGTACAGGGGCACAGTACTGTCACCAGCACGCTCAGTTCTTAATTCCAATTAGAGTGAGCAGAGATTATCTCCCTAAAGACCAGTGAAAGATTTCTTTCCTGCCTCTCTCACCATCAGAAACTTAAAGGCTTCTGAGGCTCTTGGAAGGACCCTAATCATTGAGAATTTTAGGGGGGGTATTTTTTTTCCCTACAGAGCAATGTAAAATGGATTCCCCTGTGCCCCTCTCTGGGGTGCAACAGCAAAGTGCAGAGCTGGAGTCCAGACAGGTTGGATGAAAGCTAATGGAACCTGGTTACGAGAAGGAAATGTCCTTTAACTCCCTTTTTGAGCTAATGTTTTATGGATTTTATTTGATTATGAGAATTCTTTACACTGAAGTCTGAGATGCTTCTGAGACTGGGTCTAACTTTGGCCTTTCTAGATGGCTGTGGGCTTGTTAGGCATAAATATCTTCATGTTGGTAATTAGAAGAAACCAGTACAATGAAATAAATTAATGGAAACAAAGCAGAGCCCTGAGATTCTAATACATGTGACACGGTCCAGAGCTATTGCTAATGAATTGAAATGACCACCTTGGCTTGAGAAGCCACACAAATAACTGCTCCCATGCCCCAAAGTACTATATTCTAACCCAAAAGATGGCATAGAATCTTTCATCTTGGAAAAGACCAAGCCAGCTGATTTCCACACCAAATGTGGGCCAGGAATTTGGTTTAGAAGGTGCAATCACACCCCCTTCCCCCCAAGCACATCCTCAAAACAAGGTGCACTTTGTGCTGACAGTGCAGAACTAACCCCCGCAACTCACTTTTCTGAAATCCCTGATCATTTGGGCAGCCCAGAAGCTTTGATGCCCTCCCTGGGGCTCCTCCTAACACACAGACTGCTGATTGCTTTCTGGGACACAGGGACAGAGCAGCCCCTTTGGTTCATGACCAGCAGCGTGGCCCTGGCTCCCCTGGCTTTGTCCTGCAAAAAAAATGACAGCACCGAGGTCCACAAGGAGTGTTCCCAGTGCCAGAGCTGAGGTGATTATTCCTTTTGTGTGCAGCTACCATTAATTGCTCTGTGATGCTCTGAATGCATTCACTGGGGGGTTAACAAAAGCAGTAAGTTTAGCAAACTTCAATTCCCCTGGCCAGCCGCTGGTGCCCGTGAAGTGGTGCCCGGCACCAGGAGCGGTGCATCTGCAGGAGCCATGAATGCTATCTTATTTAAATGTCTGTATTAAGCACAACCACTCTCTGCTAAAAATGGGGGAAAAACAAACAAGTCATATTCATCAAAGTAATTGTGTAGGTACTTTCAGTACCAAAATGCCTGGAATGAAAGATTGAACTGCTAACGGCGGCGGTGACAGCCATGAATCATGGTAGGCTACTTCGGGGCCTTTACCACCATAAAACAAAAGATGTAGATGAAAAATGCTGCAATTAAGTGATTTGATTTCTGCCCCCTTTTTCCTACTGCATTCGTGCATGGCTGCACAGCAAAGATTGATGGGAAAAATTACTCTACGTGATCTCTGACAGAGCCTTGGAACAATTCTATAAGGGGGAAACATACAAATCACAGCAGCTTGCTTGTATTCAAACAAAATAATACATATAAAGCAAATACTTTAGCCTATATCCAAAGCACCAGCATTTGCATGCACACATAAATTGCTGAGAAACGCTCTGCTCTCAGAACCAAACTGCTGGGTTTTCCTGCTAGTTGGCTAATACTGATATTTGTTTAAATAAATATTCAATCAGCACTACTGAGTGGCATCCTGACTCCCCACGTGCAGCCAGGGGAACCAATGGCACCTCCCAATTTATGGCTGCCAAACCTCCTTATCTTTTACATCACTGTGTTATTAATATCACCCTCTCAAAAGAGGATAATGAGAGAACCCTCCTGCCTATTAGGCTCTGCCAGCACTCCCCTCACATCCATTGGGCACGTGCGAGTGAGAGCAGGGCAGGGGTGCAGAGGATTCACGCCTGTGCCACTCGTGCAGGGGGAGCACTGCAGCATGGCTGCCACGTGCTGCAGTGTGCTAAACGTGCAGAGCACACCAGCCCTGCTCCTGCAGATGGGAGCTGACTTCCTCTCCCCTCGACTGCTGCTGAGGTTGTCTGAGATTTATTCCCTGATGAGACAGTAAAGACCACACAGAGCCTGCCCACTGCAAAAAGCTGCTCGTGGTGCTGCTCAGATACACACAAGGGAGTGAGGTCACCACCAAGGGAGGTGTGGAGCTGGGGCTCCATCCTGCCCAGCAGGCAGGGGCTGAGCAGGCCAACCAGGGCACTGCAGTTCAAGCCAGGTCCTTTTGCCAAGCACCTAATGCTGCATTATGCTTAACAGAGATGCAGCCACAGCCCTTCTCCAGCAGCAGACACTGCTCCTAACCTGGGGATGTGCTCTGCCATACGCTCAGCCCCTCTCCCTTGCCTCAGATGCTGTTTCTCCACAGTGCCCAGGATCGTACATCCTGCCTCTGCATCCCACTGATTTACTCAGCTTGAGATACTTTTTTTCTGTTTCTGAGAAGCAGGTGCAGGCCTTGTGAGGTAGAGACTTCATACGCATAAGCCTCTCCACCCTCAGCAGCTCTCTGCCTGATTTATGGTGGCCTACAAACCATCCTCCATGACTAGAGAAGCAACTTTTTCATTTTCAAAGTTAATCCAGTCCCAGGATGAATTAAGTGTGCTGTGACACCCTGACAGCCAGCCTGTGCTGTTATCCAGCCACCAGCAGTCCCCACAACTTCTTATCCTGTAAAATAAACATTAAGAGCTTTGGTCTCCTGATTGCTTGCTATTGATCACTTTTATAACCCAGGATGTCTTATCTCCCTTCAGTGTTTTACAGTATCATTAACTGTAAAAGCAGAGTGGGTCTCCTCTGCCAGCCTGTTTCTCTGCAGGGAGTTAGCACCTCCAGGAAAGGAGCTGAGAGCAGCGTCCTGAGGACTCAGCCAGGTGGTGTGGCTCATAGGTCCACCCTGGCCTAAAAGGAAATGAAAAGAGCCTTTTGGGGTAGGAGGCAGAACCAGAGTCTAGGAGGACCTTGGAGAAAAGACTAAATGCATCTGGGCAGGAGGGTTATTTTCAGAGGTACCTGCTTGCTTTTATCCTTTGGGCCCAGTACTGAAACAAAAACTTGTGAATATCTTAGGCTGCAGAATCTTGGAGGTAGTAGCCATAGGTCTTTATAAAAGATGGTGAAGGTCAGTGCAGGGTCTACTGGTTTGTGAATATTAGCTAGCTTGGGCTTCCTGCAGTGTTTGTGGTTAAGCATAAGGTAGCCTGCACAAGTCACTTTAACTTAGCAATCTGAACAAGCAGACAGAGTGGCTGGCTGAAGTTCCTGGTCGCCAAGTTTTCTCCACCCATGGACCAGAAGGGAGCTCTTGTGGCCCAGTTGTCCCATCCAAAAGGGGAAATGGAGGAGGGATAAAAAGGGCAAGAGAAGACATGCAACTGTGCTTTCTGCTCAGTATTCCACAGAACAGGAACAGGGCTGCATGCAGCAATCCAATCTAACCTGGCACCATCTAGCTCTGTGTTCCCCTGGGGAGAGGAGGCATGCCCCTCCCTGAGGGAGCTGGGAGACATCCTCAGGAGCCAGGCATTTTCAGCAATCAAGGAAATCGAGTGGCTCTTACCTTGCTACCACTGTTGTTTGAAGGGTGGTGGCTTTGTTTTAGCAGGAAAAAAATTCAACAGCTGCATTTGCATTTGTTGCTGAGAACAGCACTCCAAAAGATAGAGGAGCTGAGAGGAATCCACCTACTTGAGCCTTGCACAGCACAATGGAGGCTTCCACTTGTGATGATACAAATAATAAGTGACAGCAATAAGAACTGAGGTTGCTGTCAATCCATCTGTCAGCAAAGGAACTTGTAGCTGTGCAAGGCAGATGCTAGTGAGGAAATTTTACTTCGAATGAGTTAGATATTAAGAAAATTAAGTTCAGTCATTTACCTGGAGGGTTTTGCACGTGTTGGTGTTTGAGTTCCTGTTATGCACTCAGCTGAGATCCAGGAAATTCATCTGGCATCTGAGGATCTTCCAGGCACTGTCTGTCATCTGGAATATCTTGTCATCTGGTTCCACTGCAGCCTCTGTGTGTGCACTGACATCTGAAATAAATACAGAAAATAAAGCAATAAAAGGGGAACAAGCCAAGGCAAACTGATTTCCCACCTGTGACCCCTTCACCACCAAGGGATTCATGTGTGAACCTGAGGTCCATCCCACACCTCCCTTATCAAGACAGACGTTGAAAGGTCTCATCATAGCCAAGAGGATGAATGTCTGTGAGCCTCACCTTCATGCACAGACTTTGCCTTACACAGCACAGTGCCCTGGGAGCAGCACAGAGTGGTAGGAGCCTGCTCAGATGAGATCTGTGTCTGCACTGATGTACTGTGGATTAAAGGGAAAACTACTGAGACCAAAAGTGAGTTAGGCTCACCAGGATTGGGCTTAAAGAGAGAAGCTTGGATCAGGACTTAATCCCAATCTTACCTCTTGCACAGGACAGGACAATTCCAGTTCTGTATCACTGCTGCAAAAGGAAAATGTTAAATAGCCCAGTAGGAAAGCAGAGAGACTCTGAAACAAATGCCCTGCAACCATGTCATTAACCATTTAATTAAACCTTCTTGCTTTACCTTTGGATGTACCCATAGCTCCCTAAGAATGAGCAGTGATGCTGCTCTTATGAGACCCACCAGATACCACAGCAGCAGCAACAGGGAGGTTTTGTTCTTTCTTTCCATAACGAAACATGCCTGGCAAACAGCTGGTACTGGTTACCATTTTCTGACATCAGTTCCTTAGGAATCAACTGTAAAAACCCAAACAAATGTTAGATTCTTTTTTCCCCTCTTAGGCAGGTGTGTCTGGTGCTAGGAGCCTGCTTTGTGGAGGATGCTCAGCTAGTGCCCCAAGAGAAACCACCAGCCCTGCAGCACACAGACAAACCCAGCCTGTCGCTGGTTCATGGGCATGGGCTCTGAATCAGCACTAATCAAAGTACTTCCCTGTGTGGGCACTCTGGGAAAGTGAGGAGGAATCCCCAATAAATAAATGAAGGCCTAAAGACACTCGCCATGGCTGCAGAGCTACCTTTGGAACAAGACAACCTACCCTGCAACCTACCATGCAGAGTGCTGCTCTGAGCAGTCTCTCTGGGGAGAAGTACCCCTGCATCTCCTAATTAAAAAGCTATTTGACAGTGTAAAAACACAAATACTCCCAAACCAAGCTCCAGCCCAATACCCCGCATGTTCCCGCTCCCACAGCCTGAGCCACACCAGGGATACCAAAGGCAGCAATGGTCCTGTGTTTGCTCTACACAGCACTACAGAGAGATGATCACTTAGCTTTTGTTTTGGTTCCAATTCATTTTTTCAAGAAGCATAATTAAAAACTGCATTAATGCCACCAATTACGGCCTCCAAGGGACCAGAAACCCCACGTTACTGTGTGATGGAACACAACTGAGCTGCAAACATCCATTTGCCATTATAATACTCATTAATCCTGCCAAATACAACTCATTATGAGACTTCAGGAAAATCATCTCATAGGCAAACACACCACAGAACCTATCTGTCACTGCATTCCTCACAGCACAAGTTGTAGGGGTGGAAATTGTTCAGTGTAGCTAATTTATGGAGCTGCAAACTACCCATTCGTTTCTGACACCAGCCAGGAGGGCTCTGGCACTGCACACAGACTGACTCCGCGGCTAGATCGTCCCTTCAGCTGTGGCTCCTTCAAAGGGGAAGGTGTCCGATGGAAGGTGGAGAAAGCACCGGGAGAAAAGGAAAAACTGCCTTGAGTGTTTGCTCGCCTCAGGAGCTTCCACCAGGTCAGGATGAATGACTCTCTTCCGCCTCATTTAGAGATTTGGGCGAGTCCTGGGGAGGAGCAGTGCAGGGAGACAGAAACACACCGCCTCCCTGCCCTGCTGCGAGGTGCTACGGAAGAAACCATTTGTCAGTGTTTCAGGTTGCTGTTGTCAGCGCTGGTACCTGCCGCTGTCAATATTTACCCGGAGCGGGGCTAGCATCACTTTGCTGTAGCTACTCTGTAGCAACAGCACACAAGCCCTATGAGGAAAGGCTGAGGGAGCTGGGGTTGCTTAGCCTGGAGAAGAGGAGACTGAGGGGTGACCTTATTGCTCTCTACAACTACCTGAAGGGAGGTTGTAGCCAGGCAGAGGTTGGCCTCTTCTCCCAGGCAGCCAGCACCAGAACAAGAGGACACAGTCTCAGGCTGCACCAGGGCAGGTTTAGGCTGGATGTTAGGAAGAAGTTCTACATGGAGAGAGTGTTTGCCCATTGGAATCGGCTACCCATGGAGGTGGTGGAGTCACCTTCACTGGAGGTGTTCAGGAGGAGACTTGATGGGGTGCTTGGCTGCATGGTTTAGTTGTTGGGTGGGTTGGATTGGTTGATGCGTTGGACGTGATGATCTTGAAGGTCTCTTCCAACCTGGTGTATTGTATTGTATTGTTTTAACATTTTGCACAGTTCAGGAAGGGCAAAAAATTGCAATTTACGGGGGGCATAAAGTAAAGTAAAATTAAACCCAAACCAACCACCTGATGTCTAAGTCAAGCCCATTGCTCTGCGGCCTGGCTAATCCCCAAGAGGAGCTCTGCAGGCTCCCCGAGCTTTAGATGTAGCTGCCCCAATAGCAGCCATCAGGACACCAACACCCGAGCTTCCCTGGCAGGACTCTCAGGACCATGTCCTGGAGCAGTGACTGCAATCCCTGGGACCTTCCCCGGGTTGCACCTGAAGCAGTGCTACAGCGTTTGCTGATTGCAACCAGCTGGGAAATAAATGGCAGGAATTCAGCAAGGTATCTCCTGATGGGGACTATAAAGCATCCTGAAAGATGCAAGGTCCTTCACTCATTAAACCAAAGCAGTTGCTGTTCAGCAAGGGTTCAAACCCTGCTCTTCCTCTGGTGAGTCATCTGTTCTGTGCAGCTTGCAGAACCAGGATGACTCAGAGGTATTGTCTGCTTTCTGCTGGGATGACATCACAGAGCTAGAGCTCAGTGCTCTGATTTTCTGGTGGGAGAAGGAACAGAGAAGCAAACTGTTGGTAGATGCATCCATCTCTCTGGCCCATTGGCAGGAAGCCTCTCGGAGAGCTCCTGAATAAAGGGCCATGCTTCTCTAGACATGTGCTACTGGATTCAGTGACACAGCCATTTGGTATTTCCATGTCCTGTGAACAAAGATCCTGCCCAGAATGTGGGGATACCATCAGCTTTCTAAGCTGCCCACTGGGAAAGGCTTTCAGAGGGGGCTGCTTGAGGAGGATGGATGAGTTCTGAAAGAGCCATGGGCGAGTGTTGTGGCGCCCCAGCTGTCTCGTGAAGACCTCTGTTCAGTTCAGGAAACAGTGTCAGAATTTTTCTCATGCAAACTGAAGGGGTTCTTTGACTCCCCAGACTGTGTTTTTAGCTGTGCAGAATGCTATCAATTTTTGTATTCTTTCAAAAATACAGAACAGTTCTGAGCTGAAAGGGAAAATCACAACAGCAAAAAGCAGAGCTACACCTCCTAGATACTTACACAATTAAACGAGTTCCTTGGGGAATCTAAAATATTCTTGCTCTTTGATGTCTGAAGCCAGGATTATTGAAATCCAGGCTCCAGAAAATATAAAGATAATATAGTCCTTCTCTTTTTAAAATAGCTCTTTGAGGTCATGTTTAAAACTCATGCAGAGAACAGGGAGTCTTAAAGGAAGTCTCGAGCAATTCAGCACGCTCAGCATCTCTGAGGCTAGCAGTGATTCTGAGCAAGACCCTGCTCCAGTTAGAAGGGAGAGGTGCTCTCATTTTTAACCAAAGCTCTGACAAGAGTAATTCTGCAGAGCACCTCTGGCAGTGCAGCCACCTGTGGGACACAGCAAAGCCATAAACCTCTCTAGGTGCTTCTTCTGCATCAGGCTCTTCCACTGGTGGCATCTCTCTGGGGCAGGGGCTCCACCTTCTTCAACAAGCTCCCCCACTGCTCAGTGCAGACACACCAAGGCATGGTGGGGGGAGAGCTCTCCATGTTTGTGTTTCTTTTCTTATCCAGATGTTTGTTTCCTGTTGCTTATTCGTTCTGAGCATCCACAGCCTTCCAAC